>JAWNNQ010001895.1:0-314155 GCA_035044765.1 Leucophenga montana | reverse complement strand
ATCTGCACCAGCCCTATGGAGGGACAGGACATTCCAAGTGCATACCCGTAAATCATGGTCCTTAAATCGTTTGCGGGGTTCTCATCATTGGGGGATTTTATCCGAAGCTTCCTTTGTGTCTACACTGGTACGTTTTTTTTTTGCGGTGGCGGGAACCAAACCCAGCGCACCAACCCCTAATTAAGGGGTGTGGTTGCCGTCTCACAATTTTCTCACCACGGAGATTCCGTGGATTACCCAGGGGATACGTGTCGTAGTGGACGTTTGTGAGCTACTTGAGCCGTTTGCAAAAGAATCGTAATTTGACCGCTCCCAAGAGAAACGGCCAAAGAGCTTTTCACTTCTGCAAACGACCCCATCCCCCCGGAAAAACAAAGAAAACCAAAAAGTGGCAAATATGCTGCTGTCAAGAAATTCTTTGCAAAAATGCAAATACAAATGGCAAAAAAGACGTAAACTATAAACTGCTGAACTTTATTGACTAATATTTGGTGGGCTTCCCATCATCTTCCATTACAGCCTGGAGACGCTGTGACATTGAATTTATAAGTCCATTCATGTCGTAATATACGGGTATTTTTTGCCCACTTCTCGTTAATCCTTATATTGTTTTTTGGTCCCACTTTATTTTTCAATATGAACCACAAATTTTCAATAGGGTTAAGATCCAGACTCTGAGCAGGCGTGTGTAATTGTACAGAAAATTAACTTTAAAATAAAAAAAGGCGTTATTGGTTATAATTATTTCATTGGTAGCTATTTGTAAATATAAACTTATTATAATAATATATTACAGATCACCTCCCATTAAAGTTATTTTCTGTCAATCACTTTATTTTCTTATTTTAAACTTATTCAAAATTATTTTTTACTATTTAGTTCACATTACTATTAAAGCGTGTTTTTTAGTTTTTTTTTAACTATAATTTTTTTTAAAATAATATACGCCGTTCTCATCAACATGTGTGTTAAGTTGTTGACTCGTTTTGTGGGTAGCACAATGAAACAAAACAAACGAAACGGAACAGAACATGATCCACAAACAAATCAAATATCCTGATGATCCTGGTCAGGATATTAGGTCAAAATTGTGAAATTATTGTATTGTCATCGGTGCTTAATACACGTGCAAAATATCAAATTATTTCGACGTTAGGAAGATAGATAGATAGATACAGGTCAAGCTAATAAAAGCGAGTTAAAAAAGTGGTATCAGTAAATGGAAATTGCTTGACTGTCGCCTGTGAATAGCAAATTCAACTACCGATTTGCCAATTGGTTTAGTAAAATTCTAATTTATTAATTAAAACATATGATATGGCTGTTTTGATGTAGATTAATTAAAAATTATACACTCTATCTGCAACGATAAGTCTTTATGTATATTTACAAAATGAATTTTAGAGGCATTTTTAGTCAAATCATCAGCTCAATTACAGCCGATTTGCAATGCGCTAGAAAATGAGGTCTGTGGCATGCCGAATAGGAAACTGAAGAGAAATTCAAGCGAAAATGATTCCTGTGGCACCTCTGTATAATACAATTGAACACCTCGACTTGTTTAAGAGTAATTGAAAAAACTAGATGAGTTACTCTTTCTCTTACCCATGAAAACTAGTAGGGAGTCCAGCCAGTTATTTTAAATCATATACTCCTCATGCAAATTGTTTTTCTTAATGCACATTTAGCATAAGCTGCGCATTGAACATACTCTCGGTACGCTCTTTACATTAGAGAGTGTGATTACACAAACAACCTCGTGTTTCTTCATTATCTGTCATCCTATAGCAGAGCCTATAATAAAGAGCAAATCAACAAAAATTTTCTTGTGGTACGAAGTTTTTGTTGTTTTTGCCTACGTTCAAAGCACGTACAGACCACACAGATTATTGTAAAAACCAGCAAAAAATACACAAACAATATCCTTGTTCTTCATTTATTTTAAATTTTCTTGTGGATGCAATGCAATAACAATTTTGTATGTATTGGTGTGTGTACTTTCATTTTTTGAACACACCTGCAGTTAGTAGAAACATTCATACATTGAGGTAAAATATATTATACATTAAGGTAAAATAGAATAAATGTGTGTACTTTAAATTTTATTAAGAAACACGTATTATTAGATGATAATAACAACTAACGCGATTAATTAATGTGTATATAAAAAGCATAAGCACATTTTTATGATACATGTATGCTGGTTTCCGATTACACGTTGAAATTTTATTTAAAATAAAACTTTCGGTTTCATTGAATAACTTTTAATGTTTCTGTAAATAAAGAAGAGTTTGTTAAATAAATCAATTTAGTCAAAGAAAGCATGTATTTATGAAATAGAGGTATTCATCTGCTGATTGCTAACTATATTTGAAAATGTGCATGTGAATAAGATTTGACCATGTTCAAATTGAAAAATCAACAAACATAAATGTTTTTTTTACATGTGCGTCTACTTATACGTATCGCACAATGTGTGTGCAATTTGAGCTCAGGTTTCTAGTCAACTTTAAAAATTAGTTACGTTAAGGCGTATTTAAACTAAGACATTTCTTGCGCAAGACTAGTATTAGATATTTAAGATTTCAGTTTCCAGTCACTATCAATAAAATTTTGATTATTCAAATTTAAAGGTAAATGCATAAAACAAGAGAAAGAAACTGATAAAACCAATTCATACTATGTGTGAATGGTAGAAATCAGAGATCGCAGTAATTGGTCTCTCTAGTGCTTGTTGTCAGAAAAAAAACCACTCGTCCACTGACACGATGGGAAACTTTCGCGTAAAAACCCTCAAACTTCGTTCTTCTTTGGCTTGCTCTTCGCTCAATCGACGAGCGTTTTTGTTCGCTCGCTCGGCTCATGTGTTCACTCGAGGCCCTTTACTTCGTAAAAACTCGGCAAACGGTCTTCTGTGCAATATGTGTGTTGCGCGTGTGGATAGGTAAACATCTGCATGAGTAAAAAGTTAAACAAAAGAAATACGCCCTATCCTATTTAATGCTTTGCCTGTGACGAAATATCTACGGCAACAACATAAGGCAAACGCAACAACAAAAGTAAACCTTTTTTGCAGATTCTTTGCTTGCTTTGCTCACTTACTGACTCTCAGTAGCTGAGCGACGAACGGTTCTGTTCGTATCGAGCGGTCAGTAAGAGACCGATTCGTGTGTTACGCTCAACCCGAAACCCGAGGGCGAGAACTAGAACCAAACGAAAAAGAGGGTTGCTGTTCAGACGCAGCGATTCCGTCTTTTGAGTGAGCAGATCGTGCAGAAAAATTTGGTTGAGCATATTTTGCGAGCTCTGGTAGAAATTCAAGATAATTGGGATAATTTTACGGTAAAAAAATCGCTAGTGATTTGACTAAAATTGTCGCAAATTGTTTCGTTATATGGACAATAAATACGCGACTGATTAAGGTTTCTATAATTGCGATATTATTAATTATTTTTAGCTTTACTTTAACGCAAATATCAGCATGCTATCTACTTGAAAACTAAGTTGAAAATCTTTTTAAAAAAAGTGGGAAGAGTGAAATGCAAATCGCTTGGCTGGGCTGTGTGGAAATTTCAACTAGCGATTTCATAGTTAGTTTAGTAAAATGCTAATTTATTAATTAAAACATATGAAGTTATTTATTGTTTTCATGTAAATTAATCAGAAATTGTACACCCTATCTGCAACGATATGCCTTTTTATTTACAAAATGTATTTTAGAGGCGTATTTAGTCAAATCACTAGCTCAATTACAGGAGATTTGCAAATCGCTTGTGGCGTATGTGATTTCTTCATTTAAGGCGTTGCAAAGATTGTGACAAAATTATAATTTTATCCAGATCTGACCAATTTATGACAGTTTAATGGCTATTGGAAAATGGAGCCTCTAAAAACAAATATACATATATATAAATAACAAAAAATGGGCATGGTATATTAATATGGATACTCTAAAAAGACCAAAAGAAGCTTTAATACCGACTTTCAGCCATAATTTAAAAAAATTATACATCAAAATTGCGCACCAACTCTCAGAGACATGGACATGGCTAGATCGACTCGTCTCAGCGAGCTGATCAATAATATATATACTTTAAGGGGTCCACGATGCTTCCTTCAATGCGTTACAAAGTGTCAGACAAACTTCAAAAACACATTTCAGTGTGTATAGAAAGTTTATTAAAAAACAAGAAATAAATGGTAACTACGGTGGAACGGAAACTTGAATACTGTTCATAGTATCCCTTTTAAGCTTTTAATATAGTATCAAGATTGACCCGCCACGCCCACATTTTGAGGTAGACCCCATACAAACCCAATGCCTACTTTTGTGTTTTTGTATGAAAAACTTCTGTATTAAAGTCAATATTAGGTTGAAATGCGATTCGGTGCGCAGCCCCTTCATATACATATACAAATGGGCGTTTCCCCGCCCACTTTTTTAGGTACTCCCATACAAACCCACAGCTCACATTTATGCATTTGTATGAAAAACGTCAATATCTTTTTTAAAATAGATATGGTGGCATCTTATTAATGGTCGTTTTATTTAAAACCCCCAGTACGAATTAAAATTTCGTGTGAATAGTATTAGATCTTCGGTTCAACCGAAATTAACGTTTTCTTGTTTTAATATTTAATGGCATAGCATTTTTTAGCCATAACCGCTGCACGGCGCCCACGCATAGAGCCTACCAAGTTATGGCATCTCTTCAGAGAAATCGTTGTCCACTAACAATTTAGTCTCCCAAAATTGCAAATTGCTGGTTAGTTTAGCTTCGGAGTATACCTTTTCACATCACATCAATAGGATTGAGATGGAAACTATGCAGATCATTCCATATCATTATTAGTGGCAAACCATGCCTTGGCGAGTATGGTGCGGTTTGCTGTCGTGATGGAATATCAAAATCAGTGGCATCAGTGGCGCAGAATATTCCGAGAGAAACACTTTCTTAAATATTCTGAGCGCAAAAATATTAATTTTCAAAAATAAAACATCAACAATATATATTCAAATAATTATTGTTTATATCTATTATCTGTCTATATTTTGGTTTTTTTCTTTAAATTAAATACAGTAATAAATAAATTTAATACATAAATCCGCATCATGACCGCTCACCACAAAGTTCGCTTCCAAACAGCCGAAATAAGAAATGAAATTGAGCGAGCTTTTCGGGAATACATCACCTGGTATAAATACACCTTGATGCAAACGATATAAACCGAATTTGAGTGAGAGTGTGAATATGAGGTCTGCATAAGTTTACTCAAAGTGCCGCACAGCTGCTTCTTATGCAGTGCTCAGCCAGAATAACTGTGATTTTATTCGAGTTCATTTGAATGTGCGGCCGAATTCATTTAATTCATATTCCTGCTGATGCCGTTGTTTTGAGTCAATTGTAGAAATGATTTTTTTTACTTAAGCGACGTTTGATTAAAAAAAATAATCAGCTTTCCCAGCACTGCCTATGTATGTGTAATTTTCAACAGGATATCATAAAAATTGGTCCCTAAAAAATGAGCAACAACATACAGACAGACGGACATATCTAGACCGACTCGTCTTCACATGCTGATCAAAAACATATATACTTTACAAAATTTCAGCCAAACTGACAATACCATTTCACACTATATGTGAATTGTATAAAAAATGGGGATTCTTATATCATTAATTCGCGATTATATTAAGTCATTCTTTTATCGCACCCCTTATTACATAGCCCTCAGAAATATCGGATTTATCGAAATCTTCTGCAAAATTATGTTTAAGACTTATTGGTTGTTCATCGTTGATATTGTTCATAGTTAGTGAGATAATGGATGCAATAATCTTGGCCTGCGAGTGATTAAATCTATGGAGTTATTAAAAATAATATATGCAGCGGGTAATGTAAATTTATTTCACTTTTAGAAAATTAATTTCAATGAAATGCTTGAATTTCGAACCAAGTAACCATTCATTTCTTTCGCCATTATTATTATAAGCCTCTCTTAACGCTTCTATTAATCTATTGCTGCTCCAAATTAGTGATACATGGCTCGAACCTGCATATTTATAAATGGAAAATGAAACAAATGTTTTAAATACATACACACATTGCAACCCTTGCGGTTGAAATATAAATGTTTGTCTTCTACCTTTGGTGCCAAAATTTTAATGCGAGTGCCATTGACGCAACAATGACTTCTGGAATGTCGGCTTTTGCAAACAGTAGTGTTTCTCAGTCTGGCATCAGATTGTCCTGCTGAAACCACATGTCGTCCAAAACCATACCCTCCAGTTGTGGCCACAAGAACTTCGTTATCATTTTCCTGTAAATAATGCCATTCACAGGCACTGCATTTACGGCCTCATTTTCAAAGAATAAGGCCCAATCTCGCCACCTGACCAAAATTAACACCAGATAGTTGCTCGTTGTGGATGCATTTATTTCTCATGGATCATGGATGAGCAATTTTGTTTTTTGACGAAACCATTCAGATGAAATTTTTGCTCCGTCACCCACGCATAACTCGTTAAATTATGTAGCACATTAATAGTCGGAATAATCGTATATGCCAGCTGTCAAATTTCAGAGCTGCCACTTGCACAGAAATGGCAACGGATTATCGTTATTTGCTCATGTAAACAACATATGTTATGGTACGACTTTTTCGATTAAGATCGATCCGAATCCTTTCATTTGATCTTGAAACGACGACGACGATGAGTTTAAGCGACATCAACATGAAAGTCGAGGGGACAACCACGACGAGAATACGGGTGACTGCCAAAAAACAAATTCGCATGACGTCATATTTTTCAACCAACCGATAGAACTGATCTAACCAAAATATTTTCGCTTGCTTTATTTTTGTAGTCATTGTTGCATTATCGCAATGGTGTCGATGTCAGTCTGATTTGTTTAAAAGGACTGATTAAGTGGTCAGTTACATTGATAACACTGAACACATATGAAAGCGTCCGCTGTATAATTTTGAGTCGTAGTTTGAATAAGGAAGTAACCGGTTTCAATCAAACAGCGAGTTAGTCATGCAGGGCTTTAGTATGAATGTATCTCACAGTTCTGGTCCAGACTCCGATTTCTTTGAAAAACTAAACTGGCGTTATATAATCTCTAGGGGCCCCACTGTTAAAAGAACGGCTCTGAAGCGGAGCACTGGTGCAAGCATGCTTTGCTGACCGGAGCGCTTCCAAATTTTTAACCGCTATATTATATTTTTTTATGTTAGAATTGAGCAGGCTGAATTTCCGTCGCCCTTGAGTCCAAGAGTGCTGGTGCAAATGTATCTAAAAGACAGGAGGCGTAGCATACCCCATAACGAACCATATTCTTCATCCTCTTTCGTATGAATGAACGAGATCTCGGAAACTATAAAAGATAAACCTCCAAACTTAGATTTTTGAATTCATGTGGTTCGCACGCAGTGCATTTATGTGTAAATTATGAATGCCACGATCACAACGTCCACAATAGGGCTATATATCCTTTAAGTTCACGCTATTCAAAGTATACCAGCAAAAATCTGGGTACATTTTTTTTTTTTATATACAAAATGATTACGACACGAATTAAAAAAGTACAATGTAAAATAAATAAGTCTTCTAAAAAGGCAAAAGTAATTTCATTACAAAATTAATTTTAAACGATTAAGGAACGAAAATCAACCTTATTTATGTTAATTTTCGAAAAAATGGTTGTCTGTAAAGTCGGTTTACGGACGATAATTTTACGTGACGTCATAAGAAAACATTGATGAAAAATTGCATACTTTTGTGAATTGAATTCTAATGTAATTCCAATAATTCAATCAGTACACAAACAACTTGTCATATAAGAGTTTCGTTACCAACAACAAAGAGTGAAATATACGCTCTCTCTCTCTCTCTCTCTCTTCGACTGACCACCGGCAACTTTAAAAGCCTTTTGTTGTTGTTTTTGGTACTCAAATGCAAAAGTAACTGTTATTGTCGTCTTCCTTGATCTATGGTGTGCGTGTTTTGTTTACTTTGTACATGTATTTTAGTTTAGTTGAAACAAACTTTATTATACACTTACAATGTTATTATTCATACATTCTACCAAGTGCATACCGCACCCCACCGCGCGCTAGATAACACTAATTCGTAAACGCACACTTACACATAACTCTAGCTTTCAACAAGCCAATGCACACTGGTCTGTCTATCGCTTGATCGCAGGCGGAACGACACAATCGTCACATGTATTCATATGTGTACGATTACATGTTCCGCCTTTTGCTTTTCGTTCGTTTAGTGTCGTGTCGTAACGGTAAACGGAACGTCAGAAATGAGTCATGCTTCTGCGCTAAACCAACCGATTTAATAGACGTTATCACTTCAAAAAAAAGAAAGTTAGAACTGAATATGTTTTTTCTCGGTGAAATGGTTGTGAGTTCGAAAATTTTAAGATACGCTTGAAACACTGTGGTATAATTTCTCTAAGCTTTCTCTGGTCAGATAACTTTTCTCTTCGACAGTCATACAGACGGGCGGATGGGCTAGATCGACTCATCTTGATATGCTGATCACGAATATATACACTTTATGGGCTCTTCTTTGCTGAGTTACATACATTTATATAGTCCAAAAAGCCCAATATACTCTGTTTACAAATATTTTTTGTGTAGGATAAAAAAATATATTTTTTTTTCTTTTTTTTATTCAATGAATTAATATTCAAATTCGGACGTGTTTTACATCGTAAATAAAATAAATTAAAAAAAAAACAAATACAAAAATTTTTGGCGTCGCAACGATAAACAACAAGACAGCTACGCCGAAGACAGATACGGTAAATGTATCAGGGGCAGCAGCCGCAGAAGCGCTTGCAGCAGCAGTTACTGCTGATCCTGTCTTACAACGTGCACATATTTACAAAAAAAAAAAAACGATTAATAATCAAAAAAGAACCGCTGATGGCGAACTAGAAACTAGTGATTCTGATTAAATTGCCTGGCAGAAGGTCACTGTTCCCGCACACAAGGTCAAACGAACTTTGACTGGGTTGCAGAGAGTCAGTAGAAGTCGCCAATCATTTGGTTCATCTGAGAGCATACTTTCAACCAATAAATTTAGTACACTTGATGATGATAATAAGAAAGATATCCTTTCTGAAATAGAGGAGCCGGTAGGCACATCTGATCCCAAAGAAGTGCAAGTTTCGGTAAGCAAGGGTCACAAGCCTCCACCAATATTTGTTTCAGGCGTAGAAAACATCAATGGGCTATGGCAAACTGTCGAGAAGGTTACCAGCGCGTACACTTACACTACTAAAACAGGCACCAAAGACTCAGTCAGAGTTATGGCTAAGAACTCTGATACTTTCAGAGCAATAGTTAAACGGCTTGAAAGCAAAAAAAATCAAGTTTCACACTTACCAACTGAAAGAAGAGCGATCTTATAAGGTGGTTATTAAAGGGTTACACCACTCCACCAGTATTGATGACTTAAAGCAACACCTCTTGCGCATACAGCTAATTATAGAGGGTGCGTTGTATAGCAGGAAATGGTCGCCAAGCGTGCTCCCTCTAAACGTAAATCAAGACCGGTTCCCACTTTCGTGTCTTCCGATCATACAAAATTTGGTCCTAAACCATCGTTTCCAATTGGAAATAGTACAAATCGGCAAATCTTCCATGGATCATAAGTTTGGTGCACTCATGGCCAAATTTGAGGATATGGTGCAAGCACAAACTGAAATGTTAAAAATGCAGGGTCAAATAATGCATCTTCTGACAAGTCTGGTGTCAAATTCCCAGAAATAGGACTACGCATTGGCATCTGGAATGCCAATGGATTGCCAAATCAAGCCAACGAACTTGAAGTATTCATACGCCAACATCATATTGATATTATGCTGCTGAGTGAGACGCATCTCTGCAGTAGATCCTTTTATAAGCTGTTGGGATATGATCTACATTTAGCTAACCACCCTGATGAGAACCGTATGCGTGGTGGAGCTGCTGTACTCATTCGTTCGTCCCTTAATCATCATCCTTTGGGCTCTGTGCGCACTGATGCTATGCAAGCCGCTATTGTTGAAGTGTCTAGTGATCATGGAGACTTTATCTTTGCTACCGTCTACTGTACTCCTCGGTATATTTTATCTGAGATGCAGTTTAAAGACTTTTTTATATGCTTGGTCCCAAATTCCTGGCCGCTGGTGACTGGAACTGGGGATCTAGACTTTCAACGCCGAAAGGTCGCGCGCTGTTTGACTGTATTGTTAACTCAAATTTCGAAGTGCTTGCAACTGGAGGGCCTTACTACCCTTATGATAGCACTCGTCATCCTGATGCTCTGGATTTTGCAGTATATACTGGCATACCATCAAGCCGACTGCGCATCTTTGACACTAGGGATCTCAACTCTGATCATTTACCACTTATTGTAGACGCCAGCTTTTCTGCATGCGTCTATGCCTATAAGCCTAGGCAAGCTAATTTGCCGATTTTTAACAGCGCCTTGACCAGTTTCTCAACCTTAATATGGAACTTTGCTCTACTGAGAAAGTGGATGATGCTGCTGAATTGTTCACTCGACATATCTTTGAAGCTGCTGAATTGTTCACTCGACATATCTTTGAAGCTACTGTATTTGCAACTCAAAATCAATAATTATTGAATCTTCCTGATTTAAATAGGCCACCTTTAAATACCGAGATCTTGGACTTGGTTAAGTTAAAGCGCAAACTTCGTCGTCGTTTTATGCCAAACGATCACGCCGTAATGAGTGTGTTCGTTTGGCATGGAACAGAACTGCTGCTGAGTTGAAAAAGTTGCTGTATGTAGTACGCAGTGAATTCTTTGATGACTTACTTCGCAATGCTGACCCCAACAAGAACTATGGGAAGCGACACGTTGCGTAAAGAGGCAACCTTTGAGACACGTGCCTATCAAAGACTTCATCAACTTCTGGTGCCGCACGGATAAAGAGAAAGCTGAGGCATTTGCCGCTGAACTCGAAGGACGCTTTACACCTTTTGATCTAGCTGAATAAGATCTCTCCCCAAGAGGTTCGTCTGTAGATTAAAATGCTTAAGAAAAAGAAAGCCCCGGAGTATGACGGAATTGATGGCAGAGTGGCAAAGGCGCTTCCTGATAAAGCAATAATGTTTTTGGTACTACTCTTCAATACCATGATTCGCATGCACCACTTCCCATCTCAATGGAAGTGCGCTGTAATTATAATGATAATGAAACCTGGTAAACTAGAAAATCTTGTTGCGTCTTATAGACCATTTAGTTTACTACCGACTTTCTCAAAAATATTTGATAGAATTTATCTTGGCAGAATGTTATCTGCTTTGGACGTCCAGAGTGTCATTCCTGAATATAAGTTTGGCGTTAGGCATCACAATGGGACCCCTGAACAAGTGCACAGAGTTTTCCAACATATTCTTTAGACTTATGAGAATAATCAATATAGCTGTGATGTTTTTCTTGATGTACAGCAAGCTTTTGATAGAGTCTGGATTGAAGGCCTTTGCCTACATCGCAATTCCTTCTTTTGAAGTCGTATTTGCTTAACCGTGCCTTCACAGTCGAGGTGAAAGATGAGCGCTCAGGGATCCGCCGCATTGCTGCTGGTGTACCAAGGCAGTGTGCTTGGTCCTGTCCTTTATACTTTGTATACTGCTGATGCCAGTTCCAGTAAATGAGAACATGCTTCTGGCTACATATGCGTACTTGCAAACTCAAACTGTCCGCACGAAGCTTCATCTAACATTCAAAACTATCTTGAAGATTTTCAACGTTGGGCAAATCGCTGGAATATAAGTCAATAGCGAAAAGTCTAGTCACTGTACTTTTTCATTAAGGCAAGGGAACTGCCCGCCCGTTTTGCTCAACAATTTGGTAATACCTCATATTGATCATGTATGCTACTTAGGTTTCAACTTTGAAAGACGTGGCACCTGGCGTAAGCATATTCAAAAAACCACAGCAGTTTGCTACGCTAAACTCTAAAAGTTAAACTGGTTACTTCGCCCAAGTAGTAAACTCAGCCACGAAAATAATCTGCTTATTTACAAATCAATCATTATGCCTACCTGGATGTATGGAATACAATTATGGGGCACTACTGCTGCCACAAATATAAACCGTATACAAGAACTTCAAAACAAGGTCTTGCGTAAAATAACAGATGCTCCTTGGTATATGCGCAAAAATACCAATAGTCATGGAACAGTTGAACTTCCACAGCAGCAGATATAATGATCGACTGGCTTCTCATGTTAATCATTTAGCAGCGGCTCTGGTCGTTAATACATGTCGTAGACGGCTCCAACGATTTCATCCAAATGATATTCAAAATAGACATTAAGCCTTTGTTAGTTATGTTAATGTACACACTCTAAGCTAAATGCCATGTCACTTTTTTTTAACATAAAAATGTATTATAGTTTTAAGTAAACTGATCAACATTGACTTAAGATAAAAAAAAAAAGTATGACAAATATTTTAAAGAGTTTCGAACTGCGGTAAACGGTTGCGGTTTAAAAAATTCAAAGATTATCGGCCGATAGAGAGTCTATGCCGTCAGTAACTGTAGAAAACGAATGCATCAAGAGAAAATTGATCCAAGTGATATGTCTGCGTAATAATGGTCAGTTCACTGCATTGAAAATAGATATCACTGCACCAAGTAAAAGTTACGAAGCAACTAGAATGTTTCAGTCTACAAAAATTGTCTGGTGTGGAAATGAAAATGTATGTTGAAATAGCATGATGAATTTACATGATTTGATTGAATTTTGGGAAAACTTGTATTAATATAAAAAATATTTTAGGAATGTTTCGTTAGGAATAAGAACTTAAGAAATAATTATTTTTTGTACGTACAGTAAGCCAGCGAATATGGGAATAAAGTTTAATTTTAGTATGAAGAGATGGACCGTCAAAATTCAGAACAAACAAAAATTGATTCCCAAATTAAAAATTATATACAGATGTTTAAAGAACAGTGGTAGAAAGAGAGAGCGAAACAAGTTGGTTTAATGAGAACAAAAGCTTTCGGCACAAGCTTTTGCAGAATAAGTGATTATGAAGTTTCAAATGTAAAATGGTTGAAATGTGGTCTCTGCGCTTTGCTCCTAGCATCAGTTAAAAATAGTAGTTGTTTTAAATATAGCGATCGAAGGGAATACACAAGATTCGAATGAATTTTTGCGATCGGATTGGGGTGAACGACCTGAAACATCGGTCGATTTTATGCTCGAAACACACGAGGCAACCGACGAAGCAACGTTTTTTTGATATTGCTTGTAAAAGTTGCGGCAACACGAAAATCAATGGGCGACACAGCTACACGCGAAGCAATGGTTGCTTCAACATGGCTGTGTTGCTGCACGGTTGCGACGTAGCGGGAAAACGAGACGAATT
Source organism: Leucophenga montana (assembly GCA_035044765.1). NCBI lineage: Eukaryota > Metazoa > Arthropoda > Insecta > Diptera > Drosophilidae > Leucophenga > Leucophenga montana. The sequence continues at coordinate 300,739 of JAWNNQ010001895.1, read as the reverse complement.
GATTGTTCTTGAGGATATCGACGAAAGACGGTATGAAAATTGCCACCAGCCTAATTGAAAGAGAAAATTCGAGAGAGTCAGCAAAGAGGACGACAGTGAAGGAGATACCTGAGACAGCCACTTGGTACAGTCTTAAGTCGAGAAACAAAGTGCTGAAAGCGCTTGCCGGATCTTCTTGGGGTAAGGACAAGGAGACTCCTGTATGGACTCCTTTCCTAAGTAAGACTCGATGGCAAAGACTGCAAAGAAGTCAGAACAGTGCGCTGAGGACTGCCACTGGTTGTTTGCAAATGACCCATGAGGATCATTTGCACAGTGAAGCGATGATACTTCCTCAACATAATGAGCTGCTTTCGAAGCAGAGGTGATCATCCGAACCATGGCACCCTCACTACATCAGCGCCTATCCGAATAAGATCAGATATCAGGATATATAAGTCGAACATAAATCGCTTTATCACTGATAGCAACATTGGGGAGTATGAATATACTTCCGGAAGGGCCCAATTACATAAAGATGCAACTGAGCATGCAATTCGCTCGTTTAGGGACAGCATAATATTAGGTGGAAGACCTCCACCTATTCATGAGAGCGAAAAACATCTCCCTCGTAGCACCAGGACTAAACTTGCACAGTTAAGATCCGGATGGAGCGTTATGCTCGAGTGCTACAGGGAAAGAATTGGGATAAGTAATACAAATTGCTGCCCTGATTGCGGTCAATCACCGCATGACACTTTTCACCTGTTCAGTTGCCCGTCCCATCCTACACAATTGAGCCCTTTAGACCTCTGGTTACGACCAGTGGATGTTGCCTGTTTCCTAGACCTTGACACTTGAGGTTTGCATTTCGGTTTTTCTTCCTCCTTCACAAACATTGCTTGCACTATATTTTTTCTATATATAATGAATTGTATACATATGATTTTTCTGATATAGCTCACAAGAAGAAGGAGCTGCTACAACAACAACAACAGTGAAGGAGTTCGTCAATACAACCGACAACACAACAGACCGTAACTGCGGCACAAATATTGACTGCGAAAAAGAAAACCTAGAAAAAGCACGGGTTATGTAGAAGTAGTGATAAATGTATTTTGTATTCGGAGACCTACCCTGATGACGCTCAGCGCCTAGAAGTTACCATATCAATATCAAAATCTGAGGCTGTACTGAAAATAATAAATCATCACACTTTGTGTGAAAAGTATAAAAATAAAAATATAAATAAAATATTTTTTATATGAATTTTATGAAATATTTTATGTGACCTTGTGTGAAACTCTTGGAAGGGAAACGTTCCTATTATTTCTTTGGTGTTGTTAACTTCAGAGGTGTTCATGACAATTCATGTATTGAAAGCAGCGGCGAATATATTTTACAGCATTCCATTTTTAGGTCTTCGTCTGCGCTTTTGTTTTCGCTAGTTTTTTTTGGTGACGCAGTTTGAGATCATAAAATCGTGTTAGAATGAGTAACATTTTCTTATGTTAAAATTAAATTGTTTTTAATTAGTGTTTATGATTTAGTCATGGAGTGATTATACAAACATATATCAATATAAACATTGGCTTTGTTGATAACTTGGGATTGTATATTAGACGAGCAATTTTTCTTGTATAAATTACTTTGAATAATTTGTTTAATGCAAGAGAGAGATGCTTGATGTACGTAAAAAGAACCCAAAAAGTTTTCCTTAGCAAATTTTTTTAAACAAAATTTACTTTTAAATTCTTAAAACGAGACTTATCTTTTTTGTGCATAAATACAAACATACTATGTACATATGTAAATACACTTGGTCGAGAAAGTCTGCGTACACCACAAAAATAATTTAAATTTTAGCTTTAATCCCAAATATATATTGAATCAAACTTTGTTTTATTATTTAATTTACTAATTTCTCTTAACTAATAGTATTTTTACAGCGTGCTTCAACCTATATTTTTATTTCATTTTATGATTCATAGAAATGTATGCATGGAATGATCGAATATGCGCTTATCGCTACCTAAAAATATAAAAAATGATTATCTCCCTTTGGAGTTTTAGTTCATTCTTTTTCAGTCAAAAAAATGTTAATAGCGCCATGGACAACAACGGAAATCAAATTTGTGCGAATAAAGTTTGACTCAATACATAAAACATTAGTGGAGATATTTGGGATTAAAGTTAAAATTTCAAATTTTTTTGTGGTGTACGTAGACTTTTGTGAGCATTATTATTATATTATAAAGGAGCCAGAGCTTTGCTCTGTGCGCTTGGGGTCGTTGCCTTGCAGAAACCAAAACTCTTCTTGCAGTCCCAACGTCTGGGAACTTTGCAGCAAATTATGCTTCAAAATTTGGAAATAACTAGTTTAGTCCATTATTGATTCAAAAATATTAGTTTCCCAACACTATTGGCTGCCAGATACCCCAAACCACAACTACTCCTCCACCATTTACGGTTGTCAACAAATTTACCTTTCTTCATACCAGCTTTTTTCCTTTTATTCCGAAAATAGAAAATTTGCTCTCATCCGAAAAAAACCTTGTTCCAAAACTGTGGGGGCTTGGAAATATACTCATTTGCAAATTCCATTCGCTTCTGCTTATTTATAGCTGAGATATAGAGGTTGTTACGGGCAACTCGACCATGATACCCAGCTTTTTTCAGGACTGTAACATTGGAAATTATTTTTGAATGCCTTTCTTCTACTTTAAGTTGGTGAGCAGTCAACCTTGGATTCTGTCGCACTAACTGAATGTCGTGTTTTTGCCTCGTTTTGAGTGAACTCTGCCCACTACTTTTCCAATTTTTCTATAGGATTTTCCTTCAATATATAGCATTCAAATAATTTTTCGCCCATCCGCACCAATTTGATTTCCGTTGTTGTCCATGGCGCTATTAACATTTTTTTTTACACTCCCAATTGATTAAAAAAGTGTGAACTAAAACTTCAAAGTAAGATAAGCATTTCTTAGAATATTTTTAGGTAGCTGTAATAGCATATTCGCTCATTCCACGCATCTCGTATGCGGACTTTTTCGGTAGTGCTTCTGTGACATGTATCATAAAATGAATTAAAAATATAGTTTAAAGCATTAAAATGCTGTAAAAATGTTATTAGTTAAGATAAATTGTTAAATTATATAATAAAACAAATTTTGATTCAATACATAAAACATTAGCTGAGATGTTTGCCATTAAAGTTTAAAATTTCTAATTATTTTATGGTGTACGCAGATTTTTTCGAGCAAATGTATGTAACGTATGCGGAATGAATTATGGACAAATAATTTTTAGCTTCAAAAATGTATTAGTAATATGTAAAAATATATACATATTTACACAATTTGAATGAAGAGATCTTAAAGTAATAATAAATGGCTGCTCTATTATTTTGGGGTACATTCCATATTAAGTCTTGAATTCCCGTTGTATTTGTTTACCTAGATCTTTTCTAATTTTTACCTTCAACCAACCTATGGGTTTGGCCTTTTCATCTTTCCGTAAATATTTTTTTTTTTAAATATGCCCAAAAGCTATGATTTTTTATTTTGTTAAACAGACAGATGATTGATGCTTTGAAGTAATGTACATGTGCCAAATACGGACAAAATAATATTTTTTATTGGTACCTATTTATAATTTTTTTAAGTCAATATAAGCAAAACTTTGAGGTTACAGCTAATCATGATGTTATGAACACCGGGTCTCTGACGCACCGCTCACTCATGGCCATCTACAACAAAATTTTGGCGTCAAGTCACTGGACCTCTACTGTAAAATACGTAGTATAACGCATAATGCAAATGTGTGATGACTTTACAGCAAACACATTATGTGACAGACGACGACTGCGTTGTTTAATGATGGCATGCCACTTCTCATAAACGAATGGGTTTCACATTTTGCTATTCCCTTTGAAATATACTTTTTAAACGTGTCACTGAGTTTATATTTTAGCAATGATTGACTTGCAGCGCAAGTTTTTTCCGGGTACTGTAATTTTTTAAAATTGGTATTCTACTTTAAAATGTCTTAATTGTTTTATATATGTTTTCTTTTTTAGCTCTTCAAACTAAAATACCGATTTATCTAATTTTTGGTTTTGTTCCAAATTTTTCCGGAAACTTTTTAAAATTATTTTCGAAACTTATTTTATTATATTTATAATATTTATTATATATATTTATAATGACATGATTATAACTTACAATTTTTTTTTCACTTTTAGATATTTGTTCATATATCATACCGCATGGTGTTTTCGACCGTAGTGTTTTGGTAATGATTATTAATTGCTTATAACATGCTACATATGTATGTAAAAGGAATCTGATAATAGGGCCAATACAAAGGATCACCTTCCTAGTGAAACCCATCCATCCCTCAACCAAAATAAGGGAAAGGTAAGTTATGAACAGTTGACGTAACTAATTAAAACATTTTTTGAAGCAAGTATTTTGTTTCATCACCAGACTGTCTGTGATTTAATTAATTAAATTAATCGGCAATTTCATATCTATATTATTATAAGCATATTATTATATGTATGATATTTCTTCATGTCAAGATCTCACACATAGTGTGAAAAGTACATTAACTTTGTCGCGAAGTTTGTAATACCCAAAAGGAGGCGTCAGAAACCTTATAAAGTATACACATTAATTCTTGATCAACGAGACGAGTAGATCGTCCGTCTGTCTGGTTATCTGTGAATACGAGAACTAGTCCTCTGTTTCCATCCAATCTTACTTCAGGGGACGATCGAGTTTGCATTTACCAGAACCTATTTTTCACCGACGTGATTTTAAATTAAAATACCTTTCATTAATAAATAATTGCATTTCACATCGTTATATACATATATTACCAAATTGGTTTTAAATGTTATAAGTAAATATTTGTCGTCCAACATAAGCGTTAAGCATCAATGAATTTCTCTGTGGACCGTAGTACACGCATTTTGTTGTTGTAACAGCTTCTTGTGAGCTGTATCAGGAAATTATATATACACAATTTATTATATATGAAGTGAAATGTAGTGGTGCAAAGCGATATTTGTGAAAGTAAGAGAAAGAAAAACCGAAACGCAAACCACAGGTGTCAAGTTCTAGGAAAAAGGCAACTTCCTCTGGTCGTAACCAGAGGTCTAAAGGGCTCAATTGTGTTGGATGGGACGGGCAATTGAACAAATGAATAGTATCATGCGGTGATTGACCGCAATCAGGGCAGCAATTAGTATTACTTATCTCAATTCTTTCCCTGTAGCACTCGAGCATAACGCTCCATCCGGATCTTAACTGAGCAAGTTTCGTCCTGGTGCTACGAGGGAGATGTTTTTCGCTCTCATGAATAGGAGGTCTTTCACCTAATATAATATTGTCCCTAAACGAGCGAATTGCATGTTCAGTTGCATCTTTATGCAATTGGGGCCTTCCGGAAGTATACTCATACTCCCCTATGTTGCTATGAGTGATAAAGCGATTTATGCTCGACTCATATATCCTAATATCCGATCTTATTCGGGTAGGCGCTGATGTAGTGAGGGTGCCATGGTTCGGATGATCACCTCTGCTTCGAAAGCAGCTCATTATGTTGAGGAAGTATCATCGCTTCACTGTGCAAATGATCCTCATGGGTCATTTGCAAACAACCAGTGGCAGTCCTCAGCGCACTGTTCTGACTTCTTTGCAGGCTTTGCCACTGAGTATTACTCAGGAAAGGAGTCCATGCAGGAGCAGCATAATTTAGGACAGAACGTCCAATAGGTTTATAAGTTGTTAATATAGTCTCCTTGACCTTACCCCAAGAAGATCCGGCAAGCACTTTCAACACTTTGTTTCTCGACTTAAGACGGTTATTTGTCTTGGTGGCATGAGCCGAGAATCTAAGCAATGGGTCAAATGTAGTTCCCAATATCATCGGGTTCTGGACAGTAGGAACCCTTAGACCTCCAACAAAGACATCTAGTTCCATTCTCACCTCCTTAGTCCAGGAAGTGAAAATGGATGCAGATGACTTATGAGTTGAAAGTCTAAGGTTGCGAGCATTGAAAAAATGTAATAAATTATACAAATAAATGTTAATTCTCGCACATATGTCATCTACATTCACACCCGATGATAAAACAGAACAATCATCTTCATAGGTCACTAGTTTTATATGGGGAGGGGGAAGGGGCATCTTTGCCAAATAAAGGTTGAACAGAAGAGGAGAGAGAACTCCACACTGCGGAACACCTATCTTTAACTTACGATAACCCGACCTCACGCCCCTGAACTCAACATATGCCCTTCTACCATTAAGATAGTTCAATAGCCAGCGTTTCGTTTTATTGGGTAGTGAGGTTGAGTACAGGTCTTGAAACAAGATTGCATGATCAACAGTGTCAAATGCCTTGTTCAAGTCTAGAGCCACCATCACTGTACGTTCGCATGACCTCGGCTTATTAAGTCCATCAGCTATAAAATTAGTGATTTCGCTTAATGCTGAAGTCGTACCACGACCTTTCCTAAACCCGTTCTGATGATCTGCTAGAAGGCAGTGTTCTGTCATTGAAGGAAGTAATAATGACTCAAGAACTTTCACTACAGGTGAAAGAAGGGATATGGGCCTGTAAGAGGAACCAAGATCAGCTTCACTGCCAGGTTTTAAGAGAGGTACAATCCTTGCTACCTTCCATATATCAGTGACAATTAACTGGGAAATGGAAAGGTTTAACACGTGCGTGAGGTATTCTACCGCTATAGGCCCAAGGTGCTTCAGCATTGAAATGCCGTCTGGGCCGAGTGCCTTGGGTGATTTTGCTTTCCCTATAGCAGCAAGAACCTCCTCACATGTAAAATCTACCAAATGTTCCGCAACGAGATTGTTCACATTGCGAGACAACAAGGCAATACGACTATCACCCGGATCATTGGCACGAATTTGATCACGCAAGGTCGCTAAGCGTGCAGCTTCCGCTGGAAAGCCTGGCCTAATATTAGGAAACCTGCCAGCAGGAATATGCCTCTTTGCAGCCTTAGTGATCGCGTCTCTAAGAATTCTTTCACCTACCTTAACCTTAACATCATTGGAAGGCAAAAGACCGCTGATTGATCAATACAGCGTGTTTACTCAGTCCAGTCAGCCCTATTGTAGTTCACAAATACTCGTCGATCCGATTCAACAAAATCTTCCGGACGAGTAATGCTAATCACAATAGGGATATGGTCCGAGCCCAACGCTATATCAATCGACCACACAGAGTATGGAATAAACGATTCACTGACGACAGTTAAATCAGGGGAGCTGGATGTGGTAGTACTCATCCTGGTTGCACAATCCTCATTGATCGTACAAAAAGGAGAGCTATCTATCTGGTCCGCTATACTAATACCCCTAAGGTCATTACCTAATTCCGAGAACCACATCTCATGGTGTGCATTGAAATCACCGAGAATAACTCTGTGATCCCCTTGCAGGACATGGCTCAAAATCGGATTATACCCAGGGTCGCAGCTGTTGACTGGCTGCGACCCTGGGTATTTGGTCACTGGCTGGGGATGTCGGCGAGTGACCAAATTCTGGAAAAGACCTATGAGTACAATAAAGACACACACTACCACCTATTTGCCGATTATAATGCCAATAAGAACAAAGTTCTTCAACGCCCTATCTTGCTATTCCAGCAAAGGTTGTTCGTCTTTGCATGATGACTGTATCACACACCCAAAGCGTCGTCAGAATAGGAAAAAACCTCTGCGAACCTTTTGATACCGAGAGAGGTTTTAGATAGGGTGACTGTGGGGCTCATAAAATTCCAGAGGCTGCACTGGGCTGTTCACCTCATCCGGATGAACCCTTAAGCGTCGGCGCGCACTCAACTACACCGAACTGTGCGTTTTCCTACGTGCGGCCTACACCAATAAACGGTTGTAGAGCCACCTAAGTAAGTAAGTAAGCATTTTACTACAACGCGATTTTATACAGCAAGAATTTGTTCAGTAATAAGGCTCACTTCTCAGTGACTATGTTAATAAGCTAAATTGCCGTATTTCGAATACGTAAAATCCAATGGTGATCCATCAACTACCGATACACCCCGAAAAATGTGCGGCTGGTGACATCATCGGGCCATACTTCAAACATGAAGAACATGCAACAGTTCACCGTTAATGGCGCCCGATATCAAGAAATGTTGAAATGTAGTCTGGAAGACCACATGCAACATTGACTTATTGAGGAAAGAGTTTGACGACCTAGTGATCTTGTGATCTGACACCGCTGAACTACTTTTTGTGGAATAATTGAAGTTGGTCTATGCGGACAAGCCAGCATCGATTGCAGTGGTGGAAAACTGGACCTCCAGGAAGTAGTTCGTCACACGTTCCCGTGGCGGCCATGTGACCGAAATAATGTTCCATCAATAATACCATAAAATTATCTACCGAAAAAAGAATGTCACACATTCTACTTATTTGTATGTGTTTTATTTCAATTTAAAGTTCTATAGCTCTTAAAAAATATAATGTATCAGGGGTGCCACAGGAATCGCTTTCGATTGAATTACGCTACAATTCAAGTTCACCATCCTTAGACCTCATTTTCTAGCGAATTGCAAATCGCCTGTAATTGAGTTGGTGATTTGACTAATTACGCTTCTAAAGTACATTTTGTAAAAAAAAGCTTATCATTGCAGATAGGTTGGACAATTTATAATGAATCTACATCAAAATAATCATTTTATATGCTTTAGTTGATAAATTACTATGATACTAAACCAACTAGCAAATCGCTAGTTGAATTTGGCATTCAAAGGCGACAGCCAAGTGAATTGCATTTCACTGGTGCCACTGCTTTTAAAGAGAATTTCTATCTTAGATTTTACGTAGATGGCATGCTACTGTTTGTATTAAACGAAAGCTACAAATAATTAAGTTTAATCGCAATTATCTTAAGCAATCGCGCATTTATTGTGCATTTAGCGAAACAATTTATTTGCTAGCTGAATGCAATTCACCGCGATTCGTTTGTTTAGGTTTTGAGTTGCCTTTCAAGTACAGTAAAGGTGGCGCACAGTTGCTACAGTTGTCGGATAAATATTTAGTTTGGCGGGCAATAAATTCAAATTGCTTTACTTGGAAACTACAAAAAAATAAGTCACAAAAATGAAAATAATTTTCATTTAACTAAATATCAATAACAAATTATCAAAACTGAAAAAAACCAATAATAATGCAGAACCAACATACTAATTTACTCTTGCGTGGAGTGTACCCTATGTTGCTAAGTTCGAACAGGGTCGTGTAATGGCTACACAATTCAAATCGCTCGAAGTTTTGTGCCATGGTGAGTAGCAGAGCTCGCAAAATATGCTCAACCAAATTTTTCTGCGCGGTCTGCTCACTCGAAAAGACCAAAAAAAAATGAGACGGAATCGCTCAGTGTCTGAACAGCAACCCTCTTTTTCGTTTGGTTCGTGTTCTCGCTGTTTGCATAAACATATACTAGATTTAGCACTACTTTCTTGGATATTTAAACATACAAAGGAGCTTGAAAGACTAAGACGATGAAGAAGGGGGTGTTTGACATAGGTAATAAAAATAAAATGTAAACATTAGTGAAACTGAATCTTCAATACCTTTCCCACGAAATTTCAATCCGTATATTGCAACCATGGAATAAAAAAATAATTAGTAAAACCCTAAAGTGAGAGCGTTTTTATGGGGCTATCTCTAAAATTAAGTGTATGTATGAAGTATCCATTCATAAAAGTCACAATATTTGCAACAACATCCAGACAGATAGACAGTCTATGTTTACTTTGTGGGATCTCCGATGACTCCTTCATTATGCTACAAACTTTCAAACATATTGGAAATACCATTTCACACTATCGGAGGTGTCACAGAAATCTCTAGACAAAAATCCGTCTGGCGATTTGAATTTCTCTAAAAGATTCCGTAGGTGTCACAGAAATCTCCAAGATTTCATAGAAAACAGTTTTTAGTGTACAGTTTTGTGCCACGCAGAGTTGTTGTGTGGCAACGCTGTCCTTCGTTGTTTTTGCGTAAACCGACCTGGCTGGTTTAAGCAAATAAATACACATTTTTATAAATTTTAATTAAAAAATAAAAGGTGCTAAATGTTTAAATCCTACAGTTACGAAGGAAATACATTAAAAACTAGCACATAAACAAAGTTTTACCTTATGATTTGAAGAGTTTATATATGCAATTAACAATTTCACCAAGCAAAAGGCTGGAGATTTTAAACGGTCTAAAACCGATTTCTGTGACACCTACGAAATTGATTTAGGTCTGAATTGGGGTGAAAGAGATTTCTGTGACACCGCCGTATGTGTTTGCTTTACAACGGTTAACTTCTAACGAATTCGTCATTAGATGTTTGTACACATTTTAAGGTTTTTTTTTCGAATTAATCCTATAAAGCTAATAGACGATCTATCCTAAATTATGCTTTTCCTGTCTGGACACTACCTCAGTAAGACTGAATGGCAATGCCTACAAAGAGGCCAGAACAGTGCTATTAGGACACCTACTGGGTGTTTACAAATGACTCATAAATACCACTTGCATGAAGAAGCGATGCTGGTTTCCGTTCACCAACTGGTGCCGCATGGATAAAGCGAAAGCTGAGGCATTTGCCGATGAACTCGCGCGAAGGACGCTTTAGATGATGTGCGAGACACCGCTAATTTTCTGCAAGAGAGATGCACAAATATGCAGTCTCTCAAGCCTATCTTATGGCAGAGTGGCAAAGGCGCTTTCTCACAGCAAGCTTTTGATAGAGTCTGGATTGAAGGCCTTCTCTTCAAAATTAAATCAATTTTGCCTACATCGCAATTCCTTCTTTTGAAGTCGAATTTGCTTAACCGTGTCTTCACAGTCGAGGTGAAAGTTGAGCGCTCAGGGATCCGCCGCATTGCTGCTGGTGTACCACAAGGCTTGTACCACAAGTGTGCTTCGTCCTGTCCTTTATAGTACTTTGTATACTGCTGATATGCCAGTTCCAGTAAATGAGAACATGCTTCTGGCTACATATGCTGACGATGCGGCCATACTTGCAAACTCAAACTGTCCATACGAAGCTTCCTCTAACATTCAAAACTATCTTGAAGATTTTCAACGTTGGGCAAATCGCTATAATATAAAAGTCAATAGCGAAAAGTCTAGTCACTGTACTTTTTCATTGAAGCAAGGGAACTGCCCGCAGCAGTTTGTTACACTAAACTCAAAAAGTTAAAATGGTTACTTCGCCAAAGTAGGAAACTCAGCCTAGAAAATAAACTGCTTGTTTACAAATCAATCATTATGCATGCCTACTTGAATGTATGGAATACAGTTATAGAGCACTGCTGCCACAAATATAAACCGTATACAAGTACTTCAAAACAAGCTCTTGAGTAAAATAATAGATGCTCCTTGGTATATGCGCATATGCGTACATGCTCTAAGCGAAATGCCTTAATGTCACATTTTTAGCATACAAATGTATTATAGTTTTTAAGTAAACTGATTGACATTACGGTACGATAAAAAAAAAACATATATATATATATATATAGGAACAATCATTCCAATCATATCACCCTCACGAGAACTGTTCCAACTCGTATTCGAGATGTTAATTTGAATTTGAATTTGAATTTTTTAATATCGTATTAGTTGGATAATTTAGTTCATAGATTTTTAGTTATAAGAATGGTATTTTTAGGACCTGAATTCTTGTTTGGTATTTATAGATTAGTTTAATTAAAATGTAATTGTGTTACGGAGGAAGACAGAAGCGTGAGTTAAAATCAAATTAGTTTATGAGTAAAATTTACTAATTGTAACATATATTATTAGAAAATAAAACCATACATTCATACATACACAACCAATTGTGTATCACCGCATCATATACTACTAAAGGAATCATGGTATCGTTTTATGTGCATTTCCTCGCGTAGCAGGACAACAACAACGAGTATATCTCTATTCGCACCTCATGATCATATAGAGGAGTGCATTTATATATCCAGTAAGGAACAATTGCCTAAAAATGCAGTTGAATAGTCAATAAACTCTCTTAAGGACAATATTGTGCTTGGTGACACAGCTATTGATGAGAGTGAAAAACGTTTCCCTCGTAACACCAGGAGTAAATTACCCTAGTTAAGAGTACTGTAGTAAGCAGATCGGGATCAGCACTAATGATTGCTGTCCTGAGTGTGGTCAACCGCCACACAACACGACCCACATTTTAAACTGTCCGACTCAATTGAGCCCTGTGAATCTATGGATGCGTCAAATTGGGGTATCCTCGTTCCTGGGACATGATACATAGGGTTACTTTTCGGTTTATCTTTCTCTGCTATTAACAATGAATCACATTTGCCACACAACATAAAAATAATTAGGTGACAACAACGAGAGAATATCATGAAAAGTTTTGATAATCTAGATTTCATTATAAAGCGTTTTCGCAGTGCCTACTACCAATTAATAATAAAATAAAAATAATACAATAAAATAATTAATAAAGCGCTTACGTGTGCCTTACTTTAAATTGTAAAGCACTTCTAGGTACAGAAAAATAATATTATCCAGAGATAAATTTTATATTGAAATGGCCGCTTACTTAAAAAAAAATGTTAATCTGTTTGTAACGCGAAGCATCGGAAACCCTATGAAGTACATATATTTTGAGTCAGCTCTGTGAGACTAAGCGATCTGTCTGTGACGATGTTCCTCAATTTTCTCGATACATATTTATCTGAAAATGGGTATGGAGGCTTTCTGTAGTCATACGCTGATCGTATATGAAAAGTACGGTGTCACGCCCACTGGATGATATATACAATCCTAGCAATAACTTTTTTGTTTCTGTACGAACACTTTTTTATTTTTGTGACACCCCAGATGTGTGAAATGGTATTATCAGTTTATCTGAAAGTTTGTAACGATTAAAATGAAGCATCGTAGACCCTATAAAGCATAAATATTTTTGATCATCTCGTCGAGACGAGTCGGTCGTGTTATGAACTTCTGTTAGTTGTTGCCCATTTTCGGGCATCAATTTTTTAGATATTTGCAATTCGACATGGTTGCTTTTTATGGACGACCGTTTCATGTACATATGTATACTATTGAACGTGTCACGCACACTTTTTGGGGTAGCTCCCATACAAACTCATCGCCCACTTTTCTGCTCTTGTAAGAAAATCTTATTTATTTAATATAAATAGCTCTTGTGATCTTTTTGAAAAAGAAGTCAATATCATCTTTAAATTTAATGATGGTGTCTTTTTAAAAGGCCTCTTCACATACCCATACTATTAGGCGTTCTCCGACAACTTTTTGGGTAGTCCCCACATAAACGTAGTTTTATATTGATATGTTTCTTATTATAGTGAATCACAAATTGAAAGTTGAAGTAGTTGTTTTTTATGGCCAGATTTTTCACATATATTTCAATGGGCGTGTCCCACCTAATTTTAGGGGTAGCCCTCATAGAAACGTACTACCCACTATATAACTGCTATACGAGTAGAAAATTCGTGCGAATTTTATTAAAGCTTCGGTTTCACCGAATTTAACCTTTTTTCTTGTTATTTCTGAAACTATCAACTTGAAACTCTTCAAACTGTCGATTATGACCACAACTACACACACAATTTCGCTCACTACCATATAGGAATAAACCTACTAGACCCACAAAAGAAAAACCCCCACTCACTTTATATGCATGTGAAGAGTATTAAAGCTTTGGTTCCACCGAAGAAACGTTTCTTTTGTTTTTTTGTCAATTAATTTTTATATTATGATGGCATCTTATGAACAAAAGCTTCTCAACTATATAAATAGGTTCCCACGTTTAGAGATGGCTTAAGTATGGTTACCAGTACGCCCTGGCGTTGCCATGTGGCAACGCAAATAGAGTTTTACATTTCACTCAGCTGCGTACAAACCAATAAGCGTAAATCAATGTTTGAACCAGTTTGTGATTCAGAATAGTTCCAGTATTCACCGAGTTAACACATAAAACGCGTGCTTGTCTATTATTTATTTTTATTGCGTCGCAGAAATAAGTTAAAAAAAAAACATGCAAAAACGTCATCATGACTGCAAGACAAAGGTAAATAAAGCTAAAGCTTTCTAAAATTTTATGCTCCAAAAGTATTTTGTTTATAATTAAATAGTGAAAAGATCAAACTAAAAACGTGTTTAAAGAAAGTTTAAAAACATTATTAATTTTAGGGTCGTTCTCACGACTTACCGATAAAAAAGAAAATACGAAACGGCAAGATATGCCAAAGGCGGAATGATATTGAGTAGTGCTTTTCACGACATCACAATTATAATAAATCAATTTTGAGTAGCCCTGGACAATGTTTGAAGAGGTGGACAGTCCAATTGCAAAAACGTAAACACAATAAAATTATAAATTAGCAGAAAAAAAAATGAGAGTGAGCGCCGCCGCTGTAGAAAAATACGAGCCAACTTATTAATAAAATGTGCACGTTTGCATTTAAAATTTTAATACAAAATTTCAATTTTGTTTGTTTTCATTTGCTTTGGTTTTTTATCGATCGAGTTGGCAGGTCACTTTGCAAAAAATTCTGACAAATTTATCGGCTCGCCGAACTCGGCGTTAAGTGGTCCACAGACACATGCAGCATGCATGTGCTGCAGATTATCTGGACGAATGCGTGTTTGCAGCACAGCTGATGCAGAAGGTGTCTGGGGCAGACACATGCTGCAACAGCTGATTCAGCTGCTAATTTGAAAAATAAATTAAGCAAAAGAACAAAATGCGTGGGAAAATTAGAACATATATTATTATAGCGGCAGCTTTAACAATTATTAAAAAAAAAACAAAAAAAAGTTAAAAAAAAAACGGTTGTGGATGAAGAAGTGGCACGAAGAAAGGGAAAATTTTTCTGTTAAAAACTTTGTGGATGAGTTGCGGCTGTCATCACCACTGGATTTCTGAAATTTTGTGAGGATGGACAGCAATTTATCTGCAGCACGAAAAATCAAAATGCTTTTGATTTCTCATGCGGCATTGTCGGCGTGACTAACACAGTCTCATTTTCGTTCAGTTTCGGTCAGTTTCACTACCACACATATAATGCAGAATATGCATGCCGCATAATCTGTGGCGGCCTTTACGGTTATAGGCTTAATAAGAGTCGTGACATGAAAACTAGCATAACGACTGAAAAATATGAGCGGTAAAGTTAAAGGCAAGTCATGAAAACGGCCCTAAGTGTTGTTAATATTTAATTTAATATTTTAGGAACTTAACTTTTCAAGATATATTAGATATACTTGAGGATTTAGTTTCCGATGACGAAAACTATGGTGTAAATGCTGTTTATATACAGCCTCCTTAAGATGAAGGCAACGTTAGCGGGGAAGACGACCTTATCGATGAAGAGGTTTTTGGAATGCCAGGCAATGTTTGCGCCGGACAATTGAAAAGTGGCTGCGAAGTGGTTTTCGCCAACGGAAAGCGCTTGCAGGGGCATAGTGAGGACGATGAAATGCAAGAAATCTTTCATCAAATTGTCGAATCAGCTGAAAGCATTGAAGTTGCTGCGTCATCAACAAGCACAGAAATTATGGGAGTTTCAGCACAGTCTGCTGAAATCTCTTCACGTTCCAAATTTCCTGTGCAATTATATGACCTGAGCGCAAAATATAAGTGGAAAACAGACAAAACATGTGCAATGGTGCCCATTTTCCAAGAGGCCAGCTACGAAGACTGCAAAAATCTGAAACCACAAGAGCAGTTTGAAAAGTTTTTCGACGAAGAATTGATTCAGCACATCTGCGAATGCACAAATTTATATGCAGTGAAAAATAACAGAAAAATTTACCCTGTAACTTCTTCTGGTAAGAAAAATACTTCGAAAGGTTTATTAAAAATTTTGATAAATTTAAATTATTCGTTCCTAAAATTAGAGCTTCGAGTTATCGCAATATTGATAGTTACAGGCTACAACGGCCAATTCACGTTCCGAAATATGTGGTCTACCGACTCTGATCTACGAAATGAAATGGTTTTTAACAGCATGCGTCGAAATCGCTTCGAATATATTGTTTGGTGCCTCCATTTTGAAAAATTATTAGTTGCTCCCAAAGATATAACCGACAAAATGTGGAAATTGCGGCCCTTAACTGATCGCATCAAAGCAAACATGTTAAAAAACTTTCAAATTCTTTCGTATGATGAGAGCATGATACCCTACTTTGGAAGACATGGGTGCAAGCAGTACATCAAAGGCAAGCCGATGCGATTTGGATACAAAGTGTGGTCCCTTTATACTCCCTCAGGATATATGATAAATTTTGAAATCTACCAAGGAAAAAATATTCGGGGTGCACCTGAATACGAAAAACTTGACAAGTGTGCAGCGCCATTGTTGAGCATGGTAGATGACTTTTCGGAAGAAGTCCAAAAACTTCCGTTTTCATATTTTTTTGACAATTTATTCACGGGTTTCAATTTACTAATGCATTTAAAAAGTCGTGGATTCAATGGCACCGGTACAATAAGATACAATCGTATCCCCAAATCTTCCCCACTGCCTAAGAAATATGCAATAAAAAAACAAAAACTTGGGTATATGGACTCTAAAAAAATTTATGAAACCGGATGCATATCACAAAGTGGAAGGACAATTCCGCTATAAGTAATGCGGTATTCGCGAGAAGAAAAAAAGAAAATAAAAGTCGATAGACCCCATGTTGTAACCGAATACAATAAATATATGGGTGGCGTAGATCGGTCTGACCAAAATGTGGCGGCTTACCGAATCGGATATCGCGGAAAAAAATGCTGGTTTAGCAAATGTACTGTTGATGCTTGTATGCAAAACGCTTGGCAGCTTCATCGTTCACAACATCCTACAATGAAGCAATCTAAGTTCAAAAGAGAAGTAGCTGTGTCCTATTGTAAGCACTTTGGTGCCACTCCTATTGCACATAGCGCTACCATGAACCGAAAACGTCGTTACGAGGAAGATTCGCTTGAAAACACTATTCGTTATGATGAAATGGACCACCTTGTAGCACCGATAGAAATGAAAAAGCGATGCGTAGGACATAATTGTTCATCAATTATTCGAACCGAGTGCTCAAAATGTAACGTCGGGCTTTGTTTGAAGTGTTTTAAGCCGTAAAACACATTGAACACAAAATAAAAAATATATTCATGAATATTTTTCCGTCTTTAACGACTTTTGCATTGAATTTTTGCTTTCAGTTTATTGTATTTTGATTTCAGTAAAATTTCTTACAAAATATTTCTCTATTTTATTTATATAAAAATCTGTGTTGTTTTAAAAACGATTTGACGCGCAAATCGTTGCGAAATGACATACTTAATATTCACTCACTTGCTTAAATATTATTTATGGTCAAGTGACCGCAAACGAAGACGTTGTACACTGTAGCATTTTATTTAAATTAAAATTAATTACAAAAATAAAAAAAGGTGAAGCATTCAATTTTTAATATGGTTGGATTAGCTCATAATGTGTGAAACTTCCGTTCATTTAAGGACTCATTATAGAATTGCAAGCTAATATTGACTGTACTGAAAAAGTTTTTCATACAAAATCCGAAAAGTGGGAGATGGGTTTGTATGGGGGCGTCTCCATACCAAATTTCAGATCGAAACTGAGCGAGTAGTTTTGATTCCCTGTGCACAGACGGACAGACGAACATGAATTCCTCGTTTCGACTCGTTGAGCTGATGGAGAAATATACATTATGGGGTGTCCGATGCTTCCTATAATGCGTTACAAACTCCGTGACAAAATTATAATACGATTCCAACTACGTGTAAAGAGAACGTGTTATGAGTATAAAAATTAAGTTGCTACGATTCACATATACTACTATTCACACTTGTTGTGAGAATTGTAATAAAATCGTACGTGCTAAATATTATTGCATTTATAATTAGTTTTGCCAAAACATAGGATAGATCAATTTTATCAACTCTGTAATAACCCAAAGATACTTACTAATATGTAAACGTTCAATGTTATTTAGATGTCTTCGCGCAAAAACAATTCAAGTGACCTTCGAATCTTGTGGATACCCGGTAGCCGAAAAAGTAATCCAAAGGGCCGTTTTAATGCAACAAATAAACAAGTATCTTATTCGCAAACACCGAAATCGAACGAAGTATGGACACTCGGTGGTAGTAGGACGCAGAGAGAGTTGCTCAATGAGTAAGTCACGAAGGAAGGATGTGGCACTCGGTTAAATAGTGGAAAACGGACACATTCATTTGAAAATTTCCCTTCACTCATAGGTATTTATATTAACCACTTAGAACTCTCATATAAACACATTCACTATGCATTCGATTTTTTATTCCATCACAATATGTTTGAAGAAAACCCGTACCCAATGTTGATTTAACTACTCAAACTGCTACTACATGTGTTCTTTGTAGTATATGTCATCCCGTTCACCTTTAAAATGAAATAAATCTTATATCTGTATGACTTTTAGCTGGCTCGAGATCATTTTTACATTGAGAAATATGTTTGACATTTGCAGCAATGCGAAGAGAGAATAGTAACAACTTTTCGTTGCACACAAAAAGATGTTATGAGCAGATACACGTGTTTCGAACCCAGCCAGGAAGTCCTCATCAGTCTGCTGGCCACATATTGCAAATTGTTGCTACTTATATCATGCAAAAAAAAAACATAATTTTTTTTTTTTTTTTTTTATTAATTAAACCAACACTTTTATTTTGTTTTCTTAAATCTGAATATCTGAAATACCCTGTTCCCGCCTCAATTACCAATATCTTTGTAAGGAGCCCATATCCTGTTGCGGAAGCCCAATGATTCTAATTATCTTCAACACCATCGAATCGTTTCTTGTACCATTTCAAACCAATCCTCCAGAAATTGGCATTACAAAGCAGAATTTTGGACTCCTTACAAAGATCTTCGGAATTGAACCGGGAACATGTTATTTTACGTAGTGAACTGATTTGTGTATATTCTTATGCCAACTATTGCAAACATGTATATCCCACATTATCCTTCCCATGATTGACATATTTTCACTACAATTCTTTGAGGCTAATTCCATACTACAGGAAACCGCCATCAGTTTCTATAATATCTTCTTTTTGGAGCCATTTTCTTGAGAGGATTGGCTTAAAATGGTACAAAAACCCATTTGAGAGTATTGGAGATATTAGGAATCATTGTGCTTCCGCAACAGGATGTGGGTTCCTTACAAAAATTTGGAGAATTGAGGCGGCAACATGGTATTTAAGGTAGCCACCTGATTTGTATATATTCTAGTGTCAACTATTGTTGATTACAGCTCCCATTACAAAAAGTTATTGGAACATGCATATCCCACATTATCATGCCCAGGATTGATCAAGTGACATATCTACACTTAAATTTTTTGAGACTAATTCCATACTACAGGAAATCGCAATTAGTTTCTGGATAATCTTCCTTTTGGTGCCATTTTCTGGAGAGGATTGACTTAAAATGGCATACAAAATAAGAGGAGAGTTTTGGCTATAGTCTCAATCACAAGGGTCCCATAAGGTATTCGTAAGGAAGTCATCGGTTTTTGATTTATTTTAGGGTCAATTTTAGTGTCTAATTTTATTTCCGATTTCCAAAATTTGCTGGATCATATATTTTTCACTTAGTCCTTCCCAGGATTATTCAAGTGCAATATCTTCACTACAACATGTAAGAACTAAGGCAATACTACATGAAACTGCAATGTTATGCTGAAAGAGCTGTGTTTTGATGTCATTTTCTAGAGGGGATTGAATATAAAAAACCCAAGAAAATATCATAAAGAAACATTTAATTTTCCATTCCAGTGAAAGAAACCAGATGCTAGCAGAGAGATGCTAGCCAACGAAGCATAAAGATTTAATTCAAAACGAGTGCTTAGATACAATATATCAGTGTAGCGACAGTCAACTGCCTGTGATTCCACTGGAAATCCATGATATCAGTTGCTACTCCCACAACAGGATATGGAATTGAGGCGGGAACAGGGTATTTCAGATATTCAGATTTAAGAAGACTATGAATAAAAGTGTGGGATTAATTAATAAAAAAAAGAAAAATAGATGAAAAGATTTTTGTTTTTTTTTTAACTGTGATCGCAGTTGTAAATCACGGTGATTTCAAAGTAGCAGTCACTATAATCACTGTTACTAAAAAAATACTGACTAGCTCATCTCTAGTTTCAACTGATATCAGTGAATTTTCAGTCGCAGTGATTGTATCACAGGTACAACTTGATACGATGATACTTTTTGTGCTGGTAACACTACATGCATGATATATTACTCATACGCAGTGAATCATAGTGGCACTAGTAAGAAACAAATGGTACTCAATAAATGATATTTAGAATATCGAGCAGCAACACTGATATCAGTGATTTTTCAGTCGTTGACGCATTAAAAAGCCCCTGAGCGATACTCATGCGACGGTTCTTTCGGTTAAAATTCAGCAGTTTCGGAATAAACTTCGCTGCCTTAAGTTTCATTCCCAAAACATTCGAAAAAATTGCACTGCACGAGCCAACCGATATACCGACATCCTCAGCAACTTCTCTAATAGTGATTCAACGATTCTCCGTAACAATTTACTTCACTGCATCAACGTATTCATCAGTTGTTCACGCGCTAGGGCGGGCATCATCATTAACATCTTCTCGGCTTTCTGTGAAGAGCTTATTCCACTAATAAACTTTTTTTTTTGCTCAAAGTAGACTCGCCAAATGCCACAGTCAACATTTTAAGTGCTTTTGAGCATTTAATTTTATTTTTCACACAAAATTTAATAAAGATTTTTTGATTCATTTTTTCGATAGCAAAAATCGTCAAGCACACCAAAACACATCTATCCTTTATATCTCTTGGGAACATAAGTACCAACATAAAAAAAAAAAATTCACGTTCCACAGAACTTCGCTTATCTCCCATGATTACCTGACCTATTTCGCTATTAGATTTGGGTCAGCATCCGTATAAGATGGTGTTGTCTCAAGAAATCAAGCATAACGAGTCGGAAATTTGCTGATTAGGCGTTGGAGCAGATGGAAATTTACCCTTAATTTCATCGAAAAGTCATCGCCGAAGAGGTTAATTTCTTTTTGAATGGCTTCGTATATAAACAAAACTGAACTGGCGTTCTTTCGTTCGCGTTCTTTCTAATTCTGCACTGAGATCGGATGTTAAATCTATTGATTGTAGAACATTTTATGCAATTGAGTCAGCATATGCGCACTTAACGCACGCCAATACGCGTGCCCTGCCATAATTTTTTCTATTGAATTCAATGCGAAAATAGTGTTAATAAAGAGCTCTTTTAATACGCTTCCAGACATTATGCATCAGATAGATCCCATGAACGACATTAACAAATGGAATCCACCGAGTCTTACGACAACATTACTCAGTTTGGAGTCCCCGTCATACGAGGAAACGATTTCTCGTTCTTTGAAATACAGTCAAATATAACGAAAGAAGTATACTGGTGTAATGACTCCCAGAAATTAATGCAGATAAGAGAGCAGTCAAAATTGTGTCATAATCACTCGGTGGAGCATTAATGAACGGCAAGTAGCCTACATATGATTTTGCGAAGAGGAGTCCCTCTGAAACGGACGGCATAATCACTTCCGAAACCGCACGAATGCTTCCGAGGTTTTGAATCTTGATTGTTTTCAAGCCCGTATCGTTTTTCTTCGTAAATGTTTTTTAATGCAATGGTACCAGAATTACCTACGACATTTGCTTTAATCGTTGAATACTTTGATCGGGAGCGATAGCATTTATAGGTGTTATACAATGGATACCGCCCATGGCATGAAAAGTGTTGTGACCATCTAATGTTAACGTGTTGAAATCAGCGTTGTCGAAAACAAATTGCGAAAATGACTTATCATCGATATCCAACGTCGATATCATCGATATCCAAATGATTCGCTATAAACTCTGCTGTTATCTCAGCACCGCACAAAAAACCATGATTTCTGAATGAGAATGTTGGCATCGTAGATCGTAGTTGTGATTGAGAAATTGTGGCATCGCTTCCTCTACAAAAAATTCAGCGATTAATTTCTCATTATTGTATCGTTTTCGGCATGAATCGTAAACCACAATCGATCTCAGTCCCACCAAAAGTTTATCTTTGTTGTCCCATCTTTTAATACTTGACTTACGAAAAGTCTCCAATCCTTTTTCCTTCACTTCATTTTCTTGTAATGGATTACCACAAATAAAACAGTTTACTTCATTAGAAGCCATGGGTCTATAAATGCAAACGAGACACTGTGAAACGATAGACAGTAAGCCGGTTTTTCGACGCATAGTAAAATATTTGCTATTAAGTAGTATAGTATTTAGATTTAAGTAAACATTTTATAATATTGTAAGTTTCATCTCTCGGCTTTTATGTTTTGCGTCTCTTTAATCGTTTTGCCTACTATAAAAGAATATTTATAAATTAAATAAATTCATTAGTTTTGTAATCGTTTTTGTTTGGTATAATTACATATGAATATGCATTTGATGCAAACATGCTATCATCTTGATATTTTTATTGCGGCGTTGTTGAAGTCCTGTTTCGCTATTTCCTCCTCATCAAATAGAAATGTGTCTAAACCACACTCTTCTTCACTTTCTAAAAACGTTGGCGTTCTCGAGCTGGATGCCTCGTTCGGGTCAAATAAAGAGATATACACTGCGCTTCATCAGGTTAGCACACCCCCTATTACCTTAATATAATTTCCCGTGTTGCTATTGTTTTTAACATGCAGTGCAAAAAATAAAAACAAATGATGAAAAAGTCCCGTTTATTTTTCTTGTTTTTTCTTTTATTTTCGATGGACAAATATCCAATTTTGTTGCGTCATCAGGTTAGAACATGCAAATTCTTTTTCATTTATCTTCGGCATTTGCACACGTATGACAACCAATTTTTTTTTTGCTCAAGTGATTTATTTACTTTAAAAGAAAAAGCTCTCTTGCAAAGAGAAAGTCAAAATTGAAGCTTACGAGGAGTTGAAGCTTTCATTCCTCCGCAATAAGTCGGGATATGTTAAAAACAATAAAGGCGTAAAAATGGTAAAAAATAATAAAAAAGTACTTTCCAATGCTGATAAGAGAGCAATTTTGAAAGAAGCGTCAAACTCTCATGACTCGACCGCAAAGATCAGGGCAAATTTTGATGTTAAAGCAAGCTTATCTACAATGCAGAGAAGCGAAATCATCACGCATGTGTTAAACCTCTCCATGTCCCAACTAATTGTCCCTTTCTCTTAAATCCCAGTGAAGCTGAACTTGGTTCCTCTTATAGGCCTCATATCGACAGAACACTGCCTTCTAGCAGATCATCAGCATGGTTTCAGGAAAGGTCGTGGTACTACTTCAGCACTAAGCGAAATCATAACTTTTATAGCTGATGGACTTAATAACCCGAGGCCATGCGAACGTACAGTGATGGCGGCTCTATACTTGAACAAGGCATTTGACACACTTGATCATGCAATCTTGCTTCAAGACGTGGTCTCCACCTCACTACCCGACAAAACAAAACGCTGGCTATTAAACTATCTTAACGGTAGAAGGGCATACGTTGAGTTCAATGGTGTGAGGTCGGGTTATTGTAAGTTAAAGATAGGTGTTCCGCAGGGCGGGGTTCTCTCTCCTCTTCTGTTCAACCTTTATTTGGCAAAGATACCTCTTCCCCCTCCCCATATAAAACTAGTGACCTATGCAGATGATTGTTCCATTTTATCCTCGGGCGTGAATGTCGATGATATCTGCGCGAGAATTAACATCTATTTTAAAACTTATTAAATTTTTTCAATGCAACCTTGGGCTTTCAACTCATAAGTCATCTGCCTCCATTTTCACTTCCTGGACTAAGGAGGTGAAGATGGAACTGGATGTCTTTGTTGGAAGTCTAAAGATTCCTACAGTTCAGTACCCGATAATACTAGGAACTACATTTGACCCATTGCTTAGATTCTTGGCTCATGCCACCAAGACAAATAATCGTCTCAAGTCGAGAAGTAAAGTGCTGAAAGCTCTTGTCGGGTCTTCTTGGAGTAAGGACAAGGAGACAATAATAACAACTTATAAAGCTATCTGACGTTCTGTCCTAAATTACGCTGCTCCTGTCTGGACCCCTTTCCTAAGTAAGACGCAATGGCAATGTCTGCAAAGAAGTCAGAATAGTGCGCTGAGGACTGCCACTGGTTGTCTGCAGATGACCCATGAGGATTGTTAACGCCAGATACGTTAACTAAATTAACTGATCGTAGATTTAAACAAGGATGAAGCGATGATACTACCTGTTCACCAACATAATGAGCTGCTTTCGAAGCAGTTCTTGTTGGGTGCGTACAGACGTGATCATCCGAACCATAGCACCCTCACTACATCAGTGCCTACCCGAATAAGATCTGATATCAGGACATATAAGGCGAGTTTAAATCGTTTTAATACTGATAGCAACATAGAAGAGTATGGCTATACTTCTGGAATAACCCAATTGCATAAAGATGCAATTGAACAAGCTATACGCTCTTATAGGGACAATATTATATTAGGTGGAAGACCACCACCTATTAATGAAAGCGAAAAACATTTCCCTCGTAGCACCAGGACGAAACTTGCACAGTTAATATCCGGATGGAGCAATATGCTCGAGTGCTACAGGGAAAGAATTGGGATAAGCAATACTAATTGCTGCTCCGAATTCGGTCAATCACCGCATGATACACTTTATTTGTTTAATTGCCCGTCCCATCCGACTCAATTGAGCCCTTTAGACCTCTGGTTATGACCAGTTGATGTTACTTTTTGACACCTAAGGTTGCATTTCGATCTATTATTCAATAATATAAAAAATTGTGTATATACATTTCCTGATGCAGCCCAAACGAAACGCTTGAATTTTGCACGAGAGAACATGTCTTTTCGGATGAAAAAAAATTTAATTTGGAAAGATCCGACGGATACAATTACTATTTCCATGATCTTAGGAAGGAGGAACACCAGTTAGATCGTCTTCATAGTCTCGTGAGAGGTGTGATGGTGTGGGAAACCATTTCATATTATGGTACATGCGAGTTGCAGTTTTTACATCAAATATGAACGCAAAAACTTACAAAAACGTTCTTGAAAATTCATTTCCCCAAAATATTATAAAATAGAAAAACAATAATTTTTGTTTTATTTAACTAAAAATTAAATTGGCTATAAGCAACAATAATTTTAACCCTGTTAGTTTAAATGGAACTGACCCAAAACTAGAAACGAAAGAGGGTGTGCTAACCTGATGACGCGCAGTGTATGTTCTTTTATGAATATGGGCAAAAGCATGTATAGAAATAAGAAAATACAAATTATAGAATATAACCTACCTCTGCGTCGACCAATCTGGAAAATTTCCATGTGAACACCAAACTCCCAATCAATTTGAGCATTTAATTTCGGCACCTCCAACTTTCGTTTTTATCTAAAGCTGTCGCGCAATGATGCCCAAGTAGCCTTGCAGTCATTCACTAATGATGCCCAAGTAGCCTTTCAGTCATTCTTTGCCGAAGCTTAGAAACTGGTTTTTCCTATCTTTGCTCATTTTAATTCTGTTTTGCATCCACTCATAAAAAAATAAAATAAAACAGCTGTTCAATCACAGTCCATCGAGGTGGCAACGCTAATGTGAATTTCGGGTGCTTTTGTTTTGTCATCTGTGTACTCAACAATATCGGGGGTGTCACATAAATCTCTTTCACCCCAATTTCGTAAGTGTCACAGAAATCTCTTTTAGACAGTTTGAAATCACCAGCCTCTTGCTAGGTGAAATTGTTGTTTGCATATGTAAACTCATCAAATAATAAGGTAAAACCTTGTTTAAGTGAAAGTTGAATGTATTTTCTTAGGATTTCAACATTTATCACATTTTATTACTTAGTTTAAATTTATAAAAATGTCTATTTATTTGCTGAAAACCGACTAGGTCGGTTTACGCTACAACAACAACGACAGCTCATGATTTTGTGAAAAAAACGGACTACTAAAAATTTAGCTACACGACTGAGTTGTGAATGAATTGGCCTTTTATTTTTTGTCAACATATATTATAATTTTGTTGTGGGTATTTTTCAAAATCAATATATTAATAAATTATGTAATTCATATTCATTAAAACAATGTATTTGAAGTAAATCCGCAATAAATTCCATTTATATAGCCTGTAAAATATTTTTTATCTATGACAACTCTAAACATGGCTGTGCACTATACACAACTTTGTCCGAAAAATTAAATCTCCGAGATTTCTGTGACACCTACGAAATTTCTCTGTGAAATTCAAATCACCAGACGGAATTTTGTCTAGAGATTTCTGTGACACCCCCGTATATGTCGAAAATTTTCGATTGTTGTTTTACAGTGTTTTTTTATATGAAGTTTTTTTGTTTAGGACGGTTTTTTTTTGTTCTCAGTACCAACCTGCACTCTAAATTTTGCATATTTATTATTGTGTTGCGTTTTATATTTTTTTAGTACACAGTATTTTTGATTTCCTGCAGTCTAATTAAAATCTTACATTATTAACTTCAATTACATCTAAGAACTTATATACTATGTTACATTCCATCTGCCTCTAACGGCCACTCCTCGCTATCGGTCCTCCTGCTGTATGCTCAGTCTCTTTCGTAGGGAGAATAACGGATATATAACAACTTATTTCTTTTTAATTACTATTGAACTCGTAGCAGATATTAGAAAGTTGAGATCAGTCGGACTTAGTGATCTCGCTTTCCCCTCCCAGTCTATGGTCGCATAATGCTAGAGTAACCGGCGACCCCTTTTATTATATTTTTTTTTAATTTAATTTATGTTGAGCTTCTATTTTATTCTGGCATTCATCGTCGATCAGCGGCCAACCCTTTACAATAATTTTACGATTTACTCATTATAACATATACTTTTAATGAATATCGTCTTAACTTATTTTTATCTATTGTATATATAAAAAAGCAAAACCCAATCATTACATTTATACAATTAACATACTAATAGACGGCATATGGACATGAAATTGGTTTTAACCAATAAATTTTCGTTAAAAATTGGGAGAACTCAACCCTCCTAAGCTCAGTTCTTCTTATTACACATTATTTTAGCTTATAACTTTATAGATATCGATTCTACAAAGACCTAATGCTTTGAAACCAAAATAATTAAATTTAATAATTTCTTTGATTTATGCAGTACAACATTGTTTGAAGGACCTTCCAGCTCTAATGCAAACATTTTAGACCCACTCGCTTGTACGCTGAAAAGTAACGTAGTTCACAGTGCGGTAACATCAAAGGTAGGTGATCAAGACGAGTCTCCGTCCTGCAGTGAAGACATCAAGTCAGAAGTTATGAATCTTCCAATTACACCGAACAGCACAACGTCTACAGTACCATTAGTTTCCCAAGCAAACAGTCCATTTGCAGAAATAAATAAAAGAAGCACGGAGCTCAGTACTACAACGGGTCTCAATGACGGCGATTGCAAAGTTATAATAGTAAAATCCAGAATACTGCCACCATTATTGGTTACCGCAGCTGAAATAGTTGAAGTAAGTAATACTTTTTATATGGATTTATATAATTTTTTTGTTTACTCTTCACACATAGTATGAATAATATTAGTGGTATTCCCTCAATTGAATAAATTTCGTTAACTGATTCTTTCTTACGAAATTATTTCATTAATTCATTGACTGCTGTTAGTATCGTCAGAAACGGTTATTATTTATCTTCTTCCTAACTGTGCTTTTCCCTTCAAATTGCAAGTACACTTGTTTGCATGTCCGCAACGATAAGTTCTTCTAATTAATTACACTGCCCTGTAAATTCCAATTTTATGGATGCGAATAAGATGGAACCTAGTGTTTCCGAATGAATTTTTCGTGCTGAACACGAATCTGGGTTCCATCACATCACGTTTTCGAGAAAATAGGTGTTGAAAACCCTAAAAACAGCGTTTTTGGCAGTTTTTGAAAAATAGTGGGGCAAAATCCTGACGTGATATAAACTTCGGTATTATCAGAAATTAAAGTCTGAAACAAGCCCTTTCAAATAAGCCCTATGCCAATTTAATCACATGGGCCTTTAGAGCGGGGAGTGTGTTTTTGTCCAAGGGTGATTACCCACATTATAATTTTGTCAACGCCTTAAATGAATCATTGGAGAACGCATCAAGTATAAATGTATATTCTTGATCAGCTCAACGAGGCAGGTCGTTCTATCTATGTCGCTCTATCGCCACCGGTTTTGAATAACTCAGCTGGCACCTCATCGGTGCATGTCGCTTTGTTATTCTTCAGCTTTTTAATTACTGAGTCGACCTCGTTAAAATCCGGTGACTGTACAAGAGAGCCATCATCAATTGGTGGCTGTAGAAATGCTTCTCTATCGACGGTATTGTTCTCTTCATCACCCCAAGTAAGTTAGAAAAGTAACTTCTCCATAGTCGCAGCGATTAATGTGCATCTGTAACCAGACTTCCATTATTGCCCTTGCAGAAAGAAACTCCGGGCTTAAAACCTTCTGTCAGACGCTTGACCTTTTGATAAAACTTGGCAGCCGTATCCATGTAGTGTCTCCACTGCTCACCTATATCTTCAGAAGCCAGAGAGGACTCCCGGAACAGTTGGGAAAGTCTGGCTTAAAATTCCTCTGCCTCTGTCCGAGTCGATGTTGGGACCTTGTATCGTTCGCACATCCAACACGCTCGATGCGTGGCCTCTGTCGATAACATGATCAATTTGATTGCGTGTGGTTTGATCGGGACTGCGCCAAGTAGCCTTATGTATGTTACGGTATGGAAATCTGGTGCTACGGAAATCTGGTTCCTACATGCGGCGAAGTCGATTAGTCTCTCTCCATTGCTGGAGGTAGCGTCGTGTATGTTAAATTTTCCTACTGTTGGCCAAAGAAAATTCCTTTCGATTTTTGCGTTGAAATCGCCCAGCACGAATTCCGATTGAGACAGCGCTCGTAGAGACGTTTGAGACGCTCGCAAAATTCATCTTTGACCGCATCGTCTGCGACTTCCGTCGGGCTGTGTGCACAAATCAGGCTAATGTTGAAGTACTTTGCTTTGATGCGTCTCGCGGCCATGCGCTCGTCCATAGACACTGAAGACAAAACAGCGTAGTTTCCTACTAACCACGAAACCGCATCCGAATTCGTGCTTCCTCGCCTGGCAACTATAAAAGATGACACAGGATCCTTTTTTTGAGCAGTCCTGTCGTATCTTTATTTCCTGTATTGCGGGGATGTTAGCCTTGAATTTGTCGAGGGCATCAACCAGATACCTGAATCAGCCCTATGGAGGGACAGGACATTCCTGGTGCATATCCGTAAATCATGATCCTTAAATCGTTTGCGGGGGTCATCATCGAAGGGGAATTATATCCGAGGCTTCCTCTGTGTCTTCACTAGAAATGTTTTGCAGTTGCGGGAACCAACCCCAACCTAAATTAAGGTTGCCTTCAACAAAATCTGACATTTGGAAAAACTTTAATCTCGTGGAATTCAATGAGACTCTTGTTGATTTTGTGTGTTGCACAAAATGCAACATACAAAAATATACTATAGTTTATAATAATATTTAATAATACTATTTGGATAATTGGATAACAATAGTTTAAGTATGTTTACATTGACAATTAATTAAATATCATTTCAACAAAACTGCTGCTAATACTCCTTCTTGTTATTTACATTTACTTAAAAATAACGTATAAAATAAAAAATTATGTTAAATAAAATTCGGGTGTAATTCGGGGATAAATTGAAAATCTTCGGGACGGGCGGGGCCAGGACAAATTTTTTATCCCGCTCCCATATCTAGTCGAGATGTGGCCACTTAATCAAAAACATCTTTCTATTTATTTTACTTTGAAGAAAAATTTTTAATTTTATGAATCAATTGAAAATAATTTTTTTATCATTATCATGTTATGCATCTTCCTGATTTCGAATTACAATGAAGTTTCTTCAATTGTGTTTACGTGAACATTGTATAAACAGAATTAAGGAATAGTATTTGTATAATAATTTAAGCGAACATCGGAGATCCCATAAGTTATATACATTATAGATAAGCTCAAGTTGATATAGCCATGTATATACTGTTTATATTGGATTTCTTTCATTGTAAGTGTGAAGAGTATGTAAGATTTAGTACCATCCAATGCTAGCATTGTTTATTGTTTTTTTTTTTTGTTCTTGTTTTGTTTTTTAGGATAACCGCTTCACATTTTTGTCTAGACAACCGAATGCAGATAATTTAAGTCACACTGATTTACCTACTTTGCCCACAATTAGCGTATCGGCTGTTAATGGGCTGCTGAATACCTTGGACGATGCGACGGCTTTTACCACAACAGCATCATCGCCGTCTATGTCACCCAAAAGTGTAGATTCAGATATAGCTTGGAGCGGTTATAACTCCCCTAACAAATGCAAACATTGGAATTCCAACAACAACCACGTAAACTAATGAATACTTTTATTGACTTATTTACTAATGACATCTTTTTTCCATCCAGGATGATATAAATTCAATAGAAAGCATAGTCGAAGACAATGAGCACAAAAATACTGTCAATTCCATTATGGGATGGAGAGATGAGGTGACTCTGGAGCATAAGAGCAAGGGACAGCTGTACAAAAACCAACGACCGAAAAAAGAGAAAGTGTCGGAAACAAAAAAAATAGACGAGTTAGATTGTATTGGTGGTCACTTAAAGCAAATCAATCTTAAATCGAGAGACGACGATAGTGATGAAACGATAGTAAAGTATCTCTACTACTCGCTCATGTGTTGTGATTGTACAATTTCTTAAAAAATTTACATTTTGAACAAATAAATGATACAAAAGGTAAATTAATTTTCTGATAGAAAACGATTATATACTTGTAGAGCGAGAAAATTAAATTAAATACTTTACTTTTTTATGGTTATTTTAATACCATACATATCTTGGGGGAAATTAGTAGTATCCGCTTTCGAATTTTTTTTTTTTTTTTTTTTGTCGCTGCTAAGGAACGTATAAAGGTGGTATGATTTGTTTACACTCTTTACACACTTATTGTAACTACACAGAAAAAAAGGCGTTTGAAATTCTTGTTTTTATCCGAAAAAGTACTTTAAAATGTTAAGTACGATTCGAACGCAATTTTCCTAAATCAAATACAAAAGGGGATCGATTTAAAATAAAGATTAAGTATAAAATTCTCGAAATGAGTTTAAAAATCTAATTCTACGAACAAAGCTGTACTCAAACAAGTACAAAAGTCTTAGAATATAAAATAAGTCCTTTATGATTTGAAGTAAGTCAAAAATCCTTAAATTAATCTCTGGGAGGAAAACAAACTCTGAGATCGAAATCAAATTTACTTTCTCAGTTGCTCCAATTTCTTCGCACCGACATTAAATGGAGAAAAGCAATAAATTGTGGTTCGGCAACTCCATGTGTCGCATGCTTGTTAGCCGGGGTAGTTAAGATGACGACAGTTTTTAGCGCCTTTCGCATGTGCCATGGTTCGATACCAGTTTCCTCCACCAAAGAAGATTTTTATAAACCAAAATTCAATTAGAATTTTTCAAAAAAAAGAACAAAAAAAAAAAACAGTTGCTACGGGCATGTAAACGCTTGCAAATTGTGGAAATTTATTTCGAAAATCACGGTTCAGCTCGGGAATGTTACCGTGCGCTACGCCCGAGCGACTAATTCGATTCGGATGGTTTTCGCACCACATATACTCTAAATAAAATGTGATCGAAAATTGGACTTCCAGAATACGGCACATCTTTTTCGAAAGAGATTGATGAAATGTCTTTTATGGATTAGACATATCTCAATATATGTACATATACTTCAAAACTTTTTAATATATTGGTATTAAATTAAAAAAGAAAAAAACTTTAACTTCGGTTAAGCCCAAGCTCTAATTCCATTCGGCTGAAATTTCAATTGTATTTTGAAACATTTACGTGGGTGGTGAGTTTGTAGAGGTGCTACCAAAAAAAAAGTGGGTGGGATTCACCCATTAGTATATTTATGGCAAGCGGTCTTCCACCATATCAAATTTCAAACTGATATTGACTTAAAAAATTGGGGCTACCCCAAAAAACGGGGACAACCCCATTGATACATATGTGAAGCGACCGACTATTAGAACAAACCCGGCAGTGTCACAGAAATCTCTAGACAAAATTCCGTCTGGTGATTTGAATTTCACAGAGAAATTTCGTAGATGTCACAGATTTCATTCAAAACCGTGTTTAATGTACAGATGAGTTTTGTGCTACCCAGAGTTGTAGATAAAAAAAATAAATTACAGACTATGTAAATTAAATTTTTCTTTTCAGATTTACTTGGAGAATATTGTGAAGCCTATATTTGGTGTGATGTGTCTGAATTACTTATATATAATTAATATATTTATTTTAGAAAATACCCAAAACTAATTTATGATTTATGTTCGTAGAAAAAATTATTTATTTTTATATTATATTGGCACCTCTGATGTTATAAAATATTTGTATCTGTCATTCGCTGTTGTTGCATAAACCGACCTAGTCTGCTTTCAGAAAATAAATACACATTTTAATAAATTTAAATTAAATAATAAAATGTGCTAAACGTTTAAATCGTAAGACACAGTTTCGAAGAAAATACATTAAACTATCACATAAACAAAGTTTTACCTTATGATTTGATGAGTTTTTATGCAATCAACAATTTCACCCAGCAAAAGGCTGGTGATTTCAAACAGTCTAAAAGAGATTTCTGTGGCGCCTACGAAATTGATTTGGGTTGGAATTGGGGTGAAAGTGATTTCTGTGACACACCAGACCATTTCGATATTGACTACAGTAAAAAGTTTTTCATATGAAAAGTCAAAAATGGGCGGGTGGTTTGAATGTATACTCTATTTGACTGCAAAACAAAAATGAGCCTAGGTGCCGGGTTGCAGCTGGATATCTTAAAAATTGATCCCGAAAAAGTGAGCAACAAACACCAGACAGACGGCCATGGGTAGATCTATTTGATATGGAAGCGGTTCAAGCGGACGTAATTACATATCAAAAGATTATGAATATGGGGACAACACCGCCTCTTTCTGTCTTTTACACAGTGTTATAACCCTGATTCTGCAGTTTTCAATTATTTTCAGTGTTTTATGAAACGGAGACATATTGATACTGCAAAATTTGTAGGTTTGCTAAATGATACGTGGTAGTTGTATTAAAGATGTCCATTGGCAAATCTATAGTACTTATAGCAAAAAACTTGCGATAAGTTCCAAACTTGCCACGATCGGTCAATAAAGTACCGGAGTTAAGATATTTATTCCTACTTCTCATACATTCACTTCACTGTGCAACAGCTCAAAATTTTTCGACTTGATGCGTGGATACATAATTCGAGAATTTCTTGTATACCTCGAAAATGTAAACTCATTGCGGTGATTGACATACTTTCATATTTATTCCCTTCTTCGTGCTTCAAATGATATCTAAAATGGCACGATTGATTTAGTTTCATTAAATAAAAGGAAATCAAGACCTCCTAGAAAATTTGAAAATCTTGCTTAAATCGTTTGCGGGGGTCATAGAAGGGGAATTATATCCGAGGCTTCCTCTGTGTCTTCTACCTTGCCGAATTTAATAAGATCTCCCGAAGCTACAAATAATAATCCGACAATGTTTGAATTTTATATAATTATGTCTAAAAATCTGTCAATGAAAATGGTTTTGATAAGGAAGAATTGTAAATAGACAACAGGTAACATTGTCGGTAGTAAAAAGTCAGAGTCGCATGTGAACAAATTCAAAATAATTAAGCAATGAGATAAGTAAATAAAATAAAAAAGTGAAAACATACATTTTTATACATATAGGGTCTTTCTACATAGGCGGGTACCAATGAAGCACTTTACTACAACAGATGTCGACGGTGTCACTTCTGCTGTACTAACGACACAAACGCTAGTGTTACTGGGTTCACACACTGAAAATAAAGTAAAGGCACTACACAGTATAAATGCTATAGAAGTGGCACTTCTATACGCACCAAAACTCGATCCAGCAAGTTCTTTGTCTGCCCGCTCACAAGTTTAAACTCCTAATCCACAACAATAAAAGATTACACAGCAGTTTTAATATAATGTTCACGTTTATTTATAGGTTACCTGTGTTACAGGTCGCATCGATTATTAATCCGTTGTAATACACAAACTAACAATGCGGCCAACAACAAAAAATTAGTTGGCGCAATAGTTTTATGCCGAATACAAAAAAAAAAAATTACACAAAATGTTGCTTTGCCCAAACTGGGAGCATCCCAGTTTGTTCTGAGGTGGTCACGTTTGCTATGATATCTAGATGCAACTCGAAAGGCAGTCTGTGAGGCGCGACCAAGCGGGTACCAACTGCAACTCCTCTCACTGTCACAAACTTGTTATCGTTTTCCATTCCACTATGGCGTGATGACCTAATCCGTGTTTTACTGCTACTTGGTGCAGGCGGTCCTCTATTTCTGAGAGAAAACGTTAAAAGACCCTGGAAGTTGCATGTTGTCCTGTGAACTGTCAGTACCCAACCTTCGCACTAGCATTCGTCCAGACACGGATGTAGAACAGCAATCGATCTTTAAACTGCTAGACCTGGTTCGCTGTAGCTCTAGGGGTCTGAATCTGTAAAAATAAGAAAATACCTTGGCTTGGTGCCAATTTGATGGTGACATACATATGTATGTTCAAAACCAAGACATTGCCAATTTTGTAAGTTGATACCAATTTTTTTTATATCCAAATCGCTCTACACTCTATAAGAACCAATATTTGAAGATACTGGGTGTACGTACTACATTGGGATTTTTGAGAAGTATATTTCTTTTGTTTACGGAACCTCCCAGGTGAGCAAATTGTGAGAAGGCGACCACTCTCCTTAACGAGAGGCTGTGTCTACAATTACCAGTGTAGACACAGAAGAAGCCTCGGATACAATTCTTTGATGACGATCCCCGCAAAAGATTTAAGGATCATGATTTACGGATATGCCATGGAAAATATAAAGGCTGACATCACCGCAATACAAGAAATGCGAAAGATAGGACAGGGCTGCTCAAAAAAGGCAT
This sequence comes from Leucophenga montana, assembly GCA_035044765.1. NCBI lineage: Eukaryota > Metazoa > Arthropoda > Insecta > Diptera > Drosophilidae > Leucophenga > Leucophenga montana. The sequence goes on along the minus strand of JAWNNQ010001895.1, from coordinate 265,506 downwards.
CCTGTGACATATATTATAGTTTCCAGGTGAGGAAGCACCGAATTCGGTTTCGTGGAAACTAATCGGTCTTGTCTCCAGTTACATACCTCTGCACGAGCGCCTGACCGTGATACGTATCAAGGCTAAGTACTTCAACATTGGCCTGACTTCTGCACACGCCCCAACGGAAGTCGCAGACGATGCGGCCAAAGATGAATTTTACGAGCGTCTCGAACGTCTACGAGCGCTGCCCCAATCACGATGTAAAAATCGGGTTTGGCGATTTCAACACCAAAATTGGAGAGGAAGGAATCTTTGACCAACAGTCGGAAAATTTAGACTTCACGACGCTACCTCCAGTAATGGCGAGAGGTTAGTTTACTTCGCCGCAGGTCGGAACATGGTAATAAGTAGCACACCGTTCATGAACAAGGCTAATTGCTGCAGTATGCGATCAAAACACACGCAATCAAATTGATCATCTTGTAATCGAGTGTGTCTTTTCCGGCTTCTGAAGATATAATATATGAGCAGTGGAGACATACATCCCACTCTATGGATACGGCTGCCAATGAGGTCATTAGAAGCTCCGGATTGCGCTTTCCTACGTGCGGCCTTGGCCGATCGACTGTTGTACAACCACCTAACCATAACCTTTGCGTGACGTAGTGTCTGGGCCAAAGCCGCATGACAAGCAAGTGGTCACTGCGAATCAGACTCGTTCAGCCTGTAACGCTAACTAAGAGTCAGTGTCAGAGCGTCAGGGGGCCATCCTATAGGAAACGGGCACTGCTCAGGAAATGATGTCTTTTGCACCCTTCTTCTCCGTTTCTTTAATGAAATGGAGAATAACCTTATACAAGGTGGTTCCGATATCATCAGATGTAATAAAGGGTCTATTCATCTGCTCAATTCTGAGCCTGGCCAAAGCCGGGCAAGCGCAATGCAGATGCAAACTAGTTTCGTCTTCCTCTAGACAGAGGCTGCACTCTGTTTCTGAGGACATACCTAGTTTATTTAGGTGCTATCTCAGTGAATGATGGCCGGTGAGGTAGCCCAAAAGCTATCTCAGGTGAGATCTATTGAGATGTGCGTTGGTTTTTGGGTATATAAGACGGGTTAGTAGCTTGGCCTGCCGTAGACCAGGATATTGTATCCAGTACCGGGAGGCAGAGCTTTTAAAACTATCTACTATGAAAGATTTTGACTTAGACGAGCTAAGTCCGCAAAAAGATTCCGGACCTATAAAGGAAGTTGCCGAACCAGTCCTGGCTAGTTCATCAGCACTTTCGTTGCCCACGAAATCCTTATGGCCAAATCGCGACTTTACGGCCAATTGACAGTTGTTGGAGGAGGTCGTAACATTGAAGAACCAGCCTCGAGGAGAAATTCCAAGAGGTTAGTGCTTTAATAGCCGCTTGGCTATCTGATAAGGATGGTTATGGCCCCTTTAGGACTTTTATCCAAAAGATTATCCAAGTAAGCCGTTGCAGTTTGTCGCACTGCCATATTGCATATGTTTGCAGCAGTATAGGCAACCATACAAGGGTGTCCTATGTTACTATAGGTCTCTCCATTGAAGTATAGATCAAAGGATCATCTTAGACGAGAGGATCCACGTTCGGCCAAACAGGCTTTTGCATGTCCATAAAGCCATTGTTGCCCTGTTGAGGACATTTTTGAGATGGGTATTCCAATTCCAGTCTTTTGTGAAGGGTGACTCCGAAGGACTTTACTTCATCGGAAAGTCCCAAAAGAGAGTTTTGGATGTACACTGGATATAGATCCAATATGTACTTTCTTGAGAAGTGCACCAATACCGCCTTTTGTGGATTAATCCAGAGGCCCTCCTTGGCACACTAGTTAGTCACAATCAGAAGAGCTGAACACATTATGTCCGAGACAGTATGCCCAAATCTCCCTGAGACCAGGATCACAAGTTCATCAGCATAGCCAATGACTTTGTACCCTTGTGAACTGAGCCCGATTAGGAGTTCGTCTATCACTAGGGACCAAAGATGTGGCGAGGGAACTCCTCTTGAGGACACCAAGAGAAGAAGGTATGTGAAGTTGATTTAACATGGCCTCAACCCAGGCAATGCGCAAGTCCTCGAGTGATGGAGCCAAAGCCCGTATTATCAAAAGCACCCCGAACACCAAGAAAAGCACCTACCGCTTTTTCTTTTGATCGAAAGGTTCTTTCGATTTTACCGACAATGTTGTGAAGTGCGCCTACCGTTGATTTACCCATCATATAGGCGAATTGGCATTCATGAAGGCGGTATGAATTATTGATTGATTGCCTACTGTGGTAGTCAATAAGACGTTCAATTGTGTTGAGAAGGAAAATGTAAGACAAATAGGCCTGGACTCTTTCTTTAAGAGTCAAATGTTATTGTATCTATCCTTTGTGATTACCTTATAGAGCCGGGCTACTTCCGGTAGCGTTTGCAAACCGTCATAGTACCTTCTCCAGGATTCACGCTTGGACTGACGTATAAGTTTGTTGTATTCGGAAAAGGATGGCGTATATTCATCCCACCTACCGAATCTTTTCGCACGGTTGAAAAGCTTCCTAACCGTTCGTCGCATGGCTAACTTATCAGTCCACTATGAAACACAAGTTGAGCTAATGCTGCGCAGGACTCCGCCAACTTTAGATGCTCCGAGCTGGTTATACGATTGCCAGTTTGTCTTCCTGGGAAGGTAGACCTTAGAGAGGATATCTGAGGCCCCTGGAATTTCGAAGCGAATATGTTGGTGGTCTGAGAGAGAAACTTGGTTTAAGACTCGCCAATTCCAAACGAAGTTCGTGGCCCCTCTACTAGTTAGAGTGAGATCTAGAACCTCCTGTCTAACTGCTGTTATAAATGTAGGTTTACTACCTATATTTGCAATTTCGAAGCTGGATCTCATTAAGTAATTTTAATTACTAAATTAATGGGCTTGTCTCTCCCACTACAAACCCGCCGCCCACTTTTGTGTTTTTGTATGAAAAACTTATTTATTTAAATCAATATTAGCTTTAAATTCGATTTGGTGTACTTGAGTGGACAGCCGCTTCATATACATATACTCGTACAAATGGGCATGTCTCACCCACTTCTTGAGATACTCCCATATAAACCCACAGCTCACTTTTATACATTTGTATGGAAAACGTCAATATCAACTTCAAATTCGATATTGTGGCATTCTCTATTATTAGAGCTTCGGTTCAACCCAAGTTAACGTTTTTTCTTGTTATTTTTGTATTTGAGGTTTAAAAAATTAGTTACTTACCTTCACATACAAAAGTAGCTGTGTTGTTGGTATCATACATATATTACAAGTATAATACTAGCGAATAGTGATGGTAACCTGTGAGGCTTTGTAAGTCATGTGATTAAATAGCTATACAATTTTTGGATGGTACAATATTTATTATACAAGATGTAAACATTTATGTGTCAAACATAATTACTTTATTCTTGAATTACTTTGTGGCTCCAGTAGTTAATTATATCTCCGAAAGCACTACTCCGACTTCCAGTCGCTTAACATAGTCAGATTTCAAAGAAGATACACATGCGTTGGAAGTATGAAGCATAGTTTTTAGTGAAGACTCAAGTAAGTTTTGCGCTTTAAGTACCCGCTGCGTATGGGTGACGAGAGACCCGCCTCGTTGCTGAATATCATTGTAAATGGCGGGTTGATCCATTGGTTGGTTTGTTTGGTGTGTGTTATTATGTGGTTTTGTGAATATATGTATATTGTAGTTAATATGTTGAAATGTGTATGTGTTAGTTTGTTGTAAAAGAAATAGATTGAAACGATTTGCAATAAAATTACTAAATATGTAGAGACCATATTTAAATATCTAAAATAAAAACGAAAACCAATTATTAATGATAATTTCTAATTTACGAGCATATTTGATTTTTTTCTGATTGCACTTCTTCCAACAATATTACAATCAGAATATGCATTTGCATTTTGCAATCTCTTCTTTTATTTTACCGTCTATAAATTTATTATGCGTTTCCTTTTAAAATGTCTAGTTACACATATATACATACATATTCGTACATATTCAGGCTCGATTTCTCTTCAAATAAGCGGTACCATGAATGGTGTGTAATTGTTTATTTGTCTGTCTGATGATTAATTTACAAAATAGCAGAGGCATAGCAATCTGCGAAGTATTGTTAAAGTGGGACTACTTACATTGGACTCTGTTATTTAGACACTCATTTATTTCAACTAGTATCTCCATTTGGTTAAAATTTCAGACCATTTTCGCTAATAAAATTTTTCATTTCGTTACCAAACAATTGTATGGACATTTCTAGATCATTCCAAGCATACAAAAAGGAATGAAAAGTGCGCCAAATATCAATCAATAAAATAAATAACAATAAACATTGAATACGTGATTGAAATAATATAACGTAGTTTCAAAACCGTAGGGCTGTCATCCGTAATCGGTCATTCCAAGCGTCATTTTATTAGTTTAAGGTCACATTTACGATAATGGATCAATTCACCCCCGAACAACGCGCTAAAAATTATTAAAACGTTTTCCGAATAATATCTCCTTCAACGATGAGATATCGTTATACCAAGAAAAACTCACTGTGTTGTGCTCATTATGGTCTGAAGTAGAGCACTGCGCCAGTAAGTACATCATCGCTGATGCCAGATACATTTGTAAATATAACACGAGTATGACTACTAACTATCCAAATTGACATCGTCGCATCGTTTACCAAAGTCTTCGTTTTCCAAACGATGTACAAAAACCATTTGTAACAGCGCATATTGAGTTTGTTAAGCTGTAATAATGTAACATAGCGAAGGAAGCATGGGAGACGCCATAAAGCATATGTATATATTCGTAAATAGTGCGAAAATCCAATATAGACATGTCCGTCCGTATGTCTGTCTTCGAGAAAATTCTCCGTGTACAGGTGACTTAGACAAGCTAAACTAACGCTATAAACTCTCTACGTATTGCATTGTTAAAAAACAATTTTACAGCAGTCCATAGGCCAAAAATGAAAAAAAAAAAAAATTATCAGAAAGTATTCATACAAAATGTAAACAAATTGTCTCTTAAATGTACAATTTTCTTAATGGCAAATCGGCTTTTTCTGGAAGTCTAACGGGACTTTCTAAAAAAAGAATTAAAAGCATGAACACGTGTTCATTTTCAAAGCGCAGCTGAACGCTGTCCGAATAATTCAAAACAAAAGTGCACTTCAAATCGGTCTGGCAATTGCGTAAGTCTACAAAATTAAATTATTCTCAATGGATTTTGAAGTTAAAGGTATTTATTTTATCTCCAGAAATTAATAAAAACTAACTTGTGTTGTCATTCTTGTGAAATTAATGTTTTAGGTAACCTATTTGTTTGTTCCTTTTTTGTGCGTATTTATAATGTTTATTTAAAGTTTTAGTTGTGTTCCTCCAAGATTTATTTTCCATATTAGGTTTATTTTCCATAGTATTTATCTGAGTCTTAATGTAATAAAAGTGTTGAAATTAGCTGCGGAAATTTACGGATGTGCGTGTAATCTTTAATATACTAACCCGTCGTCTTATTTTTTGAAGGTCAAATTTGCCCAGTGAAGCCTCTGTGTCGCCTTCTTATTGTGCTGTGTATTTGTTTTCGTCTTTCGTGTTTGTGTACAATTTTCAAATTATATAAAATAACTCTAATAATTTTTGCATTTTTTGTTTTTAATTTTCGATTTTCGGTTTGCACGCCTACTTATTTTCCGTCACTGATGATTCTGTTGAAAATTTAATATTAATTGGAAAATGGGGATTTGATGGAAGTACAGGTCATAGCGAATACAAGCAAAAGTTTTCCAATAATGATTTGGAGGACAAGAGTTTATTTGCTACATCCTACGTACCTCTTCAACTAATTTAAAAAACTGACCACAAAATAATTTGGAAAACCCCCAGCCTTCGTCAACACGTTACTGCAGCCAAGTTCGATTTCAGTTCAATAAAGAGACAACCAAACTTTCAATCGAAGAGGAAAAATATTTTAAAGATAAAATAAACCTTCTTGAGCATAGTTTACAACTGACTATGGTGGATGGAAAAGTATGCAAAGCCTTAAGTGAATACTTTTTACATCTCCAAAATGTGGCTGGTTAGAGGTCCTGAGCATAAATTAAAAGTATTGGAAAGAAAGCAGAAAATTCAGACGGAATTTCGTGAAAAAATGGGTTTAATAGTAGACAAGCCTAGAGATGGAGGTAAAGGATCGTCTAACGACGGAAATGTTGGTAGAAAAGTTTTTCTAATCCAAGATTGGCTTCAGAAATTACAGGAGTTAATGTCGGTGTGCAACGACGAATCATGTCCATCTTTTTACCACATTTTTTAAATATTTTTTAAGAGCCTTGGTAAAAATTTCAACAATCTACTACCATTAGAAGAATTTTTGGCCGCGCCCCCACACAAGTGGATCTGGTTTAAACATACTATAGTGTGTATATAATTTGTTACGAACATAATGGCATCTATTAATGACGTAAAATTCTGTAAGACATGTTACTTAATTTAATGAAATGCATTGTGGTTTGCCAAAATTTAATTTCAACGAATATGCAAATAGGTAGATATTCCATTTGGCGTTGGTCATACATTCCTCTCAAAGCAAAAAATGACAATATTTGGGTGAGCTTGTGTATGAGACAATGAAAACAGTTGATCCGCACGGGTGTGTCAATTTGGCCGTGACTAAACATAGCATTTTTCCGGTTTTTTTTTTCTCTAATAAGTATTGAATATACGTATAAACGATATATGTAGGAAATGGACAGTCTGGTGACAAAACGAATGCCCAACTCAGTTATATTTCGTACTTTAAATGCAAACAGCTTACACAACTTATATCATTTAAACAGTACTAAAAAATGATCCGACGACTTTCTAAACGAACAGAGGTGAAATCAAAAAGAGATAGTTTAGAAACTTAGTTTAGAAAAATTAGTTTAGAAACGCTATTAAAAACCTTTATATCGCAAAGCCGCAAACTGGAGACAAAAAATGTTTAGTATAGGGTGTCTCAAAACAAAGTTTACATTTGATTTGCTGATTTCGTGAACGCAACTATTCCGAGGGGCGCGGGGGGTATGTCAATCGGTAGCCTAGCTTTTAGGAATTTAGTCGCTATGGAGCGTTTCTCGGGAGCGAACCGTGCCTTGTGCGTACGTGAGTTTTACAAAAACGGTAATTCAGCGACTGTAGCGCGTAGAAAATTCTGCAGTATTCGACATGTTCGTCATTTAAATGATGCGCCAAGCCCTCGACTCATTGGAAAATGATTCGAGAAGTTTGAAGAGACCGGTTCACGCTGGAAAAATCAAAATCCGGGCGTCCAAGGTCTTCGAGAACGTTCGAAAACGTAGACAGTGTTCGTGACAACCCTGGCCTTTCGATTCGGAAGCGTGCTGTTGGTTTAAACGTGCATATATCATCATTGCTTCGCATTTTTAGCAACTTCACACACGTCCAACAGGTCTCTACCACGAGTTCATGACATTTTTCCTGGCAAATTGGAGGCCAATTTAGGTCACCTCTCCTGGAGATCAGGAGAGGTGACATAAATTGGCCTCCACGAAGTCCCGATTTAACCCCTATGGACGTTTTCCTGTAGCGTTACGTCAAATCTAAAGTTTACGGCAACAAACCGACTTCCCTGGCACAATTAAAAAGAAATATCCATCACGAAATGGCAGCCATCACGGAGAATACCTGCCGAGCTGTCATAGGAAATTTTAGTGTTCGATTAAATGAATGCAGTGAACGCAACGGTTTACATTTGGACAATATCATTTTTAAGAAATAAATTCCCAAAGTGTGTATTTTAATATCGTATATTGACGAGCGCCTACGAAATTTTTATGTATGCAACCCAATCGTTTCTGCGTGAGCTCACAATAGTGTACAACAAGACGCTGATGACGGGTGAAGTGGTCGCTGCATTGATACAATCTGAATTTTCCAATACACGACAAATGATTTTATAACTTCCCCACAAATCACAGAGGCTTTACCTTTATGAACTGGTGGCGTATATTTTCTAATGAATTATGAATGACAGCTTGTTAAATTAACTTGATTAATTATACACCAGCAAATTAATACGTTCTTTATATGTAAGATTTATTTATTAATCCAGTCGACATGTGTCTTCTCTTAGCTCCACATAGTGACTGTCCTACTCTTAGTCTGTGCATGACAAAATGTCAATCACCTAAACATTAACAACACACACTCATTATACGTATCTTTTTTTATGATTAATTAAATTAAACTTCTTAACTAATGGATGGTAGTTTGGTCCATCTAATAATTGTTAAGATACCTACAAATTAAGTATCTTAACAATTATTAGATGGACCAAACTACCATTCATACCTTTCAGGAGGTTTTATGTTACGACCGCATCGTGTTATAAACATATTTACCCGAATTTGGCCTTACAATTACTTCAGTGTCATTATTTGAGTTTTTTTTCTTTTTTCTACGTTTCCGACTAGGAACTCGGTTTCATCCACAACAATATTCAAAGGTTTTCCATTATTTTTGAATTGCATTTTCCTTAAATGTTTTAACAGTAAGTATCTCTGGTATTGCTTCAGAGTAGCTTGATGTTACATTTTCAATACAATATATTACTTGCATTAAAATTCACCTTTTTAGTTTTAGCAATAAATGGGCGATTACGTCTGAAATGATTTTCAAATGCGTCTGTAACAATACCTATATTAACAATTCCAACAATTTTTCCAGAAATGCCATTCTTTACTATTATATTTAAATATAACCAAATCACCCACCTTCAAGGATGGTAGCGACTTAACACTTCTATCAAAATAAAACTTTGCTTTTTCTTTTTAATTCTATCCTGAATAATTTCTTCGAATACACTATTTCTGATCAGCAATTTCCCCCGATTCTGGCAACCTTGTTTTCGCCAATCGACCAAAGAATAGTTCTGAAGGTGAATAACTGAGACATGAAATAGCCGTTGTATTATACTCTAGAAACCTGTACTGATATTTATCCACCTCATTAGTAGCATAACATCGTTTAATATATTTTGAGCAATTGCTACTCCCTTTTCCGCCAGAGCATTACTTTGTGGATATCTCGGACTAGAGTATTTAATTTGGATATTACATTATTTTGCAAATTTTTTCAAATTCAGCTGAGTTACACATTAATTAATAATGGATACCCGATTTCGTTAAAAATACCGCAAATAACATCAATAATGTGTTTTGACGTTTTACTATTTAAGTAATTTCTGTTAAGTAATTTTAATACGCATCGATGATAGCAATAAAATCATGATCTGCATATTCAAATAAATTCATGCAAATAAATTGAAATGTATATTTTGTTCCTGAATTAATTGTTCTTTTTGATTATTCCTCTTAAATTTTTTACATTCATTTCTTTAATTTTAGTCGTCATTCCAGGCCAGTAATACAACTTTCTAGCTCTTGCAAGTGTTTTTTCAATTCCCATATGGAACCACTTAACTAATTTCCCTAGCAACTCAGTTTAATTAACTGTGATTTACAAACAATAAATCATTTTCAAAATACAACTCCGATTTGACAAAACTCATTAACTTGATGAAACACAGGCCAACCATAGACCACATAATGAACTTATTTGTATTCCTCTTCCGATACTGAAATTTTCTTATAATAATTGTAGTTGTTTTTTGACAAACAGATTTTGTAACAGTTTGTATTGCTCCACTTAATCCCTGACACCGAGGAAAGCAAACAGCAACTAAGAAGTTTTTTCCTGGTCTATAAATTAGTTCCAACTGTGGGTATTTAATTAAATTCATGAATATACGCTGTAACCTTGGAGTTATATCATCAATATCACACTTTACAAGCGCTTCGAGTGGTTTGTAAAAACTTTCAACAGTGAACTGCCTTCCATAAGTGAAATAATGAAGATACTCTCACGAAAATACAATTGCTAAAAGTTTATTATCGATTTGCGCACACTTTTTTTACTTTTACTAAGCAGCAAAGGCGATTGGATGTCCATCTTGAACTAACACTGATCCTAGTCCATCTTTTGATGCATCATTTTCAATGACAACTGTCTTTTTAGGATTATATGCCATTAAAAGTAGTAGAAGTTAAAATAAGCTATTATTGAAGTAAGTTTACTAACTTCCGTTTATGAATTTCATTTCATTCAAATAGAACATCGTACCTAATTAATCTTCGCATCGACGGAGTTAATTTTGATAAATTTGGAATAAAACGAAAAAAGTCCCAAAAAAAGCATAACTCCGGCTCCTATATTTTCAAGATAGCATCCTTGTATTTCTCCGCAGACTTAATAGTACCACTAGAAATAATATGTCCCATGAACTTAACTTCTGATTTACGATCCAGTATTTTCTTAGAATTGAATTTAACATTGACATGATAACATGATTCCTGTTATCAAAATATACTAAAACATCCGGAAAATCACCACAAAATTTTACAATGAGTTTTTGAACAATTTCTGATGCACAATTTAATCCGAATGGAAGTCGGTTAAATTTGTATCTTCCAAAAGGAGTCATAGAACGTTGTCAGCTCAGAACTTTTGTCATCCAATTCCATTTGCCAGAACCCATTAGAACAATCAAGCACTGTAAAAACCCTTTTGTTAGCGAGTTCTGATATAAAATTTTCAATTGTAGGAATCAAAAAATGATCCTTTTTAATACACTCATTAAGAGCTTCTGGATCTAAACTAACTCGTAAATCGCCGTCCGGTTTTTCAACTATTTGTAAGTTATGTACCCAGTGAGTTCGATGAGACACAGGCGAAATAATTCCAATCCTGCATCATTGTTTCTAGTTTTGGTTTTAATTTTCTAACTATTGTATTTGGAAAACGTTTTCTATAAAGCACAATTGGCTTTGTGTCATCCTTTAAATGAATTGTTATTTTTCCAAGTCATTTTTTTAAGTCCATGAAAAGCATCACTGATTGCCCTAAGAAATTCTTCTTTAAAATCCGGTAACCTAATTGAATCAATTTCCAGGCGTTTAACTAATTCAAATCTAATACAATCTTCACGTCCCAGTATCGGTTCCATTGCCTCATTAACAACCAAAAATTTTGCTACCCTTTCCTTTCTTAATTTTGTATCTACTAGTTTTAATTGAACAGTACCATAAACTTTTAGCTTATTATTACTAAAGTCATACAGCGAGAAGTCATTTTGTTCATTTGCTTATTTTAACTTTTAGATTTTTAAACAATTTTCAATGGAATGCAGTTAACATCTGCACCCGTATCTATTTTAAATTTATCTGTTTCGTTTCCTATCTGGTATGACTTGGTCCATTGTTCATTCCTTGGTTCAATTGAATTAATTCTGTAATTACAAGTTGTAACACTTACGGCCGTTTTCATGACTTGCCTATAACTTTACCGCTCATATTTTTCAGGCGATATGCTAGTTTTCAATGTCACGACTCTTATTAACGCCGAGTTCGGCGAGCCATTAAATTTATCAGAATTTTTTGCAAAGATACCTGCCAACTCGATCGATAAAAAACCAAAGCAAAATGAAAACAAACAAAATTGAAATTTTGTATTACAATTTTAAATGCAAACGTGCACATTATACAGCGGCGGCGCTTACTCTCATCCATTTTTTTTCTGCTAATTTATAATTTTATTGTGTTTACGTTTTTGCAATTGGACCTCTTCAAATATACTCCAGGGCTACTCAAAATTGATTTATTATAATTGTGATGTCGTGACATCTTGCCGTTTCGTATTTTCTTATGTATCGGTAAGTCGTGAAAACGACCCTTAGTCTAGGTTCTAGCTATTTTACTTTGGTTACTCCAGTTAAGACTGTTGACTCTTCATTTTCCTTGTTCTCTCGGTTTCGTTGTTTTTATATTTGCTTTGTAATTCTTTTTTCCTCATTGACAAATGAATTCCTTTGCTGGGCACCTATTTTTCTGAGCTGTACTCCAATCGCCCCCGCAGTTAAAACAAACTTGGCGGCTAATGGTGTCAACCACACCCTATGCATCATCCCCTGGCGATGAAATTGCATCAACTAATTGCTTTTTTGATTCCAAAATGGTTTTGTTGATATTAGCCGCTTCAAAAATTTGGCACACATTAATACCATGAGTTAATTCCTTGTCGCGTCCGTCCAACAACTTTAATTGAAGCTTCTTGTCATATACTCCCGTAATAATACGATCACGCAACATTCGGAACATTTGTATGATTCCATTGTAACATTTGCTTGAAGCAAGCAATGCGCATCAAATTTGGCTAGCACTTCATTTAGTGTTCTTTGACTTCTAACATCATACACCACATGTTCCGGCACACTTTCTGTTGCGGCCACTGTTCGCTGAACAATAACCGTACCAAGCAATGGTTGCTCAGATCCATCGTTGGGGAACAACGATAAATATTTGCAGCTTTAGTGCCAACCAACCAGAGAAAATTTTCAATTTTTGTTGCCACTGGTTGTGTATTTTTTTGGTTGCAATCATGTAAACAAGAAAGTCTCTTTTCCAATTTTTCCAATCAAGTGAGAGTCTAACTTTCTCACTTCTTTGTGTTTCTCCGCCATTTTTTTTTTACTTTCTATTGCTTTTTTACAATCTTGTAAATAAATTGAGACACTTCTGCAATGACGATGTTAATTTACAATAACATCCTTGCAAACTAATTCTCCTCAGTATTTTTAATGCTTCTACTTGTGACACCATATAAGAAGCTTGATTAATGGTAACAACGACATTAATACTTTTATTAATATGTAGTTTTATTAATTTAATCTCTAGTAACATTCGTCTTGCTTAGCTCCAAAATACCGACTGACTTTCTTCCTCTTTGCCTGTGCGTGACTAAAATGTCAATCATCTGAATAATGACAACCTACTCATTACAAATATCAGTGCACATCTCGGGATTCGTGCAGGTGCCATGAATGGTAATCATTTCGTTACATCAAATAATTCTAGTATAGGCATGTGATCAGTTCGAAGAATAAACTTCTTGCCTAGAAGATACTGTTCCAATTTAGTTACGCAGTATATTATTGCAAGGGCTTCTTACTCAAGCGTTCTATAATTCATTTCGCTCTTGGTCAATGCCCTAGACACAAATGCAAACGGTCTAGTATCGATTTTATGTTTACGTGATAGCACACCAGATACTGCATCGTATCTAGCGTCTGTTGTTAATACGAATGGCAAAATTGGATTAAAATGAATTAATAATTGATCGGATAATATGTCGCTTTAATTAGCTCGTACACATTTTGAAAACTCACATTTCGTTGGATTGAGTTTAAAAATCTGACTTTAATTTATTCAATACTGCTTTTCACCTTGGTAAACTACATCCCCACGAATTCCTTGAAGCAAGTTCTCGATTGTCTTCTGAAATATAGCTGCTGTTGTCTTTACACAAAAAGGTAAACGTTTAACTTTTAACAACCCTATGTGTGTACTCCATGTGCACAATTTCTGAGATTTCTCATCTAAATGAAATTGATTGTAAACATTACAAAAATCTATTTCAGTGAATAACATCTGTTAAAAAATTATTAAGCGTAACTTTGTAATCCCCACATATTCTTAAATCACCATTTGGATTTAAATTTGGAATTATCGACACAATGAAGATATTGCTTTTCCCAGTCACAGTCTTGGCTTTAAAAACATTAACATCTTACTCTAATTGCCACACAATCTCACTAGCATTTTACAAACCTATAAACATTTAAATATACAATATATAAAAAGAAAAATTTTTTTGGTTATCGTATAAATTTTTTTGTTTTTTTTATTTGTGTATAAAAAATATATTTTTGTGTTTTTTTTTTATATAAAAAGTTTAATCCGAAAGTGGTCGTAGCATACCGATTTTGGGTTCTCCGATTCTTCCTTCAAAGCGTTACAAACTCCGTGATGAAATTATAATACTATTCACACTACGTGAATTCAGTGAATAGAGGTAAAATATAATCAAAAGTCACGTTTGCTGTCATTATTTTTAATGTCCTCGTAAACACCGTCTATAGACTATCAAACAATTGGTATTAAAGAGTTAGAACGTTTCTGCCATCGGATTAAATTAAAATCAAACTGCGATAGTTCGATTTCAAAAGTTTACTTTTCATTCAATCAAAAATATATCCAAATAAAATACGATTTTATTGCTCAATGTATTTAACAAAGTTGGCTTAAAGTCTATGACCAGTAAACTTAAAGCCAGCTTTATTTAAATTTATTTCTAATCTTCATTTTCATGATCATATAATATTTCGGTTACTTTTTTCATATTGCTAGCGGTAATTGAAGCGCTTAATCTAACAACATGTACATGTACTATGTACGAGTATGTATATTTTTATGTATGTATATATGTATATTATGTGTGTATGTATGTATGTATAGTAAACATCATCTAAGTCCAAATTACATAAGTACATATTTGTATTTATCTATAATTTAATTTCGGTTTAAATTATAATTCACAGCCAATTCAAGAACTTGCTTTTTTATTCATAACATGACCATTATATGTTTTCATTATATCAAATATAATTTCGTTATGCTAATTTTAATTTTTCATCACATGAAAAATTATACATTTTACTTTAAGTTTTTTCAGGAAGCCCTACAAAGCGCAGTCTACATGTACTGTATTTAGGTACATGATCTGCCCTCTTCTGCTGCTTAGAAGCATCTACTCTTCTCTTTATTATGTATGATAAGTACGAGTATCTAGCATTAGCATAAATAAGCACTAAACTGTCATCGAATTTATATTGATCGAACAATCAATCGATTGACTGCGGACTTTAATAAAGAAATTTTCGAGTTTAGACCAATTAAATCAATAATTTCCTCATGTGAAAGTCATCGCCATCTCCAAGAGTTTGACCAAAACTCATGATAGAAAAATGAGACAACGGCACAGTTAGTAACTTTCTACTTATTGTATAATTCTTAAAAGGAACAATGAACCTTTATTTTATTTATCGTATTTATAAATACAGTAAATTTGCGTTATGGTTACAAATAACTATTATACAGGAACAATCCCCAATCGTTTTCCGTGTAGATACAAGGTGTATTGTCGAAGAGACGGCAAATTTAAATGAAATGCATATTTGAGATTAAAATGTAAGCTTTTTGGAAAAAAATTGTATGTTGTTTTTGAAATTTGTTGCATTTTAACTAAATTTTGAAGGAAAATTTATAATTAACATAAGTACCTATTAATATAATATGTAAATATTGAGATTTTCTTTTTTCTACGCGTATGTAGGTATGTTTTCACAGTGTAATCATTGTTTGAATGCAAACCCTTTGGATGGATTAAACATTCTCTCATTGCAATTGATCCTCTTTAGGTCCTTCCTGGTGTTCGACTTACACAGATGTATTTATATCTACTTGAATAAGTGTGAATATAGTATTGTATCCCAGTAGGACTTGGAAGCAATTTTTTGATATTGGAAGCACATGCCCAACACATTCTTTGTACTTCTTGTCTATTATTTTACAAGGTTGTTTTTAATGTGTTGCTATTATTGTAAATTACTTTCGAAGACTTTCGTTTGGAAGGTATTAAGAAGTATCGCCTTCCATTTACGCTAATTTTAGAATGTGTTAAATATAAAATGTTCCTTCTCGCTTTCCACACATCTATAATAAGATGGCTTTCTATTCAAACACAAATCGAAGAAATGTGCAATGCATATTTTTAGAGAATACATCAAAAAAGCCCTACTGGGATGTGGCCGTTAGTTTTATCTCTTTATGTTTAGGTATGTAGGTATTATTGATAATTTGATTTAGATGCGTGTAACTTTCTAACATTAAGTCTCAAGAACAAATATATTGTATATTAAAATACTAAAATAGTTCCATATTCCCGTTAAGCCTAATATTGTCATTTGTCTAAATTTAGTTTTATTCTTATACACTCAGTGAAATTAAATTAAAGGACTTGTGATTTCTCTTAAAAATCTTGCTTAAAAAATTATAAAAATTGGTTTTTGTTTTAAATAATGGTAATAACATTCATTATTATATAGTCGCAACAACAATTAACTTCAACAAATAAAAAAGTTATAAGGCCAACTTTAATAATTAAAGCAAAGATTTTTACTGCGATGTTCAGTTAAAGGCAGTCACTTCTAAATTATCAAAAAAGTGAGTTACACTTTTTGAGTTTTGAGTTTTATTTTCTGCTTTCAATTATTACTATTCAGTCATAAATCCTTAGTGGAGAGGGGGAAACACTCTCTGCCGAAAAAATTTCCCAAATCTAATATTATTGTATAAGCATACCGGAAATAATTTGAATCGTTCGTCTTCAACAGTGAATAATGTGTTCAAATTAAAAGATTAAACAATAATTAACCAAATGTCCAAAAGCACCCGAAAGCATCCATTATTCGAACTGTCTTCCAAAAGTACGCAACAGTATCCAAAATTAAAACAGATTTTCAATTACCAGTATCTTAACAACCCATACAAAAATTATTACTGGTAGTAATCGTATGGTTTAGCAGAAAATCAAATTCAACATTAAAGGAAACGCAAAAACTGGTTAAGCTGTTTTTTGCAAAATAACACGTCTCATGGACCTCAGAATGGAAAATGTGCTCTTTATTAATTCAAGAGGTCTAAATGTTTTTCTAGCAAGTAAATCTTTAGAGGAGGTTCATCGATAGCATGAGCTGTTTTCAGTGTTTACATCAGGACCCCAAGGTGCAAAATTTCCGGTCGTATTGACTCTGAAAGCTACATAATCCTCTTGTTTGAGATTCGGGTGACTTTCTGTAGTATCAGCCAGACACAGATGCCGTATTTGGCAAGACAATGCTGTCATAACCGTATCACAGACCAACCGTGAGAGGTTTCAGATAAAGGAAATCAAACTTGAATCTAAACCATCTTGCTTACTCCGTTGCACGCAAGTTTGAGATGTTGGAAGAACTACGCAAAGCCGGGCCATATCCCACTTTTAAATGATCGATTCGATAAATGAGTTCATAAATAAGTCTGCAGCCTGGACACACTATTAATTTAATTTTAATCACATTATTTCTTTAAAAAAATAAAAATTACCTTTTATCGAAACTCGTAGTTTAAATTTTTAACTTTTCTGATAAAAATTATCGTAAGAGTTTTTTTATTTGTTTTATAAGTGAAGTTAATATGCGTTTTGTCTAATATTGAATATTAAAACATTTAAAAAAAAAAACCATAATTTTTTAAGGGACGATTTTTAAGACGAACCCGTCGCCTTTGATACAAATTTAGTGAGTGTTTTAGTTGTAGAATTATTTCTTTATATGAGTATGAGATGAATATGAAGCTTCTAACATTTTGCAGGTAGACCTCTACAATTACATACAATAAGTACATGTGTATGTTTGTTTGTATGTATGAATGGATGCGTTCATGTACATATACGAGTAACTATTCATATTTTGTGTATTTACATGCTATTATAAATATTAGCATTAATGATAACTAAAACCAGTTAATCCTTCGGGAAATAGTTTGCAAGCCGATCGGTTACGATTGTATTACGATCAAGAAACATAGTCACGACTGGTTAAGTATTCGTCGCTGTAGCGTCCAGAAGCTGAAATAAAAATAAAGAAAAAAGATTAAACAATTCAATCGAGTATAGAACATAAAATATTTGTTGCGCAGTCAACTTAAACTTTAATCCTGTGTTCCTGCCATACTTTTTCATATTTTGTGCGATGATCTTTAAATCGTGTGCATAAATGTTTATTATATCATTCACACATAGTGTGAAATGGTATTATCAGTTTGGCAGAAAGTTTGTAACGTATTAAAGGAAACATCCTAGATCCCACAAAGTATATATATTCTTCATTAGCTCGACATTACATTGGATATCAACTTGAAATTTAAGAATGGATGCTTCTCATATATATCAATAGGTGTGCCCCGCCTACTTTTAAGGATAGTCTCCACGCAAAATCACCGCCTACTTTTGGGTTTTAGTATGAAAATCTTATTTATTTAAATCAATATTAGCTTGTAATTCGATTTGATGGGCTTTCGAAGTATCCCCTATTAAAACAACACCCTTACCCGTTTATGTTTTACAATACCATTTCAAATTTCGTGCGAATGGTATTAGAGCTTCGATTCAACCGAAGTAACCGTTTTTTCTTGTTTTAAAAATTATTTTGGCAGTTTTTCATTATGACAGAACGTTTGCTTCGGTGGAACCGAAGCTCTTCCATTATTCCAACGAATTTGTAAATCGTATAGCCATTACGGGTCTATATAGCTCAACAACAAAAATGTTGATAATAAAGTTGTTTTTTTTATTTTTATAACAGCACAAAAATCGGGAAATGCACATAAGAGTGGACAGTGGGTTATATGGGGCTACAGTAACAATTGGGCATGGCATATAGATTTTATTAACTCTATCTGCATATTTACAAATATAATCTAAAAATCTAAGTTTTAGTCATTCTAGCTCTTATAGTCTCGGAGATCTGATATTTAATTCAACCGGATGGTCAGACGGTCATATCTACAATATATCGACTTAGCTTCCTATGCTGCTGAAGAATACATATACTTAAATTCCTGTAGTCCTTGTGAGCTCGGTGTCCAAACAGACGGCCAGACGGACGGACTCATCTCGACTCTTTAATTACTTCTTGATGGACCATTGTTTCCGCAATCAATTTGTTCTAACTAATGATCGCTGCTTCCAGTTAGTAACGTCAAACAAACGTAGATCCATCTTCTTGGCCATTTTCTGATTTGGATGAACGCGTTTTTTTGTAATTGAGGTGTTATGGATTTTTGTTAGTGTTAGGGTTACTGATAGGGAAGGGGCTCAACATTTTATACACAATTTTCTATAATTAAAACTGTGTCCATTTTGAGTTGCCGTTTTTTTTTTTTTTTTTTTCCATATATGCATAACAATATAAATATCGAATTTCTGTAGACAATAAATTTTTGAATGAAGTTGATAATAAAAGCATTTATCTCTAACTGCACTTTGTCAGATTTATATTAGGCCGCTTTGTATTGTTACTCTTTCTAGAGAGGAAGGTGTATTTCGAGAAAATTAAAAAACTAAATTTATTCCAATTGCTAACATTTCTTTGCCCAATGAATTTCTTTTCCGGAATTGAATTACGGATATATTAGATGATGAACTAAAACTTACAATCTTCCATAAGAACGACTTGAGTTCCTTCAGCATTTGTACTTGAAACAGAATGTGAAATCATATTAAAATCATCTTCTGTTAAAAATGGCGAGTTCCAGCGCGATCTAGCCGAGGTGCGGTGAGCAGCAGCAGATGACACGCCTACCACAGTGGGCGTGGTGTACAGACTCAGATTTGTTGGGCTGATAACACCAGACATTGTTGTATAGCCAAGAAGCTGAAACAATCACAGTAGAATAATGGAATAACTGTAATGATCGGTCAGTTAAACTTACCGGTGTGGCTTGTGAGTGGAAATGGTTAAAGTATTCTCTACCGTTGGACGAAGGATACGACTGGGCCGTAATGCGTGTTAGAGATCCCGCAAGGTTTGTCGATTGGGACTTACGTGTAACGTCGGTTAAGTGATGTGGCTGCGGGCTCAGAGGATGAGCGGGCGGAGACTGAACGACGACAAGTTCAACGGAACCGCTGTTCGGTTCAGAAATGTGGCTGGTGCTTACGCTGACCGAACCATGGGAGCTCGTCGAACCGGTGCTGTTGCTGGACGTTGTTTCTTTGCTTGTGCTCTTGCATCGTTCGTCGCTTCCAACGGAACCAGAGCTTGAAGGCGGCGTGTGCGAAGAAGGCGGAGAGCTTAGAATCGGCAGATCGCTACTTGTTCGAATGATTGCTACTGGTCTCGCCATAGGAGGCAATGGTGGTGGCGGCAGCATTGCGCTGTATTGGTAGGCTGTGGCTGATGCTGCAGCCGTTATTTTCGAATTTCGTAGTTGTTGCTGCAGTTGGAAATGTGTGGAGGAGTGCGGTGCATGGGCGTGAGCGTGTGCATGTACATGGGCATGGTGCGGTAGGGACGAGTGGTGATGCGCATCCGTAACGCCAAGTATTCCAGTTGCCGAGGCAGCTGCCTGTGTCGTATCCTGGCACACGTAGGTAACAAAGTCTGCCATTTCATGACTATGTGGCACAGTATCCGTTTGATACTTTTCGTGCGAATGTGAAAGGGGAGGCGGAGGATGAGACTGCTGCTGGTGTTGTTGTTGTTGTTGTTGTTGATGCTGATGATGTTGCTCGTCGCTGGAGTCCACTGCGGTTAATGTAGATGGACTATTGCGCTGTGGATAGTAAAGAGTTCCAACTGGACTGACTGAATTCGTTGCCATTGTCGTTGAATTTGATGAATTATGCTGAATCAGCTCTGCAGAAGAACGAAAGTGGAAAGATCGCGTTATTGAGTCGATGGATTTGATGTGTTCGAATTCAATGTGATCAGCATTTGGATCACCTTCACTCGAGCGCAACTGACTCATGCTCAGTAACGAGCGATTCGTTGGCGTATATCGATGCAAGTCCGGCAGTGATGAGATACCGGCGCCACTACCACTGCTGGAGTCGGATCGGAGAATCACAGAGAAACTGTTGGCCGTGCCTTCACCGCCCGTGGTATCATCAACACTCGGCGGCGATCCGCAAGGATCAATCTTGCAAGTATCGCCAGCGGGGTCAGGCGCAGAAACTGGAATAGCCGAAGTGTGGGCACGAATCAGTGGCGAATTGGGCATGTGCATACTTCGGGGATCCACAAAATCAACTGAAATTGAAAAAGTTGAAAAGGTGTTTGACAGTGCTTTCTGTCGAATTTTGAAAATCTATTTACTTACTACTATAACCGCCTGCCCCGATGCCATTTGATGTGGCTAGATTGCCAACCGGCGCTGCTGTGAGTTGCGTTGGTGTTGACAGCTGATATGTGTTACCGCATTCATAAGCTCCACTGGTATTCTCAAGCTTGATGGCCGCGCTGACATTTGTGACCTGCAACATATTGTTGGTCGTTGCTTCGTCCAAAATTGATGCTAAAGCAGTTTAAATATTAAAGCACAGGTAGCATAGATTTAAAACAAAAATACCTTTCGAAAGATTCCATAATTCCTGTGAGGCGAAAACGCCAGTCGCCAAAATGATGTCGTTACAGATGACGCCATTGTACGGGTTGTGAGCGTATCCTTTGGCCTTGAGCTCATCGTGCGTTGGTGTGCTTGATTTCCTTGCCTTTGATCCTTCGCTGAACATTGAAGATACTGGCGTAACATTGCCAAGCGTCACGGATGGAACGGATGGACTGAGCATTGGACTGTGGTGAATACTGTGCGTATTGATAAAGTTGGCCAAGTACAAGTCCAGCTCTCGTACGGACACGTTTATATGGTAGGGATTGACACAAAGACCGGGATGTATGCACTCGGGATTCTTTTCGAGCCGTTCACCGTCAGTACTTTCCAATGGAATCGCCTTAAATAAAATAACCATGACCAGGTCAAGACGCCATACCTTATCGGCCTGCCGCAGACAGTCTATGCGGCGCATCTTGCCCTTCTGATCAGGATTAGAAAGCACACATATTGATTTGCGTTTGCTAGTTATGGACTGGACGAAGTCCTCACGACTCTCTTGTGTTATATCCTTGCGTAGCTTGCCAAGCAAACGAGAAGCCCATTTTTGCTTCACCTCAGCCTTTTCGTTCTGCAAAAATTGAAGAAAATCCCCTTTTAATTACCGATCGGCCGACTTGTCGTATCCAATGACCAATAGTACCTGCAGCTCATCCTTGCAGTGTCGTTCTTCTTCCAGCGACATTCGCTTCTCATGTTTCTTGTAGTACTTTCGTTTGGCAGCTTGCAAGTTAAACCAAGAGTATGAAAAGGATTTGACGTACGGTAAGAGAGCTTCGATGAAGGGATGGAACTCATCCTAGATGCCCGGGAATCGATTACAAAAAAAATCAAAAAGAGAAAAGTTGTGATTAGACATATATTTGCGTATCCAGTACATGCCAAAAGAAGCGAATACAATGAAACTTAATAAAACACTTAATAAGACACCGAGAAAAAGAGACACTAAAATGCATGAAGAGCAAAGTTTGTATCTAGATATATAAACACACAAATACGTACATACATACATACAATAACTGACAAAGATTTAGTAATTTTCAAGCAGAAAAAAATTAATATTAAATGAAAATATGGCCAATTGAAATTCAACAGAAGGCCTTTATATAGGTTA
Source organism: Leucophenga montana (assembly GCA_035044765.1). Taxonomy (NCBI): domain Eukaryota; kingdom Metazoa; phylum Arthropoda; class Insecta; order Diptera; family Drosophilidae; genus Leucophenga; species Leucophenga montana. The sequence goes on along the minus strand of JAWNNQ010001895.1, from coordinate 243,177 downwards.
AACACGGAAAATGCGTCCAAATTCAAATTATTTTCATCTAAACAGATAAAATCGTATTTGATATAAAAAAAATATATATTTTATAAGTGCATATAACCGTGTTATACGGCCACCTGGATGGAGGAAAATAAATATAATATAATAAATAAAATAAATCAATCAAAATTTCTATCAAATTACACACAAAAAACGAAACAAAAAAAGTATAAATATAGATATATATATATTGTGTTTAGATATTTTGAGAAGAGGGGAATTTCGATCAGTGACGTTGGTATGATTGCAATACAAAAATTACCTATGACGTGTATGATGCATTAATTCTATATACATTGAGTTATTAAGTGAAAACATTGGGCCCGTTTAGCAGTGCAGTATGATCACTGATATTTGATTTGTAATTACTGATGGCTCCCTGGTGTATAGCAACGCCACAAAATGTTACTGTTAAAATGAAAATCTGAATTCCGCATTCAGTTAACACAAAACAAAACAGCGGGCATGACCATTTTCACTGCAAGGGAAATCAAACTATTTTATGATACATTGTAAGTGATCATGATCAGTAAATTTAAGTCTCATGATGACTGATTGGAGCGTTCCTAAACAAAACTAAAATGCGTTTTTGTTTATTTTACTCTGTAATGTTCCCATTAAATTAATTTGGTTTCCGACAAATGAACTGCAAAACTTGTTTCAGATTGATATCTCAAAAACTGAGTTGAAAAAACATACGGACATGGCTAAGTACTGCGGTGCAACGCGACGAGTTCATTAAGACAACTTTGATCTAAACATTCAACAATTTGAGTTTGTAGAGGGCGATATGAGTATTAGTTAGAGATGCTGTAATGAGCAACGATATACAAAATTGTGTGTCCGACTTAGAAAGTTTAAGACGGTTTCATTCTACATGCAAAAGATCTATGATCAGGAATGATCCTTTCTTTACTTTACTCGTTGGTTGCGAGGTAAGACTTATGGACTTCTGAGCAGAGTTATTTTTACGTGCAGATTTTATACTCAATTAAAGACTTTATATTTATATTTTGGATAGGCTAAAGCATTTTCGATTTTCACTCCGAGATATCTGAGACTAGAAAATTTAGAGCTAGAAAACTGGGATAGTTAGACACTGCGAATACCTGAACAGATGAAGTATTGCACATATTATATATGAGGAAGTGCCAACATCACTATCTCTGATGTATGAAAATCATTTTGTGTTTTAAGCTAGAAACACTCAATTTAGTGTAGATGAATCCTCTAATAAAATATACCACATAGGTCCAGATCGAACCACTATCAAATAGATAGCCTTGCAATATGTCATATTCAAGCATAATGTACTCTTCTCTCTTGCTTGTTGTTTGCGGCTTAAATGTTGTTTTCGAAATGAGAGAACAATATCATTAGCCCATTTTAAGGACATTCCAACAATATTTTTTTATTTCATAAACTGTCAATTGGTATATTAAGATTATTTTTAATGTTATTTTTTTGTAAGAAAATATATTTTATTAACAAATAGAGTGCCCGGGATGATCTGCTACGAAACATTTTGTTTTTCTTTTTAATGGGATCTTCGCTTGCTGTTCAAATTTTCAGAATTTTGGTAAATGTTCAAGAATTACGTAACGCAAAAAGGAGAGAGGGGTTCTCGATTTGGTACAAAGAGTTGCAATGGGTGATAGGGGGTTGTTCAGTTTGTTACGTAACATTTTTTAAATTATTTTAATAGTGATCAATATAGAAATAAATAATTATTTGAAATCATTAACAATAAAAATTAGCAACATCAACCCAGAATTATCAACAGGATTTGTAAAATTTTTGGTATTTATCGTGCTGGAGAACTTCTTTGAAAATCATAAAGGAGGTAAGGCGTTGGTCCAATATCCATGGACAAATAATGAATGAATTTCATTTGAATTAAAAACTTTACTTATTCTCATTGTTCTTATTGTGTCGATCGTTTAAATTTTGTTGTACTTTATGTACAATGTACTTTTTATACATTTGCATAAAATTTTTGTGTATTACGTTTCTATGGGGTGGAGGGGGTTTTGGGAGGATTATACAGATTTGGGACAAAGTGTTACAAGAGGATAGGGGATCAAGAAAGCCAAAAAATTTCGTTACGTAATACTTGAACGGCTGAACATTAAGCAGCAAAAAATTAGCTTCAATTCTATTTTGCTCAATGTGGGTAACGTATTTGATAGCTACCTACTGCACTTCAATAACAGCACACACCATTGCATCTCTAGTGAGTGGAGGCGCTATTTTTTTTTTACTTAATCGACAAATATTCTCTAAACTTTATCTACGAGTAATTTCCTCAAAACATTCAAATTGTATACCTGAACCTTCCTCGTGAATCAGTCTGTCTATTGGAGAAAACCGAACATACAATGTGAAAAAGTATATTATCGATTTGTCGGTAAGCTATTCTTTTATTTGTTTGAATTTTCCAATGAATTTTACTTGCTTAGTTTTAAAGATATTGATCTGCAAATCGTGACGAACAATGGTCAAGCACTTATATGGTAAAGAACTCTTTCGAACTTCATGTTATTAATAAGGAAAATGTGTGCAAGCGCTTTATATCTTGCTTTTTTCCACCAACAATAAACAAAATTTGGAATGAGATACGTACAACAGCCATGCAAACTAATGATTGTGCGTGTGAAATTTATGAACACCTAGGTCCTTGTAGCTTAGTCAATCAAAAGAAAAACATTATAAATGTTGTTATATTTGAGGTGTCCGAGTGAAAGACGCGTGTTTTGTATTGCTTGAGCGTAACTTAACGCCTGACTTTATTAATGCGTCCTTTGTCTATTAAAATTGGTATATATGTGTGAGGTACACCTGTATGTATGTGTGATATGAATGAGAGAACGCTTAGTACATTTTTAAAACTACACATATATAACACATCTCCTCACTTAAACTACAATTAAAAGATAGTATTCTTTTGTCTTCTGAAATCAGGAGGATTGAAACGTTAACGTTAACGTTGTGGCGCACTCGAGAGTTTCTCCGTATTGGTATTCCTGAACAGCGTTGGTCGCACTTTCTTTGAACATGATGTTATGGAGGCGAAGAATTCATGTTTGACTCAGCAGTTTGCGACGAAGATGTTGACTGCCATTTGAAGTGTGCATGACATATGTAGATCATCTAGACAATTTGACGATCAATTGTACCTTCGATTCAGTTGTCTCCCTTTTAGTAGTTTCGAGCGTATACTGTTTGTTTTGTAATGTATTTTGACGTTTGTGTATTGTGCTTGGATATAGATTGGATTTTTAAATAGTTGGCTCAAAACCGTACGGACTGTACTACCCTGTAGTAGGCGAGGTATTTTACTAAAGCTGTTTTGAATGGCAATCCATCCTGAATGAATTTGCTGACTTAAGATTTGAATGATTGAACAGAACGTTCTGCTAAACCATTCGAAGCTGGATGAAACAGTGCTGTTGTTATGTGAGATATGCCATGTAGTTAACAAAATTTTCTGAATGTTTCGGAAGTCAGTTGCGGACCATTATCGCTTACTAAAGTTTTCGGATAACGTTCAATTGCGAATATCGCTGATAGAGCTGCTATGGTAGTATCTGTATAACAAATGGGAACTGCGAATATGCATCGACACAGATAAGCCACATTGAGTCAAATTTTTTCCCATTCAGATGTAGCTATTGGCCAATTTTTATATTCCTTGACTGGTGAAGGATTATTTCGCTTGCATACACCACAAGTATTTGTCATTTTAGCGATGTCATCATTTATACCAGGCTACCAAACATGTTGTCTTGCCAGATGTTTCATTCTAACAAATCCCCAGGACCCTTCATGTATAAGTTGAAGAATGCTTTGACGTAAAGAGTGAGGAATGCCTATTCGATTCGCATTTTTGTGCAGGCATAACATGTTTTCGTAAATAGTTAGTGCAAATCTACAGTTGAAATACGACATGATGTTTTCATCAATCGGCGGAAGTTTGTCTGGCCAACCATTTAATACATAGTTGCGCACTTTCTGTAGAATGACGTCTTTCGCAAAAGTATTGACGAATAACTTCTCCGTTCATTGGTGCTAAAAGGTCAATGATGTTATGACATGTTTCTTCGTTGTCGAAGTTTTCATCTGTGCCTAAAGGTAGTCGTGGTAGTGCATCAGCGTTGCCATAAGTATACTGCCCAACGTTGTAATCTATGCGATGTCATCAAAGGTAAGTCTTTGCTTGGTTTGAAAATAGTTAGAAGTGGTTTGTGGTCGGTTATGTGCACGAATTTTCTACCGTACAGATATTGGTGAAATCATTTTACTCTAAATATTATCACAGCCAACTGTAAATAGTTAGAAATGAAATTGCAGTAATATTTCACTTTTCCCATGAACACTTCTAGTTGCTGAAGATTTGTAGACGGCTTTAGTTCTTTTACTGCATGCAGACCAGAATTGTCAGACCTTTCTCACTTTTGCATATGTACTCGATTTAATATCTTAAAAAAAAACATTTCTCTTGTTTGCTTTTAATGCCGTTTTCTTGAAGAAGTTCCAAAATTTGATGAACACCACTGAATTGCTGTTCAACTGTTGAAGCTGTGATGATAATATCATCAAGATAGTTACCAGAACCTTGGATGCCATTTAAAAGTTGTTCTAGGTGACGCTGAAAAATTGCTGGTACGCTTACCATAAGATAACAGTTGATAATGAATTTAGCCCAGGGGTGTGCTTACGACCATCAGTTGCTTTGAATCTTCGTCAAGTTCCATTTACAAATATGCATCCTTTCAGTAGATTTTTGTAAAATGATATGGTAATGGGTACTGCTCAATGTGAATTTGCGTATTGACAGCCTGTTTAAAGTCCCCACAAATTCGAAATGTTATTATTTTGTTTAAAAGTTCGACACTGTTGATATGCACCTTGTCAACTGAATCCATCGTACTCGGGATGTTGTTTTTGTATCGATCGTTTTTCCCTTCTCTACTTTTATTGTAGTTCCTATGCAATTTGCCTTCCGTAGAAACGGAAGCTATGTGTCCTTTTTTGCCGCAGCTATGGCAAATAGAGTCACCAAACTTGCATGAGAGTTTGCACATTCAGTGCATGATTAAAGCATGTTTGTGTTTGCATTTCGTTCGATTTTTATACCATTCATACCATAGTGTATACCATTTCGGTATTATTTGTTTGTTTGAAAGTTTGTAACGTATTAAACGAGGCATCATTGACCCCATAAAGTATTCTTACTCAGCTCGACGAGACGAGTCGATCTGAGTATCTATTAATTTTTTGTATGTCTGTGCAAGAAAGCTATAACTGCCAAATATAATTTTTAATAGTTCGTAAATATCAGAACCAATCTATGAAAGAAAGTATGCTTTAACTGAATATGCGTGAAAATGTTGAGTCAACTGTTGCATATATGACTCCCATTTCTGCGTATCTTTGTTAAAATTGTTGATAGGAGGACGAATAGTCGATTCACCCGCGGGGCGGCTTGAAACACTAGGTTTGGCAGAATTCTGAGCGAGAATTGGTTGCATCCACCTTTGTTGTCGCTCCAACAATTCCTTTGTAAATTGTTGCTGTTGATCAAGCAACTGTTTAAAATTGTTTTCTTCGATCGAAATCTTTATGCGAATTACACAAATAAAGTTTTATGACTGTTTTCCAATCTCTTTTTTTTCTAATCGCCAGTGTGTGAGGTGTCCGAGTGAAAGACGTGTGTTGTATATTGCTTGAGGATAACTTAACGACTGACTAAAATTATTAATGCGTCCTTTGTGTATCTATTATAATTAGTATATATGTGTGAAGTATATGTAGTGTGTGTGAGATATATGAATGAGTGTATGAGTGAACGAGAGTAGGTTAATTTTTATAATTTTTAAAATTGCACATATGTATATAACAAATGTGATTAAATACAATATAACTACGATGGAAGCAATATTTTTCTTTCAAACCCTTCATTAATTTTATGTTGCTGTATTAAAAATGCCATTTATAATTTTGGCACAACTTTCGAAATTTTTTGGAAATAAATATGTTGTGATTTAACTCCAAAAACGTTATTTAAAATTCAATGTTTATATAGGACTTATTTCCTTATTTGTGTAAAGTGTATTCAAACTTTTGCCCCACCAAAGGTAGCGATTTATTTTGTTTTATATTTAAGAATACTTAAATGCCGCGATTGGAAGACTATAACAAAAAGCAAACCATAAAATTTGTTTTTGTTTTAAATTTACAAATAAAACGGTAACAAATTAATATGAAAAAAAAACAATCATTTTTGTTACTTCCCAACGCTGGTTTTATCAGTTTGTCTGAAAGTATGTAACGCAATAAATGAGGCATCAAAGAAGCTGTAAAGTATATATGTATATTCTTGATCACCTCGACGAGATAAGTTGATCTAGGCATGTCCCTCTGTCTGTACTTCTGCCCACTTTTTGTTTCCTAATGGCGTATCCCGCCCACTTTTTGGGATAGCCCCTATAACAAGCTAACCGACAAACATTTATGTTTTACAATAAGACTTGAACATTTCCTGTGAATGGTATTAAAGGTTCGATTCATTCGAAGTTAACGCATTTTTATGTTTAATTTTCACATTTTGGAAAGAATGCTTAGATTTAACATTATTTAGTATAATTAAATATATTCATCTAAGGCATGTATTTGGCATGAATTTCGAATTTTTGGAGGTTGTGGATGGAAAGGGGATGTGGATAGTTTTGTTGCGCATGAAATAATTATAAAGATTAAAATTGGAATTCAAAGAAATTTTGAATCGAGCGGGGGTATAACCCAGGTTATATGGAAAGTTAGCAGCACGATAAACAGTGTAAAAGTGTAAAATTGTAATGTCAAACTTAATTCAGCTTTTGTACAATCTGTAGCGGACCAATTTCAAAACAATTCAAACTTGTTCGATTCAACAAAATAGATTCAAAATGTGTTCGTATGAAAGCTACACCTTCTAGTGAGCGCACTACATATAAAAAAATAGAGAATATGGTGCATAAAAAAACAGAGACCGACAGGCGGACATTGCTAGATCGAGCAATAAAAAGAAGTCTAGATGCTAATTTACAACATGATATCTTAAAATTTTGTCCACAAAAATTACGCAACAACATACAGACGGACATAGTTAGATCGACTCGTTGAGCTGATCAAGAATATATATGGGGTCTACGATGCCTCCTTTAATGCATTACAAACTTTCATACAAACTGATAGTACCGCTTCATATTATGTGTCAATGGTAGAAAAACCAAAACCAATTAAAATTTTGTAAGATCATGTGTGCATCACTCCTCTTAATCTCTCCCCCTCCCTATCAACACCACTGATACATAAATATTTATTATAGAAATAGAATTTATTAGAGCGCAGCCCATTATGCCTTGCTTAATAAAACGTTATCAAAAATTCTAATCAGATCAAGTGAATTGAGATTGGGAAATATATATTTCATCAGACATAGCAGCAAATAACAACTTCTAATAGTAGTAATATTATTCAATGTTCAATAGTACTCATTAAACTACATTCGTTGCAAGTGTGATGAGTATTTAAATTTTGGAAATTAATTATTTCTTTGATTATATATTGTTAACTTTTAAAGAAACGGAGCTGGTATGCCTTACTTTCTTATGTATATTGTAGAGGTTCAACAAACACAATATTTTCTATCAAATGTGTAAATAGAACAAATGTAAATAAAAAACAGTCAAAATTCTGTGTACCTCACATCTTAGTCTGTTAACTATAGTATATATATGTTTTAGTTAAATATATGCATTTATGTATAATAAAGCAATATAGCAAAAAGTCAATAATGACTTCAATCCGATATGGTCTCGGTGTATATCTACATATAATGCTCGAATATCACTTCTTTTTTTGGAACCGCCTCCATGGTTGCAATGATAATGTCAGTGGTTGTGTGTGGGCAAACTGTTACACATAGGTACATACATACATACGTACATATAAATGATAAAACAAAACAAGATACACCGAGAATATTAAAGAAAAACAATGATATATAGGTTAGTTACATTTTTGGTCAACTGCTCTTTTCAAGATCAATATGATATTCTTTGATTGGTTTTTTTTTTTTTTGTAATTTTTTAATTTGACATATGATCGAAATAGCGTATTCGTAATAAAAATCGATTTCCTAACAATCCAGCGCAAATTTTAACCTAATGATATAATAATGTTTTAATACATTTGTAGTTTTCAAATCAAACTGTGTGAGTAGAGCGTGAGGAATTGAATTTCATTGTACAAAATATCGAACATAAAATATTTGAGGTTTAACCGTGTTCCGGTTTTCGAATTCGAATAATTTGTTCCTTTCGTTCAAATGGTTCCTATTTCAATTTCAGAAGAGTTTCGATATTTGAATTTATCAGATCTTGAGAATATGAATTCTATACTGCTATTTCCAAGTGAATTCAAATAGCGAAATTCTTCTGAAAGTGGATAACGGACGAAACCGAATCCGAACAAATTATTCGGATTCGAAAACAGGAACAAGGGTGTAAATTTTTAATTTTAATTAATGATATGAATTGAATAATTCCTCGCACTCACTTGTAGTAAATATTAATTTTTCAATATTCACCTGCCCAGAGGACGATGTTTGCAGATAAGAAGACACGTCCGTTTCGATCATACAGCTTCTCAATGCTTCAGGAATGAACATGCCTTTTTACAAGGCGCTGCGTATGTTCATTAATCCCTTCCTAACCTAAGCTCACCTCACAACACTGTTGGCTAAAATAATTTACACTTTGACAGATGTCTGAAAATAAGTAAGATTGAAATAAATGGTGGAAATTAACAAAAAAAAATGTGGCGTAGCGTAGTGTAGTGCACGAATAGAACATTTGCATAAGCGCAATTTTTCTTTTGCATTTATAAGTACTTACATATAAATTGAAATGAGTCGTTTTAATAAAAACTATCATTTCGTTGAAAAAAAGAACTGGGAATATTTCATAGATAATAGGTAAGATTGCAATAGTAAGAATTTTATTAATATTTCGTTGTTTATGGTTGATCCATTGTCTCGAGCTGGGTCGGATGTGGGCTGCCAATTAAGTTAATAAGCTGGAATGAAAAAAACAATTGAACAATCTGTTAGCTAAAGTTAAAATTAAAGTTAAACTGTACAGAAGATTTTATTTTTATATTCTTCACGGTAGCAAATTGAAACTCTGTTTTGACCCTATACAAAAAAAAAAAAAAAAACATTTCAGCAACTAATTTTTGGTGGGCTCTGTAAAAAGGAAAGAAACACCCACCTATCTTTCATTCCGATACATCAAAACATAGCCGTAACGAATAAATCGATATACTGTAAATTTTTCTTATTGCTCCCAAACCACGTTTCCAGTATATCGAAAATATGTAATGCATCAGCGTAAAATGTTTGTGCTTAAGACAACGTTACTGCAGATGCAGTGATTATCATTCCTTTTTTTCATGGCATTCCAAGTCGTCTATGCAACATCCAGCGTGGTGGTTGTGAACAATTGTATGACTATCGACACGTAATTTTGTATATATTGTATATTAGGATTGGTTTGGATGTAGAAATGGGGATGCGGATATTTTCCGATCTGCGGATATGGATGTCTTATTTCAAAATTCTCAGATATGGGGATCTTTCTAAGATGAAAACGTACCATGTTTAGGGTTCTAATTTTATACCATTGGCACATAGTGTGAGACGGTATTATCAGTTTGTCTGAATGTTTGTAACGCATTAAAGGAGGAATCGTAGACCCCATAAAGTATATATATTCTTGAACAGCTCGATGAGACAAGTCGATCTAGCCATGTCCGTCTGTCGGTCTGTATGTTGTTGCGCATTTTTTGGGAACCAATTTTTATGTTATCCAGTTGAAAATTGGCACATACACTTCTTTCTATTGCTGTTTAATAGAGTATCAAGATTGACCCGCCACTCCCACTTTTTGGGGTAGCCCCCCATACAAACCCACCGCCCACTTTTGTTTTTTATATGAAAAACTTTTTTATTGTATTCAATATCAACTTCATAATTGATATGGTAGCTTCTAATGGACGGACTCTTCACATATACATTAATGGGTTGGACCCGCTACTTTTTGTAGTAGCCCCATACAAACCTACTGCCCACTTTTGTGTTTTTTGTAAGGAAAACTAGGTTGAAATACGATTCTGTTGGTAGCACCTAATTAAACCCCCTCCCCCCACTTTTATGTTTTACATACGATTTAAAATTTCGTGTGAATGGTATTAGAGCTTCGGTTCAACCAAAGTTAACGTTAATAGCGTGAATATTATATTAATTTTGCTACAAAGTTTGAAACACCCAAAGGTGCCGTAAACCCCATTGTTCATAATCAATTTCTGTGTGTACCGATTGCTTGTGCCAAATTGAAGCGGATGCTGGTTTTTTCAAAGATTTCTTGAGTAGTTTTCTGGCAAAAATTTCATTTAGGGAAGTCATCATTTACTTTACAAAAAAACTTACATACGTCACTAATTATTAGAAAAAAATGTTGTGAAAAACATAAATTGACAACCAAGAGTTGCCAGACATGCCAAAATATCGATGTTTAGGAATATGAATTTCAGGAAGGACGAAAATTGGTGTCTGATTAGAGATGCACCGAAATCACTGAGATTATGGAGGTCACTTCTCTAATCTAATTGGAGGCAATGAAGAGAATAATGCCGCCTATAGAGAAGTATTTCTAGGTTCACTAATTGATGATAGCTTTCTTGTAGAGCCACCGGTTTATAACGAGGTCGACTCAGTAATTGAAATACTGAAGAATATCGAAGCGGGCAGCTCCGAGGAGCTGCCAGCTGAATTAATCAAGATATGGTCCGATGAATGCATGTCCAACGATTGGAGTCTCAGTGTTGTTTGTACTATTTTCAAGAAAGGGGACCGCTCTGTCTGCTCGAATTACCGAGGAATAAGTCTCCTTTCAGTTGAATATAAAAATCTCTGCCGCGTACTGTGTAAACGGCTGGAACTTTACACAATTATCATTTATAGGACAGTATCAGTATGGCTTTTGACCAAAGAGGCTTTTGACCAAATTTTCACGCTACAAGTCCTGGATGCTCATTGCACTGCATTCTGCACTTCCTTTCTTATCAAGATCCTAAAAATTTGGTCTATTCGTGAATAGCCTCAAAAGGCAAGCAATTATTTCGAAGCGGAATCCACATGTTATCTAAGAACTAACTAACAATTGAACCCTGGAAAAAGTATATTAGTTCTTGTTCATGGTAATTTGACGGTCGTACGACACGAAAATCGAGAATTTTTAAAACTACCAATATTTAATGCACTATCAGAATCAAACTTGGTTGAATTGTTAAAACACGTTTCTATTAGGTTTTCCAAATACAAACTCTAAAGTGGTTGGTAAGTTTGTGCAGCCTACAACTTTATATCAAGTTAAATGCTAACGTAGAAAAGGTTTTTCATGCAATTATTATGAAACTGAATTGACGCTTCTTCTTTAGCGGGCATGGTAGGTCATTCAGGAAAATTTGTTTTCTCTATATATATGAAATATTCATATCAGCACAGCTTATAGTTCATAGCTCGTGCATCGATAAATTTTCCATCCAAAAACCAAAGTTGGCAATTAGTTTGTACTAGGATGAATCCAGATAGAGCTAGTATACTCGTATAATACGTACATAACATTAAAATAGATGTCCTCACGTATGAAACGTATGAAAAGTTTGGTTCGTTAACGTTTTCTTTAATGGTAACAAGGGAAACCGTTAACATTGGAGTCTAGCCAGACAGAGAGATACGGACTCTGTGGCCTTTGCTAGGGGTATTATTTAGGACAATTATTTCACAAACAATATGAAAACTTAGAATAACATGTGCACGAAAACTAAAAATTTAATCAAACTCAAAAATTGTACTGCGCACCGAACCGCACACATATTATTTTTTTTCGCTGATAGTTTTGAATTAACCGAAATTACTATTCAAAATTTTTGTTCGATATGCGCTGCCACATTTTATTTCAAAATTACACAATCATGTCACCGAAAATTCGCATAAAAGCCGAGAACACACTCACTTCTATATACTTAAATATATTGTACATATATACTCATACATACATATATAAACCATATAAATAGACAAGCGTCTGGTAAATTTAGCGGTCGGTGGGTCTGGACGGAAGGCAGACGAAATAATGAAAATGTCTTTGGCAACGTATATAGGTAGTCGAACGGAGGGGCGGAGACCATGGAGGGCCGTGCGCTCAAATGAAGAGTATGTATTGCGCCGAACTGCATATCGAGCGTTGGGTCGACCGGATGGATACGGAGAGGGAAAATGAATGGACAGACACTGCGAGTGGGTGTCACTAGATGTGCTACTACGAATAAAATATGTTTATACATACACACATTTTCGTATTGGCCCAAAAGAACGCAGTGACGGATCTATGGGGGAGGAGGGGAGAAAGTGGGAAATGGAGTTTTTTCTTCAGTAATATAATTTTTATCATTGTAAATCACTTTGATAATTTGTTTTTCTATAAACCAATTAACAACTAAGTAATTAAGTTTGTTGTAAATTGATAAAACATAGTCTACCAATAATTAGTCAGTTAATATTTGTGAATTTTAGATCGATATTTATGTAATTTTTAATTTGTTATTTTTGAAAAAAAAAATATTTATACAAATTATTAGAGCTGTAAAGGAATGATTCAAATTTGAATAGATCTGCGAATCATTCGAACATTGAATTAAACATTTTTATACAATTCACACAGAGTTTGAGTAGTATTGTCAGTTTGTCTGAAAGTTTGTACGGCATTGAAGGAGGCATCGTAGACCCCATATAGTATATACATATATTCTTGATCAGCTTGACGAGAGAGTTGATCTAGCGTCCGTCTGTTCGTCTGTATGTTGTTGCGCATTTTTTGCGGACTAATTTTTATGATATCCATTTGGACATACACTTCTTTTTATTGCAGTTTAGTAGAGTATCAAGATTGACCCACCACGCCCACTTTTTAACGTTTTTTTTTTTTTTTTTAATAAAGTTTTTAAAAAGATTGATTTAAATTGTACAATTCATTTTGAATGATTCGAATTCAATTAAATTTTTTTTTAAAGGAAGGATTTAATAATCGACCATTCCTTGTGAATTAAAAATTAAATATAAATTATTCCTTTACAGCTCTGCCAATTATTTCATATTGCTTTATACTTAATTAGTTTGTCCATACTTGAACTTGGTTGGACACCTCTTGCAAACTCCCCGCAAGTGTTTGCAGTTACTAAAATGGCAGTGTTATCTAAGAAAGTATATTAATATACAGTACAAGTCCCAGAATGTTGTCTTGCGGGACTGCAGTATTAATTGTCTTGGCATCTACCTCTGCTCTAAGTAGAACTGCAGTAGATCATACTCGTATAATAAGTTTACAGATGATTCATTCATGTCATAGCTCATAGATGGCCTGAGTCACATAAAGAAAGATAGCGGACCAAACTTGTTTAATTGTGAAAACTTCTTGCAATTGTCCTTCTAATTATGTGTACTTGGTCCAAAGCTAAATGTTCATTTCGAAATCGAAATTGTTACTTTGGTACAAGATTCCTCTCATAAATTATGCGTTTTAGGCGTTTTAGATGTAGTCTCCCAAATAGCTTAACAATTTCTTAGGCAAGATATCGGTCTTTAACAGAAAGGACTTTGTGGATCTTTGCTATGTTTCAGTATCGTGACAACTTCCGCCAGCTTCCAATATCTTTGGAGCTATCCAAATTTAACAACTGCAATGAATAGTTGGTGAGTTCCTGTGACTTTGATTTAAAACAGAGGAGTGATTTGTTTTATTTTACTTAAATAAATCGGATAATTTTCTGTGCCAGGTTAGATCCATATTCTACATACACTTAGATAGTTTTTCGAGATTATATAAATAGATTATAGATAAAAGCTTACCACTTTTGATTAATGGTATTATCCGCATATGCGGAAATTATTCTAAGGATCATTTTGAGCAATTTTGCTGAAGAAACTATGGGTCTAAAACCAATTTCAATCCAGCGATTTTCAAGGTGAAGTTCTAGCCATGTCCGTCTGTCTGTATGTTGTTGTGCATTTTTTGGGGACTAATTTTTTATACAATATATATCTATATAGTATATAAAATATATATACAATAAATACCACGTTTATAAAGTAGGCAAGATTTAACTTCTTAAATAAATAAATTTAAATTAAAAAAAAAAAATGCATTATTGGCAAAAAAAAAATTTACAATAATTTTTCTTTTTATCTTTTTAAGTGATAAATAAGAAAATCAAAAAGAAGCTATAGCTCGTCCAATTGATCATCAAATGGAGTATTTTGAAAAACAATAAAGCCATTTTCATTTAAAAATGTTTGTTATTATTTGCTATTCCTGAAATATAAATAGCACCTCTCGTACCTAACTATAGAACTTCCCCCTAAAAATCGCTGGATCGAAATCGATTTTAGACCCATAGTTTCTTGGGGAAATTTTCTTAGAATTGTCTGTAGATTATTTTCCGCATATGCGATTTTCATGTTTTTTCGGTCTCATACAAATCGACCCGCTCTATCGTACACCCCATAAAGTATATATTTTGGTTCAGTTTGAAGATACGAGTCGGTCTAGTCATGTCCACCTGTCTGATAGTTGCTGCGCATTTTTGACTAAGCACTATTTTTTATTATATCCTTTGTGTTATTGTAAGAACACCCTCTTTATTTAAGTTCATAGGAGTTTGAAATTAGATATGGTGCCTTCTTAAGAATGGTCGCTTAACACTCAAATACTAATGGGCGTGTCCTGCTCACTTTTTGAAGTAGATCCTATACGAACCAACCTAAGTTTTTTTTTTACCAATACAATTGTATTTTCGTTTGAATGGTATTAGAAACGATACTATAATTCTGCGCTATATCGCGCTGCCGGTACTTTCTTTTGTGAACGCTCAAAAGATGTCAGAGTATAAGCGAAACGGAAAGTGAATTCAAGCTATAAAGAGAAATCGAAGTGAGAAATAGTTTTCGAAACTGCTTTGTCGGTTGGCTTTGCTTTTGCTTTCTTCTTCTCGATTCTTATTTGCATGCTTTTGCTGTTGTATATGCAACATTTTTGAGAATATTTCTATTATAAGAGGATTTTTTAGAACTATATACCGCTTTCACATCGATTCACATTCACATCTAGCATTGCTTATATCATCTAGCGCGCACTCTGTGACGTCAGCCTTAGAGGTTACCGTTCTCCTTGTTTTTTGTTTCTTGCTCTTCAAATTAGTATAATTAACAAGAAACGTTGCCCACCAAGATTGGGTTTTGGATACGCCCCTGGATAGTGTAAACAGAGGGAACAACAGATAAACGGACAGGCACGTGAATGTAACTAAGTACATATGTGTATACATATTTATCGTATTGTTGCTATGTATGTACGACAGGTTTTTGTTGTTGTGCAAGGATAACGGATATCGGTGAGAATGTACTGCTCTGCTCCTTCGCGCAAAGTTATTTCATCGATGCACTTTTGAATTCGCTCACTATCGAAATAAATCCGTTCTACTTAAGAAATTACGTCTAATACGATGAAAAATATTGATATTATTGGTATAAATCTGATTAAAATTGAATTTTTGGTGTTTATATTTATTAATTTAAAAAAAAGTTCTTATTCACAACACAATCGTTTTTTCGCTTTGTACCTATGTATGTATATCATATTGATTTTAATCAGGATCAAAGATGTTTTCGTGCACATAATTATAATTTGAGGTTTGATTTTAAGTTAACTTTTACATATTTTTCGTATTATTGTATTGAATACATATGTAATTGCATTGTAATTGTTGTTTTTTTTTTTTAAGTTGTATTTTCGAAATTTCAATAGAAATTAAATAGAAACCGATGTGAAGTACAAAACAGAAAGCAAGAGACTAAAATAGAAAATTCGCGCAACCTCTCCTAGGTGAGTGAGTGAGGACAGACCAATAAGCGGAAAGACAGACAGGCGACGAGAGTAACAGACAGTGAGAAAGAGAGAGATGTAGCGAGTGAGTGTGTTGAACTGGCCCATTTGCTCATTTCCAATTTCATTTGTTTTTTCTTTTGTTTTGTCTTACACGGCTCTGCTCTAACACCACCGCGCCGTGGCCGCAAATACCATCCCGGCCGCCTTTGATTTGATTCAAGCGAAAAGCGTTCCATTCTCATTGAAATTCTCAGCGCGCATGGCTAAAAGTGGCAAACATTACAGTTCTTCTTCTTCTTATTTCTCGACACATTGTAACGAGTTGCACCAAAACAAAAACAACAACAACAACAACAAAAAGATTGTAAACATTAAACTAACGAAAGTCTGAACGTATAATTTCAAACAATAAATTTAAATTGTCACAAACTTTTTAAAATCCTGCAAGGACATAATGTCGACAATTGTTATAGTCAAAACTGTTCCGAAATTTTATAGAAGAAACTGCACTGCAAATACGAAACTGATGAACTTCATATGTAAGTAGTTACATATGTAAATAGTTAGGCATATGACTATTTTTTAGAGCCGTATTACATGCTACTACCATGGTACTACTAACTAGGGAATGCTAAAAAAAAATAATACAAAACATATGACAAAAGAGTTCCTCCGGCATTTGTGCATAGCAAAAAAATGATTTTTATCTTTTATTTGCTCCAAGAAGTAAAGCATTGAATCGACCAAAAATGCTTTGATCGGTTGGTTTGAAAATCGTTCGAAAAAACCGTCGGTGACACAGAGCTTCGAGAGATTTAATTTTTAGGATTTCTATTATCGATTCAATTGCAATGACACGAGAACATGATTCGGGAACGCATGAGTTGAACACATAAGTCGCTTTAAAAAATAATTTCGTACATTATTTAGGTATTCTCATCTTTGGCATTAAATTTGGTTAAAAAAAATAAAAAATTGAAACTACTTTCCAAATGAGTAGCGAGAGAATATATAAAACAAAAGTTATCAAAATCAATTGTAAATATGGTGCAGTGTTTGGAAAAACCGTCAATAGCTTTCTCAGAAGTATTACAAATATTATATATAAGTTTAACACTACCAGAGACGACCGCATCGATTCGTCTCGTCGAGGTAATCAAGAATATGTATACTTTATGAGGTTTACGATGCCTCATTTAATGCGTTACAAACTTTCATACAAGCGGATAATATTATTTCGCACTATGTGTGAAAAACAACTACTTAATGTTGACCTTGGCCTTCGACGAAAACTACAGTGGATATTTACAATCACAGATGTATCTACGCCCATAGTTGGAGCTGATTTCATTACAAAATATGGATTACGAATCGATCTACAACACCGTCGTCTTGTAGACTAAACAACATCATTTCATACCGCCGCATGTGTTATACGAAATCCCATACGTGGTTCACCGAATCATTACAAAAGGTCAGCCAGTTGCAGAACGCGCTCAAAGACTTAGGGCCGTTCTCACGACTTACCGATACATAAGAAAATACGAAACAGCAAGATATGCTATAGGCGGAATAATACTGAGTAGTGCATGTCACAACATCACAATTATAATAAATCAATTTTGAGTAGCCCTGGAGAATATTTGAAGAGGTGGACAGTCCAAAAACGTAATTAAATTATAAATTAGCAGAAAAAAATGGATGAGAGTGAGCGCCGCTGCTGTAGAAAAATACGAGCCAATCTATGAATATAATGTGCACGTTTGCATTTATAATTTTAATACCAAATTTCAATTTATTTGTTTTCATTTTGCTTTGGTTTTTTCGATCGAGTTGGCAGGTATCTTTGCAAAAAATTTAGGCTTAATAAGAGTCGTGACATTGAAAACTAGCATATCGTTATAGGCAAGTCATGAAAACGGCCCTAGGTTTGCTAAAATTATGTACATACATGTTAGAAATTAAGATCGATGCACTGACGAACAAAGGAGAAGTAAAAGAATTTTGAAATAAATCAGTTGCATGATGGCAGACATACGAGAAACACAGAATTGAAACACGCAGTGTAAAATACCAGTTAATTTGTAGTTATATATTGCAAAATGATAATAGTTATGAAATGAATATAGTTATATGTGGAAAAATGATAGTTAATTTGTAATTTAATTGTTAATACTTGTAAATGGTTTTAAATAAACGTTATTAAATTTAAATGGAACTACGTTATTATTTGGACAAAAAACTTTACAATGAGCAAATGCGAATTTGGCAAGGCAGAAATTAAATTTTAAAAAATGTAAAAAAATTAAATAAATTGAGATTTCTCCAGATGGCTACAAACCTCCGAATGATCGCGTACAAATTTTAAGAAATTTTTCAAAACCAGAAACAATTAAACAACTCACAACAAATGCACATAAACGATACCATGATTCCTTTAGTAGTATATGATGCGGTGATACACTATTGTGTATGAATGTATGGTTTTATTTTCTAATAATATATGTTACAATTAGTAAATTTTACCTATAAACTAATTTGATTTTAACTCACGCTTCTGTCTTCCTCCGTAACACAATTACATTTTAATTAAACTAATCTATAAAATACCAAACAAGAATTCATGTTCTAAAAATACCATTCTTATAACTAAAAATCCATGAACTAAATTATCCAACTAATATGATATTCAAAAATTCAAATTAACGCTTATCAACTAATTTCTCGACAACATCCCCACCACCGTCAATCTACCCACTCACAGATTCAGCAACATCCAACCTGGCTAGTATACATTCTGGTCTGCGAACTGTACCTGCGCTGGTCAATACCTACACGGATCTCACTTGGTAATCTTTGCCGATAAAAACTCGAACAATTCTACCCTTCAGCCATTTAGATCGGTATTCATTTGTGTCGCATACCAGTACCAAGTGTCCGACAAGTAGTGGTTGCACTGGATGATGCCATTTTGTTCGTCTATTTCCGCCAAAACGAATGACTGAGTTGTTGAACCACCCGCCACTACTTTCTGCATACGATATACCACTCTTGATGCGGATGCGGCGTCTGAACAGAACTTGCTGTGCCCAAAAGAAAATGGTTAGGAGTTAAGGGTTCATCGGTTGGCGTATCTAATGATATTTCAGTTAATGGCAGCGAAGTAACAATATTCTCTGCCTTACACAAGACTATACAATGTGTGTTCTTTCAAATTTCCAGAATGCAAATCATGGCCCATTGCTTTCTTTACACTCTGCACCAAACGTTCCCAACAATCGCCAGCATGCGGTTTCAATGGGCAATTGAAAATCCATTCGATTCTAATTGTAGCTAGAGTATCGGCAATTTACTCATTTTCAAAGTCATGTAATTGCTGCTTCAACATACGCTCAGCGTCAACAAGATTTGTGTCATTATCTGACTTAATTCTGATCGTTACTCCACGCCGGTTTATAAAGTTGCGAATACACATTAAACATATGTCTGTGGTTAAATCGTGCGCCAGTTCCATATGAATTGCGCGTGTCGTCAAACATTCCGGCGTAAACGGCTTTGCTTTATTGTTTTTACAAATCTGGCACATACGTGATGCTCGGCGTAGCTCCACGCAAATGCGTTATTCAAAACTTGCGACGAATTTCAGCAATAATTGTGTTCTCGTTTTGATGCTTCCAAAGTTGATGATAATGCTTCACAATAAGTCCAGCAACGTAATGCTTTTGTGGCATTATTATTGGTCTCCTTGTACCAAAGGCGACACAGTTCGAATTGTCGAGTCTACCACTTAAACGGATTAAGCCATCTTCATCAAGACACGGCGACAACTTAACCAAATTGCTGTCTTTGAAACTCTTTGACCAGCCAACAGTGTCAAATACTCATCTTTGTATTCACTAGCCTGTTTCTCTCCATAGTCAATTTCACGCACGGTAAGACACCGCGGTTTGTTGTCTACCAAATCTCAGAATCCATGCTGTTACGCGTGCCATTCTATCTAAGAATGAAATGAAGAAAAACTACCAAAATAATTTTCTTCGCATTCCTCAGTTACACCTACAAACTTTGCACGTAACTCTTCGGTTGTTTGCTAGACACAATTTTCCATTATGCCACTAACCTCGACGTCATGTAAAACGGCTTGTCCCTTTATCCAAAATGATTCACGTCTATCATCTTTCATTCTTGCGCCAAAATCCGCTGGATTACATTTGCTAGGTATCCAGCGCCAGTCTTCACAATTTGACCCCTCTATGGCTTGTACTTACGATGGTCTGACTTGATCGAAGCCAGCACGGTTTTTGAATCCATCCACATGCAGATCTTCACTGGCTTCACCTCATGGCCATCTAAGATTAACTTTCTCAGTCGGCACGCCATAACTGCAGACTGCAACTCAAGTCGCGGTATTGTTGACACTTTTGGCGGTGCACACTTAGTCTTTCCCATAATAAAAGACGTTTTCCACGACACACCGGTACAAAATCTCCAATAACCGACCGCCGCATATGCCAACTCACTGGCATCTGCGAATATGTGCAACTCCATTGCACTGGTAAAAAATATGCTTCCATAGCAACGTGGTACTTTTATCTGGGCCACCTCCGACAGCAGCTTAAGCCAACGATTCCAAATTTGAAGATCTTCTTTTATCTGTTGATCCCATCCAATTCTTTTGCGCCATACTGATTGTAACAACAGTTTTGCCATTATTGAATATTCCGCCGCAATACCGGTGGTCTGCTTCCCTATAACATTCGTTTATCAATTTTTCCGAATGCAAGTACAAATCCAATTTCATCAGTTGGTGCTAGTCAGTGCATGCCCAAACCTCGTCGACAGCATCCGGATACATGTTCTTAAATTCTATAGCATTTTTATTCAATACGAACTGTGCCGATGCAGGCAGACACAATAGTCGCTGCGCCCATCTGTCCTCCTTTCTAATCCGGACTCTGTGAAACATTTCAACGATGTCTGCGCATACACCGATAGGTTTTTGTCTGAAACTTAAAACGTTATGTAATGGTTTTCCTTCAATTGGGCCTGTCAGTAACATAGAATTCAAAGATACACCGTTCTCTTCTGCTGCTGCATCAAAAACTATTCGCAACTTGCCTGGTTTATTATGATTATTTACGCCGAAGTGTGGTAAATACCGAACCATTTCTGCAGCGCACTGCACCTCTTTATAGTCAAGTTTCCTAATATAACCCTTCGCTACATAAGCGTTAATTTTGCAAACATATTCATCCTGATATGAAACGTCCCGCTCAAACTTACGTTCTAGATTTATCTGTCATTTTATAGCATTCGCTCTATTCAATGGCAAAACAAATTCATCAGCCTTCTATAGAAGACCCGTCTCAAATCGCTCGCCCACGCGTGTTGATGTATTCTCCGGTATTTCTCTTGCTCAAACAACGCTGGCTGACTCTACATGCCGCATCAGCGACTGCAATATATTGTCAAAACGACCAAGTTTTGTCAAAACGACCGCATGTGGACACCAACCAGTCGACATCATTCTTTTAGGCAACCCTAAATGCATATTATCCAAACCAATCAACAGTTCTGCTTTAGCGTTGTCATATTCTTCAATTGGAATGTTTCTTAGGTGACGATATTTGGAGTGCAGCTCTGACATACAAATTGTTTGTTCGGTAAGCGCAAATTTTCACAGTTCTGACCCCCATCAAATCGTATCCAGTATAACCGCTCGTTCCGGAGATACCTATATCAAATTTCGATGATTGCTCAATCATTTTATTGTTACCAAACCACTGCAGTGCAAATGGCTCTTTAGGTGCGCTCAAACCCAAGTGTTTGGCCAATTTCTCGTCCATCAGTGATACGGCTAAACCTTCGTCGAAGAACGCAAAACATTGTATGGGGTTTAGAGCTCATCGGATGTTGTGTCGTACCCGAAAACTCTACACGTGTTTCCTTTGAAACATCATTTACTTCAACTTTTTTTGTATTATCGTGCAACA
Organism: Leucophenga montana; assembly: GCA_035044765.1. Taxonomy (NCBI): domain Eukaryota; kingdom Metazoa; phylum Arthropoda; class Insecta; order Diptera; family Drosophilidae; genus Leucophenga; species Leucophenga montana. Next base: position 221,102 of record JAWNNQ010001895.1, on the reverse strand, counting down.
ATTGGTTAAAATTCTTTTTACAATCGTTCTCACGGCATTTGTGTTGAAATTTGCAACCGTTGCTGCGGGGACCTCTACCCAAACAATTAAAACATAAATTGTTTCGACGCACCCCACGCCAGCGTTCTGGGCCATTCATTGCGATGAATCGTTCACAGTTCCATAATTGATGTATAGCCGTACAAACAACACAATTCGTAACCGCTGCAGCGGCCTTTACCTCGCCCGCGTGTAGAACTCTTGGCTTAATATCCTTATTTGAGGTACGTTTATAATTGTCTGTAGCCACTTTCTAAACTCTCGAACGTGCACGTCCTCTGTTTCACCGGAATGTTTAGTTCAATCCAAACGATATGACATGGGCGGATTCAACAACAGCTCCTCCATCAATGTTGGATTTGTCAGATGGTGTTCACCACCAGCCGCATCTAAAAACGCCGCCAAATTTCGTACTCTGGGAGCAAACACCACTAATTTTTTCAAATTATCTTCGTGCACCTCTGGAAAGGCTCGCACTTTCAATAACTGGCTCTTTATCAACTGCTGCGACCTGCCAAAACGTTCTTGCAACGTGTCAATAACTTGATTTACATTTTTGCTGTGTATTAGCAAACATTCTACTGTTTCACGCGCCTTACCCACAATTGCCTTTTGCAAACGTAACAAATTTTGCCTATCAGTATAGCCAAATTCTTCTGTTGTTGTTTTGTATGCCTCCTTAAACATAGGCCAAGCTTCTGTTGTCCCATCAAACTCGGGTAAATCATACAACTTACGCGGCGCTATCATTTTTATTGCCGTTGTATATTTATCGTCATCCCAATTCATGACAGTCTATTCTCGCTCCTCACCATCAGCAATCGATTCCTCAGTTCCAATATGAATTTTCTTTCATGCGCGTTCTGTTCGCCCATCTTTCTGCTTTAAGAAACTTCCGCGCGCAAATCTTGCATCTGACGCAACAGTTCCTGCATCATATTTTCCACACCCTTCTGTGTGTTCATGTTTCCTTCTCTTTCCAACAAAGTTTCCTCAATGCTATCGTTATTGTTATCAGCGTTCATATTCTTAACCGTTGAACATGACGCTGCATGTCGGCTTAACTTTGCCGGTATTGGCGTCGATGACGCAGTCTCTGCGCCAGCTTTCTTGCCTTTACCACTTGTCATCATCGCCACCGAATTACCACAACTCGCCAACCTGCAACGCGCGTAAGCCACTGCATATACGCCGCTTCACCATGCTTCCACTGCAAGCCGACCAGTTGCTCACTCCAGCCATTCGCTGTCTCCTGTGACGCAGTCCTGTCGCTGCGATTCACCAAGAAGCAAAATAAAAAATTTTGTTGTCCTGCTACGCGAGGAAATGCACATAAAACGATACCATGATTCCTTTAGTAGTATATGATGCGGTGATACACTATTGTGTATGAATGTATGGTTTTATTTTCTAATAATATATGTTACAATTAGTAAAGTTTACTTATAAACTAATTTGATTTTAACTCACGCTGTCTTCTGTCTTCCTCCGTAACACAATTACATTTTGATTAACCTAATCTAGTCAAGTCATCCTAGCAGACGCAACACAACTCGATCTTTGTGCAACAAATACGTATGGCCGGTACGGTACCACGTCAAATCAGCATGCCCGACAGCAGATTCAGTCATATAAACAAAGACATAATAATTCTAGATGTGGTGTACTGGCAACAACGGCGAGAGCAGATATTAAAACCGCGCCCAATTTTTTAATGATTTGGCAGCACAGCACGATTTGCATTCGCATACAACTCTGTGCCCGCTGATGGGAAGGACTGAACGGGACATCAGCTGGTACTTGGCCTCACTGCGAAAACACTCTCGACTTCCGCCTTCCGTCCGACAAACAAGCATTAATATTGTTAAATTGTTATGAAAAAAAATCAGTTGTAATAAAAAGAATCGTGCTTCATTTTACATATAAATACAGATATTCACAAGTCGTTAAAAACATCAACTCTGAAAACCGGTTCGGAACATGTGTTATCGACCACATCGATTGTGGCAACAATTTTTCGATAGGTTGGCGCGAAACATATAAATTCAAATGTACATATTATCTGTTAGTATTTATTTAATTGCATCGCACGTACGAGAAAAGTTAATTCACATATAAACACAGCTAAAGTCTACTTCACGTAAATATGAATTGCTGTTTTGGAATCCAATTCAGATGTATCGGTTGTGGGCAAGTAAAATTAGATTCAGAACTAGTAGGGGCATTCATCCAGCGGTTGAAACAAAATTGAACTGTTTATTTTTCAACCGTTTATAACAGCTATTTAAAAATTTCGCAAAAAAAAAATTAAACAAAACTGTTTGACCGCTGAAAAGTAAGCTACTTCGAAGTAGCTTAATTTTAATAAAAAAACAGATGTCTCAGATTTACCATTGTGACGTAAAAATGTTTGTTTGCAGCACTGGGAGTTCTTACGTTTTATATTTGGAAGCAATGCATTGCCCGATTTCGCTCTATTTCACAATTTGAACGCAAACAGCTGACATAACTTCTATCATTTAAACAGTGCTAAACGTTCATCCATACCAATATAAACGCTTAAATTATTAACAGATTAATTTCTTTTCAACTGATAGATGAACGATATATGATCATTTGTAGCCCCTGATATGTAGCCCACATTAATAGGTTTGAAATTCTTGTTTTTATCCGATTACGTATTGAAAATTGATTGAGTATGATTCGTACTAAATTTTATTGAATCAAGTACAAAACAGGATAAACTTATAAATCAAGCGCGGAAATACTTCGAATAATTATAAAATTCTTGAAGTAAGAATAAAAATCTAATTCTAAGAACAAATCTGTACTCAAGTCAAGTACAAAAGTCTCAGAATGTTTAATAAGTCCTTTTTGATTTGAAGTCGATATTTGTTAAATCAATCTCTGAGAGGCGAAAAATTACCTGAAAGGAAAATATAATTTGCTCTCTCGATTATTCGAATTTCTTCGAACCGGCAGTAAATGCGAAAAGCAATAGTTTGCGATTCGGAAATTTCACATATCGGGTGCCCGTTAGCCGAGGTAGTTAAGACGATGGCATTTCCCAGCGCAGTTCTCCATGGTTCCTCCACCAAAGAACGTTTTTATAAATCCTGTGTAAGTACAAAAAATAAATTAGAATTTTCTAATAGAAAAAAAAAACAACAAGAACAAAGAAACAAATAATAACCAAATAGAAATACAATTTATTTTTACTTTTTTAACCCTTTTGTACTTAAATCAATTCAATTTATTCTTAAATGAAGCTCAGTAGATCTTGAAGACAACTAAATTTAAAAATTTCGGGTTTGAAAAAAAAGTTCATGGACCAAGAATCTTGTACTCCGTTTAAGAAAATTCGTACTCAACATACTATTAATACCGCTATGGATCAATTCAAGTACGGAAATCATAGATTTTTGGATTTTTTTTATTTAGATGATCTGATTCTTACTTTTCGAGTGCGATTCTTACTTTTCATCCGGCGTTACTTGCTCGATTTAATGCTAAACGATCTTCGCATTATTGCGGCGTTTTGGTTATACTGTTGGCGTTTAATTCCATTTGTTGACGGGTTTTTCACCTGATGTCTGCTTTTTTCTGAGTAAATTTCATTTAAATTAATTGGAAACTTCATACTTTTATTGAACTAATGCGTAAAAAACTCAATCCTTTCGTTTCGCAAAATCGACTTTCTTCAATTTTTAAAATTTATTTACTAAACACTTCAAAAGTATTTTTTTTAATTAAACTCAATACTGAGATCGATACCGAAAAAACTTCATATATAAAAAAATTTTCGGCACGAACTTTTTTTCATCTAATATTCAGATAACCAAAATGTAATTACGTATATACCTATATATATTTGTATGTCCGCTATAGACAGATACACGTTCCAACCATTCACCGTGAAAATTGGTGTGTATATGCTTTTAGTAACAGAGAAGGTTTTGCCGATATAAAAAATATTAAAAAAATAAAAAAAAAAATGTTAATTTTTATTATTATTATTGCTTTTTTTAATTTTAAAACTTTTTTTTTTTTATTTTGTTTGAAAAATAAATTACAGTTTCCAGTGCGCCTTGTCTTTGCCATCACTATCAATAAAGCACATAAAAGTTAGTGGGGATCGTTCCATCCTAACATCATTTTTGTTCAGTATAAAAATATTTTTTATTCATAAAATGATAGGCAAAAAAAAACTAGCAACGTAGCATATATATCGTCATATTTTCTCTTGTTTTTCACGGTTATCTGTTTTCTAACAGAGTTCGTATCCCAAGAGAGTGTTCTAGATCCGCCCCTCTGTTTAAGAAAAGTAAAGGGAGTGAGAATGGCATCGTGCAAGCGAGACAAGCTATAAATAAACATAAGTCGATACCAATATGTGGAACAATTTCGATTAGCATGAAGTTAACAACCCTCTTTTAACAACCCGCTATAAATTGGGAATTGGAACATGTATCGATACCAAAAAACGATTTTTTTAATACATTTAATTTATGCAATATTATGAATGAAAATTGTAATAAAACGAAAACGGAAATGAGAAGAGAATTGTTTATTCTGTGTTTTAAATATATTTCCAGTTATATTCAATTTAAAAAAGTGCCCAAAATTGTTACGTACCCTAATTCAATATTGAAAGACGAATAAACGTTACAACTCATAACGGAAAAGTTGAACTGCGAGTTGGTAGTAACGAGTAATTGATATTAACCGCCACTGTACTTTTCAAAAAAAAGAACTCACAACAGTGAAAGCTAAAACTTTCTATACTGGAACGAAAGCGCTTATGACGGCAGCAACTAATTGGGAGCCGAGCTTTGGGAGCTGAGCTTTTAAGCGGCGTTTGCTCTCCTTGAGATGCTGGCGCAACAAGTTTAAAATGCAAGTACAGTACCTGAATTTTCTGTACTCCTGATACTGTTGAGAAAAGTATCCGCTAAAACGGTACGAAACGATAGGATCAGGCGCAGACACCTATATATCTTTTTTCTTAAAAAAAGACAGAGAGTGGCGTGATTGTTCCTTAAAAACGGAATAATCGAATGTTTTTTATGTGCAGCCAATCCCAATCAAGGACATGCAGTAAAAACGAATAAGGGCTTCGTAATATTCCGAAAGTCTACTTATTTTTATTCAAACCAATTAAAACAAAGGAATTGCGGTAAATGCGAAGATGCTTTACGACGATCCGTACAGGAAAAAGACTTCGAGGCAGATCAGAAGAGGACAATCGAGAGAGTTGAGTTTTGAAAGTGGAAGAGTGCAGGTGTCGTGCAAGTGTCGTCCAAGTGTGGTGCAAGTGGAGAAATGTTCAATTTTTTTTTGGTTAAGTAACAACTTAAACTTAAAAGACTAATGTGAAAAACCTATAAAGGGACATCATATACACTAAATCTAACAACAATTGCAACAATATATATATATATAAACTATACAACACAACAACAAATGCAAAAACCTATATAGCACACGACCAGCAGCAACTACAACAATGTATAAACATTCTGCAACAAGCAATAAGTTCAAAAACATATATAAAATCGACACGCATCAAGAGCACACATAAATTCTAAAAAAAACACCACGACCAAACTAAAGCTACAATCAACCACCTACATCAATAAGCAATAATACAATAAAATTCGTCAGCTACAACAAGCAAAATAATTCGAAAACTTCAACGAAATACCTCAGCAGTAACTTGCACAAAATCTAAAAACATACTCATCACCAACTGCAAATACCAAATCTACCAACAAAACCAACATCAAACATATATAAAATCTGCAAGGAAATCATCAGCCGACGAAATACAGCAACTACAACATATACAAAATCATCAAGAAAACCATCAGAAGCAACATAGTACATCGAAACTACAACAAAATGCATCATCTACAACATACAATCGGCAACGAACATAAAAAAAAAATATAAGTCACAGGTTTGTATGAATATCATTAAGATCTACATTTCAATACCAATATTCCCCGATTTATTACCCCAAGTGTCCCTAGTACATAGTTTTTTTTATATATAAAATTATAGGTGATAGGAAATTAAGTACTGCTAGGTAAAAATAAAATTTATAGAACAAAAAAAATCAATAGTTTGTAAAGGAGTAGGATGAGAATTAGAATTGAATGCCGCAATTAAAATTATAGCTTAAAAGTAATAGAAAACAATTAAAATAAAATAAATCAAAATTTACATTAAAACAACAACAACAGAAATACAACATAAAGCTTTTCATACGAAGTGAAATTAAAGCAAGAGAAGTTTCCCCCTATGACTTAGAGCGCTCAGGAAAGAGAGGTAGGCAGATCTAGGCTTCCCGTTGATTATTAGAAATATTACAATAATAAAAGCAGCAATATAATTATCATCGACTTCTCGATTCTGACCCATATTTACTTAGTATAACCTATATTATTCACTTAATCTATATTTATTATTTATATTATCTATACATGATTATTATTATTATTCATTTTCAATGTATATATATATATATATATATTTTTTTTTGTTATAATTAGTTACAGATTATATTTTTTTTTTTTATATTCAGTGTAGTCTATAATATTTTAATTAGTTTTTTTTTTGTTTTTTCCGCAATATAATATTATTTTTATTATAATGATAGGAGACGGTAACATTTTATTAATAGAGGGTTGCAGTAACCGACGATGCAACCCAAGGAAGGGAGGGACACCTAATCTCGATAACAGTTGGCAGTAATTTAAAACATTCGAATACACTTAACTTTTTTTAATTTTGTTATTTTCTGTAATTTGCTCATAGGCGGTTTATTTTGGAGGCACTTATACCATTAGCAATAGTTCCTAGGTCCAAGGAACAATTTGTGAGGATTGACGGAGGAAGGGATAATTATAAAATTTTCCAAAATGGCAACAGAATACAAGAGGATTTTTTTAAGATGGAATTTTTTTTATGAACTTTGAATGCAATGAAAAAGATCAAAACAAAATAAAAATGTACAATGAATGGGACAGGTAAATAAAATACCATATTAAAAAATAATGATTTTTATGAAATATTCAGTTTAAAAGAACATGATAATTGGGGATTTTCGTTCTGGAAAAAATTTATCCAATATTTATAATCATTAAAATAAAAATCAAACAATAATAATTATTCTTGATCTTTAATTAAAATATCAAATAATAAATATTATGTTTAATTTTTTTTTTATAAATATTACATAAGACGCCTCTTTTATTCTACAAATAATTTATTATAATTTCATGTACAAACTAAAATTATATATACAAAATTAAAATTTTTGTCTTGCAAGGCATCAAAAGAGCTAAGATATTGAAATGAACTCTTGAATAATGTAGTAGAAATTATTATAAGAATATTATTATATTAAGAATACAAATATATGTGTAAAAAAGTTGACACACGAATAAATGAATCAAGCATTTTCATAACGTGCTTTCATCTTTCGTTTCATGTACAGTTTATAATCATCGCCGAGTACCATGATGAACTTTGTTCCAAGACCAGCAGTGCTTAAGCGTACTTCAGCCTAAATAAAAAGAAACATAATTCAAATAAATTCAAATATTATAGTTTGACAATGAACGCGTCATTGCATAACTCAATAATATCTGTGCGACCCTGTTTTTTTCGACCTAGACCCTGAACCCATTTTCCTTCGGTCGAACCCATTTTCTGCAGTAATCGATTGCCCACATTACTGGAACCAATAGGTAAGGCAGGCGTATATGCGGGTTTTCGCGATTGCATCAATTTAATTTCATTCTCGAAACGATTACGACTGTGATTTGTTGGAGGTGGTTGGCTTTCACCGTACTTGAGACGAAGCTCTTTGGCACGATCTCAATAGTTGCCTATACGGTAATTAGATTTGTGGATTTACCTTTATATACACACATAATATAGACAGTTTTCGTTTTAGTGCTCATTCATTCCTAAATTTTATGTGCTGATCAAGATCAAATACGAAAACAATAATGGTAGCACCGAGAATGTGAGTAGCATTGAATTCCGATTGAACAAAAATAATAATCGGTTTTTTGCTCTGTAGTGTCTCGATCTCTTTGAAAGCGAACTCACGACACGCTCTGTTGATCATGTGGATATTGCGTTCGATGAGCTATCGAATAATAAGCACTATAAGAGAGAAGAGGATCCAAAGTTCTTCAAATCATCAAAAACGAGTAAATGACTTGCCACTTATTATTGATATATATTATAATAAAAATTCTTTAACAAATACTCGTAGACTGCGGGCCACTTGTTGAAGGGTGGCACGAAAGAGATTCACCGGTAATGTGCTCCTACAAAGTTGTACTCGCCTCGTTCGCGGTTTGGGGTTTGCAGACCAAAATTGAAGAATTCATTCAACGCTCCATATGAGATATACTGCTACTGGGACAATGACAAGCATTTGCTTGGATCGATGAATGGCACGACATGGCACCAACCGTTAAAAAAACCATGACTGATCATTTATTATTGGGTAAAGAAGACATCAATTTAATTGAGGAACAGTGAAATTATGTAGGTAAAAAAAAAACATATCTATTTTATGTGCAGGACACATTTTTTTAAACATATAGTATACATTCAAATGTAGGATATTGTCCTTACATAGAATCTGGTTGTTGGCTTTCATTAAAAAAAAAAAAATTACCAGTTAACAAATTTTATCGTATTTCTTTATTAATATTTCTATTTGTTGCATAGTAAGAGAATTAAAAATTCCACTCTGTTTAAGTTTGCCATGCCAACTCAAAACCACATTTAATAACATTGATGAAAATGAGTCCCAACATTTTAATAATTCCAGTTTTGATAAACGGTCATTATTTATTATGTATACCATATTTCGCAGAAAAAATTTTGTTATACCCAACACCACACTGTATTCATTGCAGTACACTTATTAAACATACGGAAACAAATCGATTTGAATTTTTGACATCTACATTTAATGTTTGTAGAGAATGTTTTTCAAATAATTACCAAAATAGGCCATTTGTCTGTGATATTTGCGATTTAGGTTTGTTATAAATGGATTACTGTAATTGCTACAAAATAAAATTATTACTTAGGAAATAATGGTGTGTATAACCCTACTGGAGATAACCAACCATTTAAAATAACTTGGTTAACGCACTTTGTGTAGTATATCAATGGTAGTGTGGAAATCTACACTTAATTAAATGTAATCAATTTCATATAATCCTTGTATATAAAAAATTTTTGTTATATATTTTATAGCATAAGCTTTATAAAAAAATAAAAATTGTATATTTTATATCATAAGCAAGTTGAACTCCCGAAAAAAGATGAACACACAGAGGGTCAATATCAAGCGCAAACAAGAAGAGTTTTGAAATCACAGGCAGACACTTTTATATTATTTATTTCAGGAGCGTATCCAAAAACGGTTACTTGGGAGGAACTCTCCAACTCCAAGGAATATAATTGAAAGTGCCACCGAAAAAAATAATCATCGGGAGGAAAACTCGTCATCAAATGAAATCAAACGACCGGTGCTAAGACGTTATTATGTGGCGTGATGTATTTCTGTTGATTGCTCTCGTTGCCGAGTGCGGCTTTTTCACCAACGGCTGCCACTAGGCAGGGGAAAATGGGAGGGCCGCGTACAACGTCGCGGGGACCTTCTAGTAAACAATAAAAAACAATTCTAAACAATTCAAAAGCATACACTTTTTAACATAAGCAGAAAATATTAGGGTTTTCAATGTATGTGAATTATTTTATTGAATATTGTCTATTTATTTATTTAAAAATTTGCAACTACATATATAAAACAGTCGCTTAATAAGTACAATATAAATATGTAACTAAACTAACTTAAAGCTAGAAGAAGGAAGTTGCGGACGCTCAGACCCGTTGGAGGAATTTTTGTTTCGCACGCCAGGTTGACCGACTGTACCCCTACTCACAGCCTGGGAGGTGGTCCAAGCGGGCGCAATTACAAAAATTTGATTTGTTAGTACAGAGTTTTTTACATAGTGTAAGGAAGAGTTATAAGAAAAAAATGCATTTAGTGAGGTTAAATCAGTCTGCAATAAACTGTGTTGGGAACCTCAGAATATGACAAGCATAATTTAACATCTGCATACATTAAAGTATGGGCATGATTAATAGACAAAGGAAGATCAATAATAAAAATGTTGAACAATATTGGACCTATATGACTCCCTTGGGGAACACCAGAGGAAACAAAAATAGTTTTAGACAAACAATTGTTAAATAAAACTTTTTGTGTTCTATCGGATAAGTATGACTCAATCCAAGTAATTTGAATAAAAGCTGCTTATGACACACACTATCAAAAGCTTTACTGAAGTCCGACTCAAAACCATTATTTACAAAAGTAGAAAATTTTAAAAGATTAGTTGTAATAGATTTTCCTTTAACAAAACCAGTTGCAATTGGTACAAATGATTTTTTCAAAGAGCTTTGGAATAGCACTCAGCTTAGCAATATCTCTATACTTCGATACATCAGACTTGCTACCCTTTTTATGTAAAGGGATAATAAAAGATTCTTTCCAAAGAGATGGAAATTTACATAGCTTTGGGGATAGGTTGAAAAGAATTGATAAAGAAAACAAGTGGAGCTAGAACAATGTTTTAGTATGCAACTGCGGGAGGAGAAATAAAGTCATACGATGTGATGCTATAAGGATATGAGAAACTAGGATTAACAGAGCTGCAAGAATACGTACTTTTGCAAAAGTCGGCAAACGGAATCTGATATAGGCGAATCAGAGGATGCAACTGCACCATTAAGAAATAATTGCGAAGAATACGGTATTGAAAAGTAAGTGATTTAACTTAACATAGTCAGTTTTTCTAAAACATCTGACACGTCGAAGAGATTTATTTATGTCATGTGAATGACAAATACAGTCAAGCTGAAAAGAGACTTCCAAAGTTCGATGATGATTATCTGCAGGCATTGTAATAGAAGGAATCCTATTAATAAATACATCAAAACCAGTATAAACAAAAACAAGATCAAGAAGTCTTCCAGAGCTGTTGCGAACATTATTGCACTGTTGCATGGACAATTCAAAAAGACTATCAAGAAACTCATTCTTTACCGTTGGAATCAGCATAGAGGTATCAATCAAATTTGACCATCTTATATTAGGTAGATTAAAATCACCTAAAACAATAAGATGATTTTTTTCATGTAAAAGTGTAGCGATGTATGAGATCGCAGCGGCATGCTGACAGTAGATCCTCATTTCCGAAGAAGGAGGAATGTATGAGCAAGTAATATATATGTTAAAACCAGGAAAATAAAGGTTTAACACATATAAATTCAATATGTACGAATTTCCTCAGACAACAGAGAGGATTTGACTGATATTAGAACACCACCACCAGAGCGATTGGCACGATCTGCACTAGTTGACGCTTCGAAGTTGAGATCAGGCGTTATTTTATTGGGGTCAATTTCCATTGGAACCAATGTCGACTTCACAGAAGGTTCTAAAGACGGATCGGCAGAAACCGTAGAATCTTCTGATTTTTCATCAAACGGCGAAACACCTATGGGCGAAGGCTTTGACTTCGGAGAATTTCTTTTTTTCCGTTTAGGAGAAGCATTTAATGATTTAAAATCGTTGAACGATTTTTCAAGCTGCTGAAACTTGTCGTTCATGATTTTTAAACAGCGTTTAAATTCAGTAAAACCAGACCTAGTCTGGTTCATAAATTTTAATATCTCTATTTCTGTCTATCTACAATGGGAACAAGTCCAACGTAGACCTTTCCGTTCATTGATTGCGTCAAGAACTCGACCGTTAAAACCAGCACAAAACAAATGTGAAACATTATCGCATAACCAACAAGCAAGGTATTGGACAGTACAAGCCTTGTTTTTAAATTGGCAGCGAGGATCAGAACAAGCCATTGAAAATTTAGTATAAAACAGAACCAAAAAATATTAATTATTGGTGCCAAAAAGTATGCTATATAAAAAAATGAAATAAAAGTTAAAATGATATTAGAGCAGAAAGAGTACCACTAATACGCTCGCAGAACTCAACTCAAAAAATTTAAAAGAACAATAACAAAACTACAAGTATGTTAGTATGATTATCTGTTTAGCGAGAGGACGTAAACAAACAAACAAACGGAGAAAGCTAAAAGGAAAAATAGACGCTTGCAGTAAATAATTAAAACAAAGAAAAACAATATTCAAAATTTAAACAATAAAAAATATCACTATAAACGCAATTTTTAATATTGCAAATTAAAAAGTACAACTTTAAACAATATTATAAGAAATATTTTACAAAATTTATATTTTTTTAAAACTTTAAATGAATTTTAAATAAGCGCACTGGTAAAAATAGACCGCACTGAGAGAGTGTTCAGTGAGAACTCATAACCCAACAATAAAGATCTATGATGGGTATGTCATTCGATAGGTCTAAGTGTCAGCTAATTGTTAAATGCCTTAGGATCCCGGCTGTGGTTACCATCCCAAAAAGAACCACATTGGATCGAATAGTACAGTCGCTTGATTGGATACATTTACATACTTTGGGCACTTTTTTAAATTGAATATAACTGGAATATAACTTCTATATTTCCACTGTATATAAAAAAAAAAGTCAACTGTTCCAACGAATGCAGAATGTTTTAAATGAAAAATTTCGGCGGTTGAAAAATTTGGTTGAAACCGCCATTTATCGTATACACAACCAAAACTATATCAACTGTTCCATCGAATGCTTAATGCTGCATATGTTGTTGGCAGAACCAGACCATTGAACATTAATAGGAATAATTTAAATATTTTTAGGTCGGTTTTGTTTGATGTAACGAATTTGGAGTTTGGTTTGAGGCTTCGCTTTCAATGCTTTCACTTTTTTTTGTCGTTCTCTCTCCTGTACTGTGCGAAACTTGTGTGAGTGAAAACGAAAAAAAAAACAATTTGTCAACATTGGTGGCAGCGCTGGTTAACAGAAGTGGCAGTCACAATTTCTAGATTAATATTATTTGTTTGTTACTCTCTTTGCAAATTGCTGTTGGGAAATGTTGTCATTGTACAAAATTACATAATTATTATTGCATGGTTTTGCACTGCCAAGCAAAAAAAAAAAAAAACTTATTAAATGTGTGATTGGCAAGTTAGCAATAGAATTGCATCCCGGAATGCAACTCTGTTGCTGTTCTGCTTGCCAATCACATTGTGCCATCTTTATCTTACACGCTCATTCTGTGTAAAGGTAGTTTGTGCTCCGTTTAACTTTCATTTTTATCAGCTAAAATCTTATTATCGCTTCAATAACCTGCTTGAATTCTGTGCGCTAAACACTGCTTAATAGCATTTTGATAAATAATTGTGAGAAAGTTGAAGACTTTTTTTGTAAATCAAGTGTAAAGTGTAATCGACATATCGGTGGCATATCGAAGCGTCCAACATGTAAGTATGTACATATATGCTGTGCAGCACTGCCAGTTAAAATTTGTATATGTATATATGTTTCATATATATTTATCTATATATATGTATATATATGGTTTGTACTGAATGTTGGCAATGCCGCAAGACGCTGTCAACAACTGAAGAAGAAAATAATTTGATTATTTGTTATGTGTAAATTGGTTTTTTGTTTTGTTTTAATATTTGCAGAATTTAAAAAATATGAAAAATGTGCTATGCGTTGAACCAGAGAGGTGTTTAAAATAAAAGACAATAATTGATAATTTGATCAAGCAAGTTTAAAAACGGATTAATATGGAAAGCGCAGAACTCGTAGGGATTGTGGCCCGGTATGATGCGGCGGCCACCAAAAACAATCTGCCTTCATCAGGGGATGATGAACATCAACTAAATCAGTCATGCCTCCTGGAAGATACATCGATTGGCGGCGCTGGGGAGAGCGACATGGCGGTAGACACATTTCAAGAGGACGGTAAGTCGTATATATGTATTTGTATATAATATTGTCATATAAAACTGAGATATTCGCAGTTAAAGTGGAATCTGCAAATGGTTTTGCCGGCTTTCGCTGGAAACGCGTTCTTAATCCATCTGGACCGCAGCCACGTCCTCGGCATGGACATCGCGCCATTAATATCAAGGAGCTAATGGTTGTCTTTGGAGGAGGCAATGAGGGTATTGTCGATGAATTGCACGTCTATAATACTGGTAAAAGTCGCTTGTTTCTTACATTTCAATACTTAACTGAATATTTTTTTTTTTTTTTTTTTGTATATTGTTAGTTACCAACCAGTGGTATGTACCAGTTATGAAAGGCGATGTGCCTCCTGGCTGCGCAGCGTATGGATTTGTGGTTGAGGGTACGCGAATGTTTGTATTCGGCGGCATGATTGAGTATGGAAAGTACTCAAATGAATTATATGAGCTGCAAGCTACAAAATGGGAATGGCGAAAAATGTACCCTGAATCACCAGACGACGGGCAATCGCCTTGTCCTCGTCTAGGACATAGTTTTACAATGGTGGGCGAGCGTATTTTTTTATTTGGTGGTCTCGCAAATGAATCAGACGATCCTAAAAATAACATACCCAAGTAAGTAGCATCTAAAATATTATCCAACTATTTTTTTTAGAAAATATGTATAATATTAGATTTCTTAACAATATGATTGTGAGTTATATTTTAAAGAGTCAAATTATGAAAATTATTTACCAATTTTTATATTTTTACTCTGATTTTTTTATTTTTATTCTTAATTTGGAATCTGACAATAGCCAATAGGCAAATTTTTTATCATAATAATAGTAACAGGAAAAGCTAGTCACCAGCGCGACTAGTTATTATGTAGTAACTTTTATGTTTATATAATATGATCTATGTTCAATGAATTTATAATTATTTACTCTTCTAATTAAACCTATCTAAGCAGACTAAGCAGATCAAGAACATTGAATCCTTTGCTAAATTATCATAGTTGTTTAGTCTGTTTATGTACGTACTACGAAATAAGTCTATTACATATTTAATTAAGGGAATTTTAAGATCATTGTGAATTTCATCGTTTGAAACAAACCACGGATTGTTGACAATGGTTCGCCCCATTGAGTGATTTTTATTCTAAAAATTACAATCACTCAAAATTACAAATACTTTTTTGTTTTTATAGCCAATTTTGCGACGCTTTCTGTATTAATTTATATTTTTCATTTGTATGGTTGGAATCGATTGTAATATATAATTAAGCGTTCATGTTGCTAAACTTTTTATGCTTTAAAAAAAAAAATTTTTTTTATCTAGGATATGAATTTATTTCTTTACTTAAGAAAATTCTTGAAAATTTACCACTACATCGCAACATGACGAACTCTATTACATATTACAAACAATTATCGTCACAAATTTGATATTAGAAGTTTTGTGAGTCGCAAGCACAATTTCGTCACTTTTTTTTTTTTAATTATAATTTTATTTTATACTTTTTAGTTCACATTACTATTAAAGCATGTTTTTTTAGTTTTTTTAAACTATAATTTTTTTAAAAATAACGCCGTTCTCATCAACATATGTATTTAGTTGTTGACTCGTTTTATGGGTAGCACAATGAAACAAAACGGAACGGAATAGAACTTGATCCACAAACAAATCAAATATCCTGATGATCCTGGTCAGGATATTAGGTCAAAATTGTGAAATTATTGTATTGTCATCGGTGCTTAATACACGTAAAAAATTTCAAATTATTTCGACGTTATGAAGTTGCTGAAAATATTTACATACATACGATATATTTAATATAATTATACAAGCATAGATACATGTATTTATGATTACATACGAAAAAGATTCAAGAAATAATAGTGTATAAGAGTATAACAGATTTATGTGAACGCTGCGTATATTAGATGTTACAGCCATTAGTGTGACGCATTAGGACAAATAACTAATTTTGCACAATATGATATTTAAGATGCCATCTTACAGCTCACGCAATTTTCACAGAAAAGTATAATATGTCAAAATTTGCCCAATATGAGCACGAAAATTTGGTTTGAATTTACGGCAAAATCAAATTTTTAGTTTGACCTATATTTTTTTAAGTGGGGATTGTGCAGCACCAGCTTAGCATTCATTTAGAAGGTATTCAAAAGACTTTCCAACGAACTATCGCATGTTTTTTTTTAGCCTTTTCCGCCAAAAATCCGTTATTTTGAAAGAAGTTGTAGAACAAAAGTTTCTAAGTACTAAAATCCATAAAAAAATGTATATTTTAACAAACAAAGTAATTCAATAATTCGTCAAAAAATTCATAATTGAGCGGGCTGTCCGATTGTCCAGATCTTGGGCTCGTTGGGCTCGTCTCGGCGTCAAGAATAAATAAAAAATAAGTTCGAGGTAATAGGTAAGTTTGTCAAAAGACACAAACTAATGTGGTTTTACTGATTTCACTAAGGCGAATGATTCTATCAACCGTAACCTTCTCTTTCACAAACATCCATTTCTAGTCTTTCCTTCTTATTTGTTGAATTAAGTTTCTGACTATGTATTACAAAGAACTCGAAGGGTGCTATTTAAAAGCACTATCTCCAGATATATCGTCTGGTGTGCCACAGGACAGCTACTTAGGGCCCTTACTTTTCATTCTTTTGATTATTGAACTTCCTCGTGTGTTGTCATTTTGCAGGAAGATGTTATACTTTGCTTATCGTTTTCGGACAGTGATGGCTAGTTGTGTTTTCAGAGTGATGTTTATAAGTTCCATTATCTAGTAGTTCCAGAATGTGTTGTATCTGAACAATTCAAAATGCAATCCTATACCGTGTTTGCATTTTCACTTACTTTTGCGATATCAGTAAAGGTTAAATCAGATTTTAAGGATTTCATTGAGTCACTTTCAGTAAATTCTAGAGAACATTTCATGTGTAAGGTACCCTCAGTGTGCAGAAAGTATCAAGATAAAATTGAATCAGTTCAGAAACAATTTTTACTCTTTGTTGTTCTGAGCTGGGATCTTATACATCTTCTTGCATTCATATTGCTTTAGGCTTCGGCTTATTAATCTGTCATAATAAAAATATTGCAGAACATGTAATTGTGTAATTTTCCTTCACAAACTATTGGTGGGTGGCATTGTTTGTGATGTTAATTTACTTCGACTTGTCAATTGCATGAACATTTTCGTGCTATGTGCATAGTATATAATAGTTTATATCGGTTGATATCTATTGAGTCTTTGTTGAGTTTGAACGTTTTTAGTATTATGCAGTTTTTAAAATCGAGATAAGTTACATTCGTTTCTAACTTTGCATTATGTCTCTGACCTTAAGTTTACTGTGAGACGGGCGGAATAGCTGACCGATAAGGCAAGTAACAACTCATAAACGGGTCAGAAACATCACAATAAATCTTAAAGATGTATGGTGCATCTGCTTATACAAACTAGGTGTGACTCTTGACCTACGTTTAGACGTGCTTATAATCTATTGAAAATAGTGTCAAAACTACAGATTTCAATTAGAAGTGACAGCAAACTTAACGAAAATTTCTTAAAATTCCGATTCTCTGTCACATTTATATGAACATCTGAACAAGACATTAACAAAGAATATGTCAAAACTATTTGTGAATTGTGAAGTGCTATTAAGTTTTAAGCTAAAATATTAGTAAATTTATTTTGACTAGATGTTTAGTAAGAGTCAAAAGGAGGCGTCGAGACACCATACATATATATTCTTAATCAATTTGGTAAGGCAAGTTGATCTATCCATGAAATTTTGCTGAATATGGGAACTAGTGCTTCAGTTTTAATTTAATCTTACCAAAAACCGTTGTTGAAACTTTGGATCCGTCATTCGTTCAAGACCTCCAAGTCGAAATGCACGTTCTCTGTTAGGAGTGTCCCCCATATTAATTTTTTTTTTATTGTTGAGCTTTGTGACCCTTTAAAAGAATGGTATTAAATATTTAGGAGCGTGTGCATTATATTAACTTTGGTTCTTCATAAATCTAAGGTGATCAGGCCATATGCTCTTCATGCACATTTGTTATACTACTCACACAGAGTTTGAATAGTATTATCAATTTGTCTGAAAGATTGTAACACATTAAAGGAGGTATCGTAGACCCCATAAAGTATATATATTCTTGATCAGCTCGACGAGACGAGTCGATCTAGCCATGTCCGTCTGTCTGTCCATTTTTGTGGACCAATTTTTTTGCTGTCCAGTTGAAAATTGGCACATACACTTCTAATTATTTCAGTTCAATAGAGAATCAAGATTGACTTTTTGTATGAAAAACTTTTTTATTGTAGTCAATATCAACTTAATAATTGATATGGTAGCTTATAATGGTTGGACGTTTCACATATATAATAATTTTTGGACCCCCCCA
The DNA here is from genome assembly GCA_035044765.1 of Leucophenga montana. Taxonomy (NCBI): domain Eukaryota; kingdom Metazoa; phylum Arthropoda; class Insecta; order Diptera; family Drosophilidae; genus Leucophenga; species Leucophenga montana. The sequence continues at coordinate 202,664 of JAWNNQ010001895.1, read as the reverse complement.
ATTTTGTGGTGCCTTTTTATGGACAGCCGCAAAACATAAATAGACTAATGGGCGTCTTTCGTCCACTTTTTGGGGTAGCCCTCATACAAACCCACCAACATTTGTGTTTTAGTATGAAAATCTTATTTATTTAAGTCAATTTTAGCTTGAAATTCGATTAGGTGGATTTTAGTGAACAGCGTCACTATCAACTTGAAATTCGATATGGTGGCATCTTATAGATGGTCGCTACATACATAGCTACCAGTGGGCGTTTACCGTTGTACCAACTTTTTCCATTAACTGTGTTACACAAACAATTTTATCGTTTTTCATTATCTTTCGGCGTATCCCGAATACCAGAGCTAAGTTAATGTTTTCTCTATATAATGTGGACATGTATTAATCAGTAATGTTTCTGCTTTGCTTGCTTTTTATTGTTAATAGGTATCTTAATGACTTGTATATTCTGGAGACTAGAGGTGTACATAGCCACAATGGTAAATGGTTAATACCGAAGACATACGGCGAGAGTCCTCCACCGCGTGAATCTCACACAGGTATCTCATTCACATGCAAAAATACGGGAAAACTCAACTTGCTTATTTACGGCGGTATGAGTGGCTGTCGACTTGGGGACTTGTGGTTGCTTGATATAGGTAAGTTCATTTCGAATTGAAATAATGATTGTAATTAAAATGAAATTTGTATTATTTGCAGATTCCATGACCTGGTCGAAACCACGTACGCGCGGTCAGGCTCCTCTGCCGCGTTCGCTTCATAGTTCAACTATGATAGCTAACAAAATGTATGTATTTGGTGGTTGGGTGCCGTTGGTTATAAACGATTCAAAGGCAACAACTGAGAGAGAATGGAAATGCACTAACACTCTTGCAGTTCTAGATTTAGGTATTAATCGAATATGAACATATTTTTTGAATATGATAAAAAAAAAGAAATAATTTTCTTTAGATAACATGTCTTGGGATAATGTTACATTGGACACACTTGAGGAGCATGTGCCACGAGCACGAGCTGGACACTGTGCCGTCGGCATACAAAGTCGCTTATATGTGTGGTCAGGTCGTGATGGCTACCGTAAAGCTTGGAACAACCAGGTTAGGGTGAGCCCACATCTTAATTTTATAACATTTTTTTGTTTCGATTTTTTGTTTATTTCTTTAAAAAATTGCAATTACGCAAGTTTAACAGAGTCGGATCCACGGGGATTCGGAACTGTGAATATTTTTATCTAAATATGCTGTGATAGGTCACACGTATATAATATCAAATAAAAAATAAAAAAAAAATGCGAGGTTGAACCAAGTAGAGATAGGCGCGGGCCTAATTTCTGACGTCCGGGCCCGTTCGAACACGAAACAACAACTTGGAAAAAATATGTTGTACAGGTCCGGCCCAAAGCAGATTATACATAAAAAATTAAATATACGAGTATATAATACCTATATTATTAAATAATATTAACTTAAGTTTATGTCAAGGTAACAAACAATAGTTATTTTATTTGATACATCCATTTCATATTTTTTGTATAAAAACAATTGTTTTTTTAATTTGTGCTTTTCGTCATGGTCGACTTTCATTTAATATATTCCCTGATATGGAGAAATTTTTCTCGTAACATGCTTAGACAAATACATCGATATCACTTTTTTAATGTAAAGATGATATAGATAAAGATGAGCATTAATGCGATATTTGCATATTGCAAATACTTGATATTTGTTAGGTTAGGTTACCCCTTGATAGAGGTCACACATAGACCAATATGGTCTTTCGTGAGATATTTGTATATAAAACTATGAAAAATGTATTTGATGTATATTTTTCGTGCCTCTTCGGGGTTTTTTGGCTTTCGGGATTTTGTGGTTAGAACCGGGCGAAGCCCGTACGAAAATCGTTTTCGTGGCGAAGGTGCACGCTATATTGTACTTTTTTCGTAATAATACTTTTTGTTAGCTGGTTTACCTTAAAAAAAAACTTTTTTTTACAAAATCCTACTATAATGATACTATAAATGCGAAAGTTTGTGCCGATGGATGTTTGTTACTCTTCCACGCAAAAACTATTAAGCGAATTTTGATGAAACTTTACAATGTTACAGCTTATCAGAATTGAACATTCTTACTTAGGTGACTCTACAACCGTCTATTAGTCAAGGCCGCACGTAGGAAAGTGCACCGTTGGGTGTAGTTTAGTTTCTTCTGTTCCTCATAGACGAGATCTTGCCATCTTAAGCTTGAACGTCCTCTCAAATTAAAGTTTCAGTCGTAAACCTTTAGTACTGCAGCTGCGGGGTTCATCCGGATGAGGTGACCAGCCCAGTGCAGCCGGTGGAATTTAATGCGCTGGACTATGTCAACCTCATCTTAAAGCTCATACAACTAGTAGTTCATACGGGTCCTAAACTCGACGCCAACACTAATGGGACCAACAATTCTACGAAGAATCTTTCTCTCAAACACTCCTAAAGACGCTGCATCCGTTGATGTCAAGGTCCATGCTTCTGCGCTATACAGCAGGACCGGGATTATCAGAGTCATATATTTTTATCTTCATAATTCGAAAGAGGGCTATACTTCTATTTTGCTTGCTGAGCCCAAAGTAGCAGCGATTAGCAAGCATGATTCTTCGTCTGATCTCTCGGCTAACGTTGTTTTCGCTGGTAATTTCTGTTCCCAGATAGACGAAGTTTTCTACAACATTGAAGTTGAAATTCTCCATACTCACAGACGTCCTGCTTACTCGCCGTTCGTTAGTGCCTATAATGTCAATATCATCAGCATATGCGAGTAGCATCACTTTCTTATGGAAGGTCGTGCTGATTTGGTCACTGTTCGACCTCTTTGGTCTGAATCACAGAGATACTGGCCTATCAGTGCATTCGTGTATGGCTCCAGACTTTTACACAGTACGCGGGACAGACTTTTATATCCTATTGAAAGGAGATTTATTCCCCGGTAGGTCGCGCAGACAGCGGGGTTTCCTTTCTTGAAGATAGGACAAAGAACACTGAGATTCCAATCCTTGGGCATGCATTCATCGGACCATATTTCGCATAAGAGTTGGTACATACGCTTTTCCAACTCTTCGCCAGTTAGGAGAGTCTGGCTTCGGCGGTCTGTGGTCACTGCAGCTTACCGACGTCTAGCTTTCGTTGAGGGTTGGGACGTGCCGTTCGCACATCCAATACGCTCGATGCGCGCCTTCCGTCGTTCACAACATGATCGATTTGATTCGTGTGTTTTGATCGGGGCTGAGCCAAGTTGCCTTGTGCATGTTACGGTGTGGAGATCTGGTGCTACTGATTACCATGTTCCGCCCTGCGGAGAAATCGATTATCCTCTCTCGATTACTGGAGGTAGCGTCGTGATTCCATCTTTCCCAATTTTGGAGTTGAAATCGCCATGCATGATTTTTACATCGTGATTGGGATAGCGCTCGCAGAGACGCTCATAAAATTGATCTTTAGCCGCATTGTCTGGGACTTCCGTCGGGACGTGTGCACAAATCAGGCTAATGTTGAAATACTTACCATTAATATGTATCGCGGCCAGGCGCTCGTTCGCAGCTATGAAACTGGAGACAAGACCGTAGTCTCCAACTATCCACGACACTGCATCCAAATTCTTGCTTCTTCGCATGTCAAATATAATAGATGTCACAGGGTGCCTTTTTTGAGCAGATCTCTCCTATCCATCGCATTTCCAGTCATTTCGTCATCAATGGGGACTTGTATGCGAGGCCTATGTGTATTCACTGGTAAATGGTGTTTTGCGGTGTCGGGAACCAAACGCAGCGCATCAACCCTTAATTAAGTGGAGTGGTTTCCTTCTCACAATTTGCCGGCCACGGAGATTCCGTGGCTTACCCAGGTGATATGTGTCCTAGCGGACGTTTGTAATCAGCTTGGGTCGTTTGCAAAAGAATATTAATTTGACTGCTCCCAAGAGAACTGCCAAAGAACTTTTCACTTCTGCAAACGACTCCATCCCACAGAATAGAGCATAGCCTATGCTATATCACTTACTTACTTACTTAGGTGGCTCTGCAACTGTCTATCGGTCAAGGTCGCACGTAGGAAAGCGCACCATCCGGTGTAGTTTAGTGCGCGACGGCTCCAGTCGCTGGTAATCCTGAGCTTCTTCAGGTCCTCATACATTTTATACAGCTCGTGGTTCATACGCTATATCACTAACTACAATATACAGGTATATCATTTCATACAAAGAAGCGTCACTTGAAATTTTGTTCACAACAGCTCCTATGCGCTCTTTTGCTATAACAATTGAGAAAGAAAGATAATAATTACAGAGCATTATTGCATGTGTTGGGATGTATGTATATGTATGTACATTCATACTTATATTTATGCATGTTTGGTTTATTTACATATTTCGTTTACTTGCGCTGGTCGCAAGCCAGCTGATTTTGTTTTCATTGTTATATGTAAGATCTCTAGCAAGTGTCTATGTGGGTATGTAGTTATATATGTGACAGGCATAAGACAATTTTCGACACTATTATTAGCATAGGCGAATCAATATATAGTTAAAAAAATCATTATGATACACCACCAAATGGTTCACTTTCTTTCTGGAAAAAAAAATAGACATTCATCCAATATTTATATTTGTTGAAATAAAAATTATAATTGTTTTTGATTTTTATTTGAAGAATGCGAAAATATAAATCAGACAACAAATTTTAAATGGTTATTTCTTTTTTATTTCATTTGTTGTCATAATATACCAATAATCATCAGAGATGAATTTTCGACGAATGTTTTTAAGGTAATTTATCGATGTAGAAAATAAGGAAATGATTTTGTACATATTCAAGTTTCAATTATTGTTGATTACAGCGCTCTTGTCAAAATATGGAGTGTTAAAAGTTGACTGTGAAAAAAAACTATATAAAAATATAAATATCGCCAAATAATTTTTATAATTAAGATTTTTAAATATAACTCATAATCATTACGTCCCTGATTAGCATACTTTATTTACATATCGATTTCTTAGACTTATCTTAAGAATAATGTAATTCAAAGTCGCCGCTCGCTTCTGATTCAATATGTTTTATCGATACCCAGGGAACACCACGAGGAGGCCATCACAACTGTAATAGGGTCATAAATTAGTAGGACCTTCGAGTCGACTTGAAATCACATAATTTGAAAGACTAAGTTATTTCCTGATTCCCCAACTAAAATTACACTAAAATCACTAAAAATGTACTAAAGTCGAAAAATAGGTTTTTTTTTTCAATTTTTAATTTTTTTTTCATAATCACATTGCTTACTTATTTTGAGTTTGTTCACATGAGATTCTGACTTTTTACTACCTACAATTTTACCTGTTAGCCATTTAATATTCTTCCTTATTAAAATCAGAACAAACTCATTGAGCAAGTGGTTCATGTGTCCATTACAAGAATTGGACTGTGAAAACCTGTCTGCTTATATATCTAATTTGGCAGTGGAGATTATACATGTTTGAACTATTTTCTTTTTTAAATTTTGTATATGAAGCTTTTTGTTGAAAAAAGTTTTTTTTTTACAATGTGGTAAAACGGTTACTTGTGTAGCAGTGCGGTATCTAGAGACCCTATATCGTGGGTTTAGTTTGTCTAAGTCTTCTCTAGAAGGAAAACTTTTCTCTTAGACAGACTTGTCGCACTAATTAGGAATATTTTTACTTTATTAAGTCTCCGATGCTTCCTTCGCTATGCTGCAAATATTTTGACAGCTCAATAAACCCAATTTACCCTGTTACAAATATTTATTGTACAGGGTATAAATACGAATTTTTCGTAAATAATTGATATCAGAAGTATTGTGAGTTTGCCTCATTAAGAATCATATTGCTCTATGAGTGACCTCAATCATGGGATCAGCCGGCGTAACCTAACGTATTGTGAGTTGCACGTACACTTTCGTCAGTATTTGATATCAGTTATTTTAATATAGCAGATGATTGAAGTGTTTCGCTAAAACTGGGGGATGGGGTCGTTTGCAGAAGGGAGAGTTCTTTCGCCATTCTCATGGGAGCAGTCAAATTACGATTTTTGCAAGCGACCCAATCTGCTTACAAACGTTCGATAGGGCACGTATCCCCTGGGTAAGCCACGCAATCTCCGTGGCGAACAAATTGTGAGAAGGAAACCACTCCTCTTAATTACGGGTTGATGAGCTGGGTTTGGTTCCCGCCACCGCAAAACAACATTTACCATTGAAGACACGTAGGAAGCTTCGGATACAATTCCCCATTTTTGACGACCCCGTAAACGATTTAAGAATCATGATTTGCTGCTATGCACCTGGAATGTCCTGTCCGTCCATATGGCTGGTGCAGATATTCAATGCTAACATCACCACAATACTGGAAGTGCGATGAATAGGACTGGGCTTCTCAAAAAAGGCATCCTGTGACATCTATTATCCTGATTTGTGCACACGTCTCGACGGAAGTCGCAGACGATGCGGCTAAGGTCAATTTTATGAGCGTCTCGAACGTCTCTACGAGCGCTATCCCAATCACGATGTAAAAATCATTCAACGACGAAATTGGGAAGCTAGAAACATTTAGCCTTCACGACGCTACCTAGAGTATCGAGAGAGGCTGATCGATATCGCCGGAACGTGGTAATCAGTAGCACCAGATTTCCACACCGGAACATGCACAAGGCTACTGGGCTCAGCCCCGATCAAAACACTGTACGAGGTCCCAACAGCGAATCGGACCACTTCCTTGTGGCAGCCAAGGTACGCACCAGGCTCAGCATGCTGCATTCCGCATGTCCCAACCCTCGACGAAAGCTAGACGTCGTTAAGCTGCAATCACAATAGACCGCCGAAGCCTTTTCAGCCAGACTCTACTAACTGTTCCGGGAGTCCTCTTCGGCTTCTGAAGATATAGGTGACCAGTGGAGACATATCTCCCACTCCATGGATACGGTTGCCAAGGAGGTCGTTGGGTACACCAGACCTGTGACGAACCCTTGGTATGAGGAGAAGTGTCGCCAAGCTAATGCAGAGAAAGACGACGCTTACGTGATATGTGATAGAAATGAAGCTCGAAAGTTTCAACAAAAGGTCAAGCGCCTGACAGACGGTTTTAAGTCCGGAGTTTCTTTCAAGGACAATAATGAAAGCCTGGTTACAGATCCACAGGAATCACTGAGACTATGGACAAGTCACTTCTCTAACCTACTTGTGGGCGATGAAGAGAACAATGCCGCCGATAGAGAAGCATCTCTAGAACCACCAATTGATGATGGCGCTGTTGTAGAGTCACCGGATTATATAGAGGTCGATTCAGTAATTAAAAAACTGAAGAATAACAAAGCGGCAGGCATCGATTAGCTGCCAACTGAGTTTTTCAAGGCCGGTGGTGAAGAGTTGGTAAGGCGTATGCACCAACTCTTATGCAATATATGGTCCGATGAATGCATGCCCAACGATTGCAGTCTCAGTGTTCTTTGTCCTATCTTCAAGAAAGGTGACTGCGCGCGAACTACCGGGGAATAAGTCTGCTTTCAATCGAATAGAAAATTCTGTCCCGCGAACTGTGTAAACGGCTGGAGCCATACACGGATGCACTGATAGACACTGATTCACTTTACGACAAATCCTGGAAAAGACCCGTTAGCACAACAAAGACACGCACCACCTATTTGTCGATTTTAAGGCCGCTTTCGACACGCCGATAAGAACGAAGTTCTTCAACGCCCTATCTGAACTTGGTATCCCATGAAAGATCGTTTGTCTTTGCATGAGGACGCTATCACTCACCCAAAGTCGGAAAGAACCTCAACGAACACTTTCATACAAAAAAAGGTTTCAGGCAAGGTGATGCTTTATCGTGCGACTTTTTTTAATCTTTTGATGGAGTACATCCTACGCCACTGCCCATACGTAGAATGGTCGGGCACGATCTTCCATAAGGAAGTGATCTTACTCGATTATGCTAATGATATTGACATCATCGGCAGAAACAAACGGCGAATTAGAAGGGCGTTCTAGGAGATTGAGAAACAGTGTCATCGCAAGGGCCTAGCGGCAAACGAGGACAAGACGAAGTACTTGGTGTCCTTTCGCAGATCATCAGCGCGCCTTGGACGGTCTGTGAGATTGGCAATTTTTTACTTCACTGTTGTACAAAACTTTGTCTATCTGGAAACAGAAATTACCAGCGACAACAACGTCAGATACATATTATTTTTCATTTAGAGGGTTTAATTTATAATACACATTTGAAATTTGCATTTGAAATTAAATTTGCAATTTAAATTGTGCAAAATCAATAAATTCTAAAAAAATTGATTTAAACTTAGCAATAAAAACAGTATCGCATTTTTTGTATTAATAACTGCCAGGAGTTGTGCAGTATGAACTAAAGATTGTGACTCGGGTTCGCGAAGTCTGTGGAACACTATTAAAAATTCTCTGGTGTTCCTCGGAATAGAGTTCCTTCATCGATCACATTTGTGGGAATGCAAATGGGTTCGCCAAAGATTTGTGACTCCTTATTCTGCAGACAGTTCGTGCAACACCCTTCTTAGCAGAATAGGTTAAAGCGTAAATCCAATGAAAAAAGGACATGAGGATTTGGAAGATTTTACATGTGAGGAAGTTTCTGCTGTTATTGAATGCAAAATCATGCAATGCACTTGGACGGCATTTCAAATCTAATGTTGAAGCACCTCGGACCAAACAGGTTTTTGCAAGTCCATAAAGACATTGTTGCCCTGTTGAGAACATTTTTGAGATGGGTATTCCAATTTAGTCTTTTATCAAGGGTGACCCCCAAGAACTTTTCTTCATCGAAAAGTTGTAAAAGAGAGTTTTGGATGTACACTGGCCACAGATCCAATTTGTACTTCCTTGAGAAGGGCACCAAGACCGCCTTTTGTGGGTTAATCCTGAGGCCCTCCTTGGTACACCAGTTGGTCACAATCCGAAGCGCTGAACACATTATGTTCGAAACATTATTCCCAAATCTTCAGGTCATCAGCATATCCAATGACGTTGTACCCTTGTGAACAGAGCTCGATTAGGAGCTCTTCTATCAGTAGGGACCAAAGAAGTGCATTGAGGACTCCTCCTTGAGGACACCCCTTGAACACCCCTAATACTGACAATCACATTACCAAGAAGACACGTTCAATTGTCTTGAGAAAGAAGGAGGTAAGACTAATAGGTCTTTAAGATTTGGCCAGTTCCATGGGTCTATTACCCTGCTTTAGGATAAAGACGACGGACACCTTCCTCCATGACCGCGGTATGTAACCCAAGTTGAAACCTGGCCCTCATGAGAAGTAACAAAGGGTCGATCAGGACATCTAAGCAGTTCACCATCTCCCCATGGTGACTTAAAAGGCTGAAAGGACATGATCGCCCATGGAACTTTGTCCTTGTTAAGAATGACGCCAGATAGGCTTCAATTCCGTCTGTTTATTATATATTTGTCTATAATGGCAGAGTTCAACGATGTTTGTTGAAGTATGAACCGAGGAAAGTGTACTTGAAGCAGGTGTTCAAGTATTTCCTGTCTACTATTGGTATAAAGACCGTTCTCTTTCTTTAAGAGTCCGATGTCATTGTGTCTGTTATTTGTGATTACCTTATGGAGAAGGGCTGCTTCCCGTAACGCTTGCAAACCATCACAGTACCTTCTCCAGGCTTCGACTGACGTATAAGCTTGTTATATTCGGTTAGGGATGACCTATATTCCTCCCACCTACCGAATCTTATCGCACGATTGGACGTCTAATCGTGTAGCCGTGCTATCGTAGTACGAGCTCAGAAAAATCTCGTTTAGCAAGTTTTGATGCTACGAGCTGTTTGTACGATTGCCAGTTTGTCTTCCTAGGAAGATAGACCTTAGAGAGGATATCTCTGCTCATGGAATTTCGAAGCGAATATGTTGGTGGTCTGAGAGAGAAACTTCGTTTGAAACTCGCCAATTCCAAACGAAGTTCGTGGCCCCTCTACTAGTTGTCTAACTGCTGTTATAAATGTAGGCTTTCAACTTATATTTGCAATTTCGAGCTGGGATTTCATTAAAGTAGTTTAAAAGGTACTCACTTCTGTAGTTGGTGTCATTGATTTCTAACGATGATCTGCCTGTTATAGGTGCGACAGTGCTCCACTAGCCGCTGCACCTCAAGCGGTGGTATGTTGGGTTCGTCCACTGGGAACTAGGCTGAGGCCAGAACAATTTCCTAGGTGCCTACTCCTGTGGAGATATCCATTAACACATCTGTTAAATCCCTGGAATTAAACTTTGTAAGTGGAAAGGAATTAAAATTTTCTGTACAAGGCAGTTCTGCAAGGTAGTCGTAGATTAACTTACCAGTTTTGTACTTAAATCCACGAATTTTGCAACACTCCACCCAAGGTTTCCTCGGCGAAGAGACTGCACACTATTTCCATTGCCCCTTTGGCTTGGTGCAGGTTCGCCTGAATCACCCTTCTGGTGCTCACTTGTTGTCCCGGAGGTTTTTACTGAAAAGGCTCTCCTTGCCCGCTCGGGACCCCTTTCCCCGGGTCCCTCTAGGTGAGGGAGCCTGTTTTGGCGTCTCCTTCCTCGTTTGGCCAGATGCCGGCGAGAACGTTGCTGTAGGTTGCTTGATCAGGCTTATGGATGGCCCTTCCGTGACCTTCCGTGAGACCTGTTTAACAGATGTGCCTAATGCCGTCGAAATGGCACCCGTACTGGCCCCATCGCCGGCAGCTTCCCTACTGGTGGAAGGCTGGGGTTCCGCCGTTGGCGACTGCAAATCCGGTTGCTGCGTGTCCGTCTGCTCCTGTGCTAACTCGGATGGTCCCACATGGCCGAGTTTATTCCCTTTTATGTTCAGCTTTATGTGGCTGAACCTGTCGGCAGTAATTCCTGTTAAGGTATTAAGGGCCGCATATACCTCATCATATACTGATAAAAGCAGATGAAGTTGCGGGCCATGTACTCTACGCTGTATCACACGCCACAGCGCGGTTGATATTTTGTTCTGCTCTCCAATGGTCGCTAGAACCTTCTCGTTTATGAGAAGGGCACTATGGGCAAAATAGCCACAAACCAAATGTGTTTGTGGAAACTCATTTTCCTCCAATAATGTAAAGTTAAAGCTGACTTTTGCCCTAATATGGCTGAGGTTGCCTTTAACCCATCTTGCCGCCTCGTTCGAACTGACGAGAAGAAGCCAGCTCGTGCGGGGAATACACCCCTCGAATTCTGGCTTCATCTCATGAACATCATCAATAATTGCCTCTTGCAGCATTGCCATATGCTCTACTGTAAGAGGACAGTTTTTAATGTCAGCCGAAAAGAAGCCCAGCTTAACGCTACACGGCTATATGAAGCTTTCGCTTACCTTTTGGTCGACCGGATCTTCTTCGTGGGGTGAATTCCAGCGGAATTCTCCTCCGAACGGACTCTTTTTAGACCCCGTTCATCTGTAGCTTTGGCATACTCCATGGCTTTTTCCCTCGAATAGCGGTTAGCCAGCGATTGTTTAAAGCGACGCCTCTCTTTAAAGAAAATAGCAAAGCCTGTTCTGCCCGTTTATTAATGCACTTAGCTGTATCAGGCTCGTTTGATTTAATGACGCTTTTAACATTTTTTTTGACATTCCAATTGATTGAAAAAGAATGAATTAAAACTCCAACGTGCGATAAGGATTTCTAAAAATGTTTCTAGGTTACGGTAATCGCATATTTACTCATTCCATGCGTCTGTCATGCAGCTGCACGTAGACTTTTGCGGTTGTGCTTTTCTGACATATAGCATAAAATTAATTGAAACTACAATTTTAATTATTAAAATGCAGCAAAAATATTATTAGTTAAGAGAAATTAATAAACTATATAATAAAACAAAGTTTGAAGCTGTTACAACAACTACAACAGATTGGCTTATGAATCCGCTCTTGAATAATTTAACTATTTAATATATGTACAATATAATTATATTTTGTAAACTCAGGAAAACATTCAGGAGGAAACATACAGGAGATTTACTAATGAAATACAATTTTTTTTTTATTGTAGGTTTGCTGCAAAGATCTTTGGTATTTGGAGGTCACTAAGCCACTCTATGCGGTTAAAGTTGCTTTGGTTCGCGCTTCTACGCACGCATTGGAACTATCCTGGACTGCTACGACCTTTGCCACTGCTTACATATTACAAATGCAGAAGATTGAACAAACGCCATTAATTGCAAAAGCTCTGATGCCAAGTTCTGTAGCACAGAGCATGCCCGTAACGCACAATCCACAATTATCTCAGCAGTCGCCAATTGGCGCAAACGGTAGTGTAACTCCCGCTGGAATCCCCTCATCGCCTAGCAAATTTGAGAAAAGTCCTAATACAGTAGTATCACCAAGCTCGCCCGCGACCATCATCCCACCTGTGGCTGCAGCACAATTGAAACCGACAGCACAGAATACTCCAATTTATGTTAGTCAACAACAGCAACAAGTGATTGGAACAAAGTTGCAAACTGCAAATTCAGGCATTACTATTCCATCCGGCACCGTAGTGAGTGTCTCTTCTCAGCTGGGACAACAGCAACAAATCTCGATAGTTAGCAGCTCGGCTGCTGGAACTAGTGCGAACAATATCAATAATCAGACTAGCAGCATACTTCAAAAGTTCCGGCCAACGAATATAGTAACATCGCGTATTGCAACACCGACCACTAGTGTATTGGCTACTACGCCAGTTTCGACAGTAGCCGCGTCTTCCAAAACCGCTGACGCTACTTCTGTGGGACAAGGCATTGCCGTCCGTGTGGCAGGCACACCAACATCGAACATTGTCATTAGTCCACAAACGACCACTAGTTCTACTGCAACGGTTCGTCTTATTTCAGGCCCATCAACTGCGTCAATTGGCGGTCAAACAATACGACTGGCAACATCACAGACAACGACACCCGCCGGAACATCTGCAACAATAATAAAACCAGCACAGCAGTCTACGTCTGCACAAGTGCAGGCAGCCGGCTCGCAAATCACAGGCACACCCATTACAACGTCTATAGGCGCAAAGCAATATATTCTACAAAAACCACTTTCACTTGGTTCAAATGTGCAGCTGCAATTTGTAAAAACTAGCAGTGGTGGGGTAACGGTGCAAACAGTGCCCAAAATGAATTTAAATCTAGCAAAGGCCACTGGTCAGGCTCAAACCATTACCATAGGTAGCGGTCAGCAGCATCAGGGTGGCACTACTCAAATTCAGATTGGTGGTATCAATGCCACCAGTCAAACAAAGCATCAGCCTACGCAGATCATATCAACTGGTGGAACAGGAGTTGCTGGTCAGCAAAAATCAGTTGTTTCCGGCAATGTAGTGAAATTTGTATCTCCACACTCAATGAGCGGCGGCAAGCTAATAGTGAAAAATTCGAACATTTTGCAAGTAGGAAAAATGGCCACAAATGTAGTTGGTGGAAAACCAGCTTTTGTAATAACGAATAAGCAGGGTCAGCAATTAACAAATCAGCAGATTATAATAGTAACAACGGGCAGTGGCCTACGCACTATGCCAACAATGTCGACTGCTGCAGCTGGTGCAAATATAGTCAGTATTGTTGGATCTGGCACTGGCACCACAACATCGCCAATTGCAGTAACTGGCGCCGCTCGAAACATGATGACCGCAACACAGGGAGGCGTGAAAATGATTCGCAGTGTAGCTGGAGCAACTGGTCGACCTATTACACTAACGCTACCAACTTCAGCAACGACGACTATTAGTGCTGGTGGACAGTCGTCACAGATGGCTGCTACCACAGCTAAACTAGCGGGAGGTACTTCAGTTCAGTCGAAAACTATAACGCTTGGTGGTAAGGCGGTAACGGTGATGAGCTCCAATGCCGCGGGCGTTACGACAACCATGCCTAAAACGGTTACAATAGTTAGCGCTAGTGGTAATGGCCCACAACAGCAAACAATTCTCACTGCCGCTGGTTCCAGTGGAAATGTTGCTACTGGAGGCAACAAATTGCTAATGTTTCCCGGTGGAAATGCGAACAAAAAAAGCTTTGTCAACATCTTCAACGCTAGTGGCAATAACAGTGGAGGAGTTAGTGGTCTACACCGTGCAATCACTTTGTCCACGAAAGCTCCAACTGCTGTTATGGCTGCTCATAAAGTTGTCCAAAGCGGTGGAATCAATGCAAACGTAGGCTCAAGCGCGGTAGATGCCGCAATGACTATTGCAACATTATCAGATTCCGCCTTTGTGGACAATGAACGAATGGATGATATTATCGAGCAGCTGGATGGTGCTGGCGACATATTAAAAACAGCCAGTGGCAATGAGTCATCTGAGGATATTGACGATGAAGCCAACGACACTGATGCTGCTGCAGCCCAGCCGCCATCAGCAGCAACAGGTGAGGAAGCTGCTGCAAATTGTCAGAGTATGTCAAACTCCAACACAATAATTACTTCCAAAGGCAACCAGCCGAATGTCAGTGGCACTGACGGAGCTTCCATTGGACCAAACGACACCGCTACCCTTCTGGACGATGTTTCGGGTGTCAGCAGTACAACAGATGGACAACTGGCGTCGGCTTTTGTTTCCAACAATCCCACTGATGATGCTAATTATGTGGATTCAAGCGTAAGTTAATTATTGAATATTTATTTGAAAGACGTTCCATTCCGATACATTTGCTTTTATAACCCTTCACACATAGTGAGAAGAGTATACAATGAAAAATGGTTACATAGATGGTTTATGAGTACACAAATCCGAATACAAACCAGCTGTCCATTATCTTTTGTGTAGAGTACGATATATATTTTTAATACGCAAACACTAATGTGAAGCTATGTATCCAGTCTTTGTATACGTTGGAACGGTTTCGCCACACTTATAAAAAGTAGCAATTATTCAAAAGAAAGGAAATCGAGTTTCAAAAGGTTCTAATAAAAAAAAAAAAATATATATATATATATATATATATATATATATATATATATATATATATATATATATATATATATATATATATATATATATAAGAGAGAGAGAGAGAGAGAGAGAGAGAGAGAGAGAGAGAGAGAGAGAGTATATATATATATATATCTCTCTCTCTCTCTCTCTCTCTCTCTCTCTCTGAGAGAGAGAGAGAGAGAGAGAGAGAGAGAGAGAGAGAGAGAGAGAGAGAGAGAGAGAGAGAGAGAGAGAGAGAGAGAGAGAGAGAGAGAGAGAGAGAGAGAGAGAGAGAGAGAGAGAGAGAGAGAGAGAGAGAGAGAGAGAGAGAGAGAGAGAGAGAGAGAGAGAGAGAGAGAGAGAGAGAGAGAGAGAGAGAGAGAGAGAGAGAGAGAGAGAGAGAGAGAGAGAGAGAGAGAGAGAGAGAGAGAGAGAGAGAGAGAGAGAGAGAGAGAGAGAGAGAGAGAGAGAGAGAGAGAGAGAGAGAGAGAGAGAGAGAGAGAGAGAGAGAGAGAGAGAGAGAGAGAGAGAGAGAGAGAGAGAGAGAGAGAGAGAGAGAGAATATATATATATATATATATATATATATATATATATAAGAGAGAGAGAGAGAGAGAGAGAGAGAGAGAGAGAGAGAGAGAGAGAGAGAGAGAGAGAGAGAGAGAGAGAGAGAGAGAGAGAGAGAGAGAGAGAGAGAGAGAGAGAGAGAGAGAGAGAGAGAGAGAGAGAGAGAGAGAGAGAGAGAGAGAGAGAGAGAGAGAGAGAGAGAGAGAGAGAGAGAGAGAGAGAGAGAGAGAGAGAGAGAGAGAGAGAGAGAGAGAGAGAGAGAGAGAGAGAGAGAGAGAGAGAGAGAGAGAGAGAATATATATATATATATATATATATATATATATATATATATATATATATATATATATATATATATATATATATATATATATACACATACATATATATCTTCTGTCGCAGTGCCCGTTTCCGTTAGGATGGCCCTCAAACGTTCTAGCTCTTAGGAAGTGTTACTGGTTACTGATTGAGCCTGTTTCGTT
This sequence comes from Leucophenga montana, assembly GCA_035044765.1. Taxonomy (NCBI): domain Eukaryota; kingdom Metazoa; phylum Arthropoda; class Insecta; order Diptera; family Drosophilidae; genus Leucophenga; species Leucophenga montana. The sequence goes on along the minus strand of JAWNNQ010001895.1, from coordinate 186,665 downwards.
GTGACCACTTGCTCGTCAAGCGGCTCCGGGCCAGACATTACGTCACTCATTGGTTATGATTATGTAAATCAAATAATCTGCCCATAAGAAACCAACCTGTTAACAATAACATAGTTAAGTCAATACAAATAAAATACCCAAATACCTACAAAATATAGCACCATAGCACCATCATCCAGCTTATTTAACTGCAACATTCTGCAACCTAATCAAACCTTTCGAATTATTTGTCGAAATATAAATGAACATTTATATTACAGTAGTATATGTCTGAAGCTCGTGCCTTATAAATGTTTTAACATGTTATAAAACTCATCTATAGTATTCCCCCTTATTTTGATTTGTTTACTTCTTGTTTCAAGGCGAATGTTTTAGCTGCCGTCTCCACAACATTTAGCATAAAGAACCAGCCGACAGCATCTGAGACAGAAGCTGCCAACATATTAACAACAATAAAATCTGGCGAGGTACTGAGCTTATCAAAGGACGCTCCGACATCGACAACGGGTGTTGCATCGCTTTCCTCCAGGTGAACGTCTATTTATTTTTATTTTGTGTTAGAGTATAGTGTAATTCGAATTTTTTATTTACTTTTTGTCATTAGCCAAAACATGGTGAATGACCAGGATATTCTAAAATCAGCAAACAATTCTTTGAAATCGGAGGCTTCCCAACATGAAAACGGTTAGAGTAAGATTTCTTTTAATTAAAAATACATTTTTCATTATTCTTCTCATCTCATTACACAGTGGATGGCTGTCATTTGGATGCTCTTGCATCAGCCGCAATTATGCAGGCGGCCTCTGCGTCAGGTGATTTTTACCAGTCAAAATCTTTGTCGTGCGTCGACGATCAGCCACCAGAATTGTTGGGGCATAGTGGAAACCTTGAACCAACGCTGCAAAAGACAACAAAACATTCAGTTCAAGAGAAAGCAGCACCCGCCGACAAACCGTCGGAAACAAAATTCATTGGTTTGGTAAAAGCAGAAGAAGGAGGGGTCAGTACATTTACAATTTGTTTTAACTTAAACTGGAGCAAAGTTTTCCGTTGCAGGATGTAAAAGTGACATTGATGAATACTAGTGAAGATACGAAGGACGAAAGTGAGAAGTGGCACACGGTGGGAATATTCAAGGAATTATCACATACTGTTACCAGCTATATTGAACACAAGTATTTTAATGAGTTGCATCTAGAAAGTTTTGATGCCGACAATCTACCCGACTTGTCGCAGTACCCACGCGTAAATTTGGATCCGGGCACGGCATATCGTTTTCGTTTAGCTGCCATAAATTCGTGCGGACGTGGAGAATGGGGCGAAGTACTTACAACCTACGGAATTCATTTATCGGTTGACAGACAATTTAATAAATGTTTTATTTGCAGGTTTCCAGCTTTAAAACCTGCTTACCTGGATTTCCCGGCGCACCATCTGCTATTAAAATTTCAAAATCACCGGAGGGAGCACATCTGACTTGGGAGCCACCGCCGGCTCAGAAAACAAAGGAGATTGTAGAATACTCTGTTTATTTAGCTGTAAAGCCCACATCAAAAGACAAAATGACATCACCACAGTTAGCTTTTGTGCGTGTGTATGTTGGAGCTGCCAACCAATGCACCGTGCCGAATGCTTCGCTGTCCAATGCACATGTGGACTGTTCAAACAAACCAGCAATCATATTCCGTATTGCAGCCCGAAACCAAAAGGGCTACGGACCAGCGACTCAAGTTAGGTGGTTACAAGGTATGATTCTTTATGTTTGCACTTTTTAAATCGCATTAATGCGCTGTTCTACCATCTGTGTGTCTCTAGATCCAGCAACAACCAAACAGCAGGGCAGCACATCAAGTTTAGGCGCTTTGAAACGAGGACAAGAAAAAAATAGTGCTACTGCTAGTAATAATTACAGCGGCATACCACAGAAACGAGCACGCGGTTTACCGTTACCTGGCAGCGAGTAGGACATGCCAACCGGACGCGTTGAGTGATTACCGAAGCGGAACATTAGATGTAAGGTAAAATCCGACTAGTTTTCATGCTTATGTAATATACAATATATTTTGCTGAACTAAAACCGATTGAGGAACAAGACAGGATACAGCATAATAATTCTGTAATTGGATTTACGGAACAATATGGCATAATTTTTTTATTTCCCATGTAACATATATTACCGAATAGAAATTAAGATCAATACGAAATTCTATAACGATTTACAGAAAATAATAATAATAGTAATAATAATTTAAAATTAATACTGAATAAATATGAATGCGTTTCAAAAATACGTGTTTGCAATCTTTTGCAATTTGTTCACAAACTACGATATTTGGAAATTCACGAAGAAGTTAAGATTCTTTTTCCCTTGTTCACAGTAAGTCATTGCGAGTACGGCAATACAATTAGCAGACCAGGTTGAGAAACCCAAATTATTGTCAATGAAACAGCTTGGTCTGCTAACTTTAGAAAACGCCTCTACTAAATATAATTTTGTGCTAATTATACTTTTTGTGTGTGTGCTAAAAATCAACTGCCAACTTTTTCCGTCGTTACACAGTCGCATCTAACTTTTTTTTTCTTACTTTTTCACTTGAAATATGAAGAATTATTTATAAGTAATTTGTTGAAGATCCTTGTAAACTATTCTGTATTTAGATGTGAGTTTTGATAGTGTCGAGCTAATCAGCACACATAGTTTTGTCGTTACAGCCCCTTTTGTGACTTTTGTGTATTTGAATAAAACATAAAGTATTTATTTTTTTATTATTAAAAACAACGAACTTTTTTTTATTAATACAGTATCAAAATTAAGTGAAAATAATGTGCGCCTATTAATCCTAGACCCAACGAGAGAGAATGCTTCAGTCGTGAGTTCAGACTTTGAAATACCTTGCGGCGTTTATAATTAATTTCTGTTTTTATATCCTGTACCCATAGGGTAAAAGGGTATACTATGATTGTGCAAATGTATGTAACAATGAGAAGGAGACCTGCAGACCCTATAAAGTATATATATTCTTGATCAGTATCGGAAGACAAGTCGATATAGATGTGTTCATCTGACCGCCTATTTGATCGAAAAGATTTTGGAGACTATAAGAGATAGAGACTCAAGTTTGGATAATTAGATTCTCCGTCTTTTTCTTCAGATAACTAGTATTAAATGAACATGGTAGTCCCACTTTTTGATTTTGTTGTTTATTACGCTAGAAACGCCAAAATTGGTGTATCTAACGTAAATAAAATATTACGCATAGATCTAGACCGAACCACTCTAAGGGGTAGCCCCCATACAAACTTGACGTCTATTTTTAATTTTTTTTATACAATTTTCTTGGTTTTGTTCTTAATTAAGCTGGAAATGCCAAAATTGGCGTAAATTAAGTCACAAAATATTCCATATAGGCCCAGATCGGACATATGTAAATAGATCGCATTTTTTGGGGACCTATTATGCTGCTATCCAGTTGTAAATTGGCACATAGACTTCTTTTTATTGAAGATTAATAGAGAATCACCCGCCACGCCAACTCTTTGGAGTAGTCCCCTACAAACCCACTTTTGACTTTTTATATGAATAACTTTTTTATTGTAGTCAAATTTAATTCTAGTGAATGGATGAAAAAAAAATTATATTTAAATCAATATTAGCTTCAATTTCGATTTGGTGGATTTTAGTAGACAACGGCTTCATATACATATACAAATGGGAGTGTCCCGCCCACTTTTTGAGGTAGTCCCACACAAACCCACAACTTTTATGCATTAGTATGAAATCGTGAATGACATCTTACAGATGGTCGCTTCATACACATCTACTAGTGGGCGAGTACCGCCAACTCTTTGGAATAGGCCCTATTTGCTTTCACCTAAAGTCAAAGTGAGATGTGCGATTTCCTCAGATTGGATTATTGGACCGTGGTTTTTTAATGAAAATTAGGTCACAGTGACTGTGAATTCAGACCGGTATATGAACGTGTTGGAGAATTTTTTTCCGCGACTTGATGAATTGGGTCACACCTATCTGAATTGATTTTCAAAACTATGTAAAGCAAACTTTTGATACTGAAACTATATCATAAAAAAACAAAAAGACGTTAAATTCAGCGGCACCGAATACTATTCACATGAAGTTTTAAGCAGGTGTAAAAAAATGTATTTGTAAAATCTAACAACATAAACGTGGCAAGTAACTTTGTAGGTACCTACCCCTAAAGATGGGCGTGACTCGCACCTTAATAATTATGCGAAACATTGCATCCATGTCAAATTTAAAGTTGATTTTGTCTAAAGTAATAAAGTTTAATTTAGTGGCTCTGTTTGCAACGCCTTAAAGTATTTATATTCGTGATATTTCTGGGGCTTAACCTATTGATTAATATTATTTAATTATAACCACAATTTTCAATATTTGGACAGCTTGTTAAATAAAAAAATGGACAGGTAAACAGAATCAGTTGTTCAGCAGTTTCGTTTGGCTAGCGATATGCGTTTGATTGGGCGATATTAATGTTTGAACATAAACTTTTTGAGAGCATTCTAGTCAAGTGGCACGCAGGGTAGTTAAGAAGTTCGTTCATGAGAAATATGGCACTAGTATCTAAAGCTTACCTTTAAAATATTAATCGCATTTACCTTAAAACTTCCGTTTACATTTGCATTTATACATAAAACGAAATTTTCAAAAACATGCCTCCTTACCTCAAAAAGGTTTCATTTAGTGTGAAATGTGTTCTCAAGAACGGTTGTTTTCCAATAAATTTTTATTGTAGTTGTATTCGCAAATGGTTTTTATTTATTTTACTTTACCCTGGACAGAAAGAGATTCATAAAATATAAGTACTTAATCTTGATTGGCGTCAAGGGTCGAGTCGATATAGTGTTAACCGTTTATCTAAATGTATGAGATACGTGATTTAAGTGACTATAAGAACTTGACGTACCAAACCGTGTATGTAGACTCCCTGTACACATAGCAGGACAAATTCATAAAAATTTAAAGAATATTTCTACATCATACTAATATTATAAATTAGAAAGTTTGTATGGATGTGTGTGTGTGTGGATGTTTGTTGCTCTTTAATTCAAAAACTACTGAATGGATTTTAATGAAACTTTACAATAATATAGCTCATGTATCAGAATAATAATTAGGCTATAATTTATTAAGATATTGGTTAATTGGAAGCTTTTTTGTGGTTAGCTACACTTACAACAAGGTATTTCATTTTTATTTAAATTTTTTTTAAAATTATTTAAATAGGTATTTGATTATTTGTTAGGGGAAAAAAAATTGAGTTAAATTATTAAATTTCATTGCTTATACCTCAAGTTTTTCCAAATCTGTTCAAGACGAAAATAAATAAAAAAAAACTTGGACGAACTAACTAACGAAATATCAATGTATAACTCTATCGACACAGTCATGTCATCCGATGACACTACAAGCTATCCCGTGAAGTTCCTAAACTCTTTGGATTTATGGGTGCCATCCCATAGGTTGGAATTAAAGGTAGGCGTACCCGTTTTTTTAATGCGCAACTTGAACGCGACAAGATTATACAACGGTACACGGTTACGAGTCACCGAACTAGGAAGAACTATTGTGAAGGCCACAATCTTAACTGGCGAAGCCAAGGGAGAAAATGTGCTTATACCACGCATTCCAATCATACCTAATAACTTACCATTTAATTTTAAGCGCCAGCAGTTCCCATTAAAAGTTGCTTTTTCAATGACTGCCAACAAATCACAGGGACAAACCTTAAAGGTAGCAGGAGTATATTTTTGGGCAACGCCATATTTTTCCCACGGTCAGCTCTACGTATCTTGCTGAATATCTGGCGTCTCAACGGGCTGCTGAGATATCAGAACAATCCCATACTCGGCGTCAACAGAACGCTCAATATGTGACATCCCAACGCGCTTATTGGACACCAGAATAGTCCCAAGCCCGACGTCAACCGAATGCATCTCAAAGGGCTGCTGAGACACCAGAACAGTCTCAAGTTCGGCTGAAAGGGCACAACAACGACGTCAAATATTCACAAGAAACACGTGGGACCAGCGACGCGTAAGAAAATAAAACGAACGAATTAATTATTGTTTGTAAAAATCGATAGCATACAATCCACAGACAGCATGTATCCACATACTCAAAGAATTTATATTGTATCAAAATAATGACCCAAAGCGGGAAAAAATAACATCTCTAATCGCACTTTATCCAACTGAGATCGCCATGAAACCCCCTAAAATATATAAACAATGTCAAGTAATATAAATAATGTCAAGCAGAATCACACCAAATATACCTACTAAACCACCATTTGGAAAAAAGAAAAAATAAAAAAACAGAATATATATATATATATATATATATATATATATATATATATATATATATTATATTGTAAATGAATTTCCTTTGTTAAGGACGAAATTTTTGAACTGCAGGCTGGCGTTAAAATTTTGTCAATATACGTACTGAATGATTTTGACTCGATAACAGGCACAGCAACAGATAAGCTGTGAACCGGTAACTACTACTAAATTTGATTAGTACGATTGTATATAAAATGCTTGAAATATAATTTTGTTGATTCGTATTTTGTCGTTTAATATCTTCATTACAAATGATTTGTGCTTGTTAATGCGAATAATTTTGACACATTTTCTTAGACGCTTCTTTGTTTTTCTTAGCATAAATTACATGAATTATATAAGAGAAGTAAGTACAATAAACCTAATAACACATTTACATATTCGTACATAAATTTTTCAAATATAAAGTATTGCACAAAATTTCAAATTACCAAAAAATTTAAATATTCTAAATAATAAGTGTTTATAAAGTAATACAAAAAATAAGAACGATCGTAAATACATAGATTTTATACACTGTACTACATAATTTTATATAACACCAAACATATGTATATACATTAGTGATACACAAAACTGTTACTTTTAAGTACATATCACCCAAAAAGTAACATTTTGTCATTGTAACAACTGTTATTTTCTAGTTGTTACTTTTTAGCGACGATATTATTATTAAAATAAGAAAGAACGTTGCAATCGAGTGCACTCGACTTCAAGATACCCTGTACCTTGTCAAAATCTTTTTAGTTGAACAATTAAATTGTATGGGAGCTCTACTCTGATATAGATGTATTTGGGATATTGTAATCGGATTGATGCAAGATACGCCAAATTGAGTGTTTCTCGTTTAATTAGTAACAAAAAGAAAGTAAAAAAAGGGGGCGGGGCAGGTTTGTATAGTAGTCCGATTTGGACCTATGACATCAAGTATCCAAATTTGAAAACCTATATAGATCGAAGATCTCGCCGTTCTTACAGACGATCTATATCGACTTGAATTTTAAACAATAGATATGATCTATAAAATGTTTACTCTATTCATACATTTGAACAAACTTAATACACCCTTTTACCATATTGGTAAGAATGCAAAACAAAATCATGAATTTATTTGCATAGTAGATGTGTATGAAGCGACCATCTATAAGATGCCGACATATCGATTTTCAAGTTGATATTGACGTTTTTCATACAAATGGGTTTGTACGGGTCTACCTCAAAAAGTGGGCGGAACACGCCCATTTGTATATGTATATGAAGCAGTTGTCCACCAAAATTACCAAATCGAATTTGAAGCTAATATTTATTTAAATAACGAATTAAAAAAAAAACACAAAAGTGGGCGGTGGGTTTGTATGGGGCTACCCCACAAATTTTCAGACAAACTGATAATACCATTTCACACTATGTGTGAATGGTATAAAAAGTATCAATTGTTGTGAAATAATCAATTGCCATTGAGTTAGGTTTTGACAGTTTTGCATAAACAGCTTAAATAAGACAGATTTCAATTACAAATTACTCAAATGTCCACCGTGGCTCTTCTTGTACAGACTGACCTTATAGCTCAAATTTGGCACAATTCGGCTGGTATGCCAGTAGAGGCTGTTTGGATATTGAAATTGAACAAGTCATTTAAATTTTTGCATAATAAATCCATTGCAACTCGAGTTGTCTGGCAAGTTACGCGCTTGTTGAAAATAAAAGCTGTCTCCTTCGATTTAATCAAATTCGGCGAAGAAATAGTTCCCTGTAGTCGCAATATCTGTGAAATGGCGGGAAACGTACAAATTTTGGTCGCCTTCAACACTGGCTGCAGCGGCAATATATTTCTTTTCGTACACGAATTGTAGGCTTCTGGTCATGTAGAGTAAAATGCGATTCAACCCTATCCACTATCCCTCTTATGAAAAATCGAACTCGAATTTTGATAATAAATTTGGATAATTTTCAAAAGTTGTGGCAGCGTGAATTTTTTCATGGTGAAATGAAAAACGTTACTGAACACAAAGGGCAGTATTGATACACAAATATGGCCGCCAGGAGACATATAGAAATATAAGAATATTGTAAGAAAGCACCTGCAAAACATCGATGTAGAGCTGAGTTTCAGTCACGGGGACCCTTATATAAAATCTAACAATTTGGTACTGTGCTTTCTAACTTTTAAATGGTAACAATTCGAAGTATTGTAACATGTAGAAAATAATAGTCTCTTACTTTTTAAACATCACTAATGTCTGTACATGCTTGTGTACATACAATACATACTTCAACTTTGGCTCTTTCTTTTAGCATCATCTGCTGTGCTATTTGATTTCTGTTTAAATTTATCTTATGTAATATTGTTATATAACATGTTCGATCTTTGCTTTTTCATGTTTTCTTATCTTACTTTTTATTAAATTACATATAATTTCTTAAAGTTTAAAGAATTTTGCTGTCACCGTTGCCCATTGTGATAGGGTGTGCTGATCAGCTGGCATGGTTCTGTCTGTGTGTGTGATGGAGGGGGGGGGGGCTTGGGGAGGTCGATTTATGAATGAATGCAAATGTAGTCGTTATATGTGGTCCCAATAGGACTTGGAAGCATTGTAGATGCCGATCTAGAAGCATTATTTTGATGCTGGATTCCAACTGAAGGCTGATTTTCATTACGCTTATTTCAGAATATGTTGAGAATAAATTGTCATCTTTCCGCAATCTAGACACCTATGAGAAGGATTACCAGTGTAATTGAAATCGAAATGTAACGCCATATTTTCGGAAGTGCATCTAAAAAGTCCTCCTGGGGAATGCCTTACCGAATGTTTTGGGGAGTGTATTAAATTTAAAATTATTTTAATTTTAATTTATAAATATAGTAGTTTTTGTTTCATTTATTCTACATGTTTAATTTTTTTGTTTTGTTTTTGGCAATGCAATCCCAATGCTCGCCATAAGAGACCTTAACAGCGCTAGGAAATACCTGATTCGCTTTTTTATATTTTACACGACTTTATATTTTATCGTAATAAATATATGTATATATAATTATTAACTAGTATTTGTCAAGATTACATGTACATGAATTTTAATATTATATTTGTATGTACGCATTTTATGTAAACAATTAATAGAACGAACTCAGATGCAATAACAACAGCTAGAAATGACAATATTGAAGTTCGGATCAAATCGGTTTTACAGTATTTATATTAGGTACATTTGTACGTATTTACATACATATGACACCCTGATAGCTAAAATGACACAACTGATTTAGTTTCGAGAAATGAAAAAGAAAATTTGTTCCTATGCACAAATGAAACAAATAAAACGAAGCAATGAAGTGCTACAGTTACCCGTTGTTTATATATATATATATATATATATATATATATATATATATATATATATATATATATATATATTTTTTTTTTTTTTTATTATTAAAATTTTTAATCGTTTCATTTTTGTGGTAATAAAATTTCCATGTACTCAATGATCTCAGCAACTATTTGACCGATCCCTATGAAATTTAAAGAGTTTGTTACAATCGATCATGAGAAGGTTTATGGCTATATACTTATCAATTCGAAATAATAGGTTTTGCCCTGCCCATATTTGAGCAACTATTTGACACTATGATGTGACTTGGTTCATATGTAAGGGGTAACGGGTGAAATAAGCTCCCCCATATAAGAGAAAACCCGAATTCGTCATATCTCAGCAAATATTTGACGCAGGTGGATGAGATTTGGTACATACATACATATGTAAGCTGTATCATCTGTACTAAATGAACTGACCGAAAATAATTAAGAAAGACAGACAGTAAAGAAATATTTGCGGAAAGGTGGTCTAACTCTTAGTGTGACGTTCACTTGGTTTTGGTATTAGTTTTTCCATTTTTTCAACCCGAAAGAAATTTATTCAATTAATAGAAAGTTCTTTCATTATTCCGCAAATTCAAAACATGTGATATTTTTACTTTCAACGTGTCATATGTAAATAAAGTTATCAAATTTTTAGAAATGATAGGAAATTTTTTCTTTGAATGTCGTTTTTAATTGTTGTTGTTCTTTAAATTTTTTAATGAATAAAATAAACACATACGTATGTATGTATGTACATTATGTAAATGACTATTTTTACAATATAGTTCAAATATATTCTTATATATATTTATGTATGTATGTGTATATATATATATATATATATATATATATACATATGTATGTAAGTAGATGTGTTAGATGTGTGTTCGTGAATGATTTTTGGGCGTCCATTACAAAATTGAATTGTTCTTTGAACATTTCTATATAATTTTTTTTTTTCTTATTAAATTCTTATCATATACATATGTATGTATATTAACATACATACATATGTGTATGTGTATGTACCTATGTATATATTCGTTTTATTTTTCTTTGTGTAATTGAAGCTTTAAAAGTTTTTTCTTTCACTGAATTTCCGCTGAAATCATCTACATATATACACACACGTGCCTCATACATACATACATATCTATGTATGTATGTATGTATGTAAGTATAAACTTGAAAGTTTGAATTTATGTACATAAAGTATTTGAGTTTAATTTTCAATTTTTCATCGGCTAGATAATATTTTTCTAAAATGTTGCCATCAAGTTTCTTGGCGGTTAGTTTGATTTGCCTCTTATTTTCACTCGTTTATTGCAACAGCTCCGGCGCCACTGACCAGCCTAGTAGCCGCTTAATTCTCACGAGTTATGCGGATTTGTCTGTTCCTGTTGCTGAGGCAGTTGTTGCTGCTGCTGTTGCTGGCTGTGGGTCGATATCGTATTGGTCGCGCCAGCTGTAAGGAAGTTCAAGGCTCGTGCATCGTGCAGTCGGAGGGCGTGTTCCTGGAGGCGTAAGGCGTTGATGCTATCAGGTGTGGTTTGGTGATGCTGCTGTAGAGATGTCTGCGATTGGAGTTCGTTGCTGGAGCCTAAAATTGACTGTGTTTGTTGGTGAGATTCGCTTTTGATGGCGCTAGAACCGTTAGAAGCACCGACCACTGATGCGGCTAGTCGAAACGCAGCCTCATGTGATCTAAGTAGTGCCTCAGCCTGTTGCTGCATGCGCAAAGCTGCTTCGGGATTGTGGTGTGCGTGTGGATGCGAATGAGGATGTGGTTGCACTGATTGCCCATGTGCATGTTGCGATGCGGTTGGGGCGATACCATGCTGCGGATAGTTGGGTGGTTGGTTAACAGACAGAGGCAGTGGTTGCGGCAGCTCCATTTGTGGTTGTTGCTGATGTTGTTCCAAGGGTGCTCGCATAATCGCATTCATAACTACGCTTGATGTGTCTGTGTGTTGCATGCTCGGAATATGAATTGGTGGTGATCGTCGCGAACCAGAAGAAACGCAAAGCGGTGACGCTTGCGTCGTTTGTTGGTGTTGTGGAGTCTGTGCAGGAGTGTGGTGCGTTATGTTGGCACTATTTGTGCCGGACTGGTTCATACGCATTGCAGCAGCGGCGGCAGCCGAAGCAGCTGCCATTAGTGACATGTGACGGTTCGCCGCTTGCAAGTCATTGTGGTGGTCTATATTGTACTGACCCGACAAATGTCGAATATCGTGCAGTTTGCTTGTATCGCAGTTGTTGTTGTTATTATTGTTGGCATTATTGTTGTTATTATTCAATAAATTATTGGTTCCACTTCCCTGATCGGAAGTAGCTGACGACGACAGACGACCGTTGGAGGAGCATTCCGAATTCGCTGATGGCGAAGGACACATGGAATTTGATCCGCCATCGCCGATCAGAGGCAAAAGTCCCCCAGAATCGGTGACGCCAATGTTGCTGCCTCCGACGCTACCAGCTCCCCCTAGACCGCTAGTGGATGTTGCGGCCAGTGTAGCAGCCAATATAGAGTCGCGCTCACGACGTTCGGCGGCGGCGCGGGATAAAACATATTGCGCAGCAAACTGGTGCTTGGGATCCATTCGCATATGATCCATATGCGTGAGTAGACCTGCAAGTAATGGCCATACGATTGAATAAGAGATGTTTTTTTTTTTAGCTTGGCCTGACCATTAACTTACCGTTCTCGTGCGTGAAGACTGCCTGACATACGGAACAGGGCCACATGCGTAGGCTATTTGTAAGTTGTGAGGTCTCGGTGTGACACGCCAGGTGCTTGCGCAGTGAGCCTTCGTTAACATAGTGTTTGCCGCAAACGGGGCAGGGGTGGTTAGCCGTGCGACGCTTAGCCAGAAAAGAGTCGCTGAGCGCGGATGGTGTAGCGCCTGATGAGGACGGCGATTGGAGACTGCAACCGACACCGCCCGCACCCGGGCCACTACCAGAAGAATTGTTTCCAGCGACGCCCATAACCACGCTGTCGCTGCCGAAACCTGTCGCTGTTAGGGAACAGAATATAGAAATCAAATCAGTATCGGTTTGCAATTGACATGAATGGAAAATATTTTCGCGTGGTGCTTACGTGGAGCGCTCGGCGATACGTCGTTTTTGTTGTTGTCCTTGTGCACGTGCTTCATATGGTCTATAAGTGCTTCGGTTCCAATGAAGAGCTTGTGGCACACGGGACAGGATGTGGCATTGGGACCTCCAATCAGTGCCGCATGCTGCTGCAAGACACCAAGATGCAGCTGTAGCTCCTGTGATATTTCGTCATTCATTCAATTTATGATTTTTAATTAAATTTTAGGGTAGGTAAGCAATGAAGTTGATGAAGCAAAAGAGATGAAGAATTTGGCGACGTCCATGCCATAGAAACAAGAAGAATTGCGTCAGATTGGACAGAATTAATGTTAGTTTTGCAATATATTCGATAGATGAAAAAATAAAATTTTCCATGCTAATCTTTGGGTCATTTGGCGTAAGGAAAATAAGTAGCAGGAAAGCATGGGCGATAGTGGATATTAATACTACCTTCAAATAATTTACTGACCTTGGATGTGTGCGTTCGCAGGCTTGATTCGGTGGCAAATCCCTTACCACAAATGTTGCAGTGGAAGGGACGGTTTTTTGCACGTTCAACCTGAGCGTCGTGGTTACGTAAATGTTGTTGCAAGTTTGATAGCTGAATAAAAGCGCGTCCGCAGTCTGGTAAATGACATTTGTAAGGCCGTTCACCTGTAATGCAGTAAAGAGGTAACCGGGTAAGAAGTAAAGTAATATTGTCAAATCTAAAAGATTGTCACTTCATTATGTACTGCTGGTAAAAAATGGAAAGTGAGCTGAATCAGACCAAAGACAAAAACATAAATTCTCAAGTGAAAAAGAGCTTGTTCGTCCAGTACATCATCTTCGTCACCCTCAACCCTTTGTAGCTAATAATATGAAACACATTTGCGCCGTGCGTGCGTGCAGCGCGAAAGGATTGTTACGCTTCCACCTTCCTGTCTGTCCCCATAGCGTTGTTCTTGTCTTAAAAAGTTTTTGCGAAGGTCGCCAGACTGCCGGCAATCTCAAACCAGTTGCATAAAATGTGTGGCAACATTTTACATATTGTTTGTTCGTTAAATAGCCAAACGCTGTGTGAAATTCGAAACTGTAGTGTATATGCTGGTTGTTATAGTCCGATCTATAAGAGTACTAATGCCGAAATGCTGCCGCTGAAGTAATTAACGACCAAACCGAAAAATTCATCCTGTTTCAGGTGAAGAAGAAAACAGCATCCTATTGTGTTAATATATATGCTGATGAGGATAATTTCTTTATGATACAATATAAGTTACAAGATAACAAGCATCGCATTCATTTGCACGTGCAAAATTCCGAAAAAGATCCCACGTTCATGAAAAAAAATACACGTTTTACCTTTTGAAATTCTCTCTTTTATAAATCTTTAGATAAAATATAATTTTTAAATATATTTATCTTTGGCAAATGTGGTTCATAAGAAAATGTTTATGTTACTATAGGAATGATCTCTGGAAAAGTGCAGTAGAGTTATTTTATTGTTTTTACTCATCGAAAAAATTTACGAATATAGCACCTTTGCTTATCATTTCTCTATGCCGACAACCAGTGTTGAGAACACGACCTCTGAAAATTTAAATAAAGAGGAAAATATGCTTTGAGGTTTTCATGCACTTCTCACATAGATATTTATGTGAGTTGAATTTCAATTTTGTCCCTGTGTTCTTGATCATTGGACGTGGCGAGTTCGGCATGTATTCTTTCCCTGATCATCACAAACTTTTTATACTATGTAGTACATAGTAAGTACCCATAGATATAAACTTTTCCGCCTGACCTGACCGTCTGTATGAACGCCGAGATCTCGGAAACTATAAGAGATGAAGCCACCAAACTTGGACATTTAAGATCTATCACTTTTTCTTCAGATAAAGTGTATTGCCCTCTATAAGGGGTATCCCTCATATAAAGTAACCTCCAATTTTCGAGTTATTGTATTAAAACCTTTTTGTTAATCTTAATACAATTTTTTCGCAATTTGCCACGAATTGCGCCTTTTTGACGCTTGTGAATGGGATGGAGCGTTGGGTATTATTTTGAGGGTAAGAAATATTTAGAAATAATAGAAAGTTAAATAAAATTACGAATTTTCGGATCCGTGCCTCGAAATCAAATTGCGGGCACGAAAGCATCTATCAAGTACAAAATGAAATCAAAAGGCTTTTATTAAAGAAAAATTAGCTGCAGCATATAATATATTAGATTTTGGTTTAATTGAGCTTCAGCTTGCTTTTCTAAAATCAATTAAAGACTAAGAAAAACTAAGCTCCGATAAAGAGCTTAATATGCTTTTATGTACATCGCTGTGGTTCGAAAAATTGGTAAAAATTTGTTCAAGTGATATTTTCGATTCAGAACTAATAAATCAATTAAAATCTAAAACCACAGAATCGTTGATAAAAAGATTCACTCCTACAATTGTTCATTTAGTGGTCTTATTTCTAAATATACCTTTTAAGGAGTTGCATTTTGTGACTGGACAGAAAAAAGAGAATGTACTAAGAAGCTAAGGAATACATTAGGTATTCCTGTTAGCTCAGCAACAAGTGAGGGAATCTTCTTTTCTTTGAGCAAAGTATTTAACAATAGGACTACTCTTCTTTTAGGTTCCAACTTAGAAAATATATTTATTCATAATAAGACAGACAGACGAGCTATTGAGTCATCAAATGTTGACTGATACAAGTACAATTTATACAAAATCAGCTTTTTTATTCCCTGTACCCAAAGGGACAAGGGTATAATAAATTTTTGTGGAAATGTATACAGGCAGAAAGAGGTAGTCCCCATAAATTATATATATTCATGATCAGCATCGTAAACTGTGTCGATTTAGCTGTGTTCGTATGTCTGTCTGACTGGATGTATGAGACAACAGATCTCAGAAACTGTAAAAAGTAGAAACTTCAAACTTGGACATTTAGATTCTCCTTGACTACACGCAGATGTCTTATATTATGGTTGGCACTCCCAATTTTCGTAAAATTTATGAAACGTTACCAAAAAAAGTTTTTTTTGCGTAAAAAAAATTAGGAAATTTTGTTCTTAAGATTAAACCATATTCTTAAAAAAAATTGTATTACATAAATGTGCGTTTTACAAACATACATCTTCACATATATGTATTAACATACGAATTAAATAGTGTGAGTTGTATACTTGTATACACTATACATCACACACTATACATCTATATAGGTTACGGCTGCTGACCCCTTGATAGAGGTCACACTTAGACTAATATAATCCTTAGTGAGTGTATAATTGACCCAGATTGGTGGGCTTAAACCGAACCGGTAATACTTCTTCTTCTTAAATGTTTGTATGGCGATTTTTAACATGGAAAAACAAAATTTAACGAGTTTGCCTGAAATTTTGTGTTTCCAATGGAATAACGGCAACAGAATCGTTCAAAATGTTACAAAAGTGTTTTAAGGCCTCTACTCTATCGGGAACGCAAGTATTTGAGTGGCATAAAGCATTCAGTGAGGGTCGTGAAATTGTAGAAAACTTACCTCGAGCAAGTCGTCCATCCACCTCTGTTAACGACAAAAACATCGAAAAAGTGATGAAAATGTGCAGATAGCAGAGACACTCAACATCTCCTATGGATCGACTCAACACATTTTGGTTGGGTATGAAACGCGTCGCCGCCAGACTCGTACCAAAAGACCTGAATTTTTTGCAAAAACAACGTCGAGTAGAGGTCGCAAAAGAGATGCTTGTCAACGTAGCTGATGAACGTACATTCATCAAACGCATCATTACTGGTGACGAGACGTACGTTTATGAATATGACGTCGAGAGTCCGGGTCAATTTTGTATATATATATATTGTACTAGTTGGTACTCGGCGCGTTGCTGCCCTTCCCCTTGCCTCTCCTTACCCCTGCCCCAACTTTCCCCCGCCCCACTTTCCCTATGCCCCTTTACTCTACCTCCAATTCTCTTACCCCTCTTCTCCTGACCCTTCCACCCCTTCCCCAACCACCCAATTCCTCTGTCCCCTTATCCATCCTCTCCTTACTCTACCACCCCTTTTCCCATATTTGTTGTTTGAAGTCGGTGCCAAGTAAATACTACAACAACCTTACTACCACCGACCTCAAAATTATAAAATATTTATTTAATCATTTCTGATTAACTAAATCAAAATACGAATTACTTTTGGTAAATTTATTTTTTTACTTTTTAGTTTCCTGTTTGAAGTCGGTTTTTTTTTTTGTTAAAAATTATTTTATTTTACGATTTTTGTGATGGGTAGACCTAATAAGGATGCTTCTCGGATAAGGAAACGACGGCTACTTGAGACAGAAAATGAAAAAATTAACAAACGCACTAGTCGACACTTCGATTTTCGAAGGTTCCCCTCGATTTCTCTGGGATGCCATCATCAGATCCTGGTTTGATTATCATGGTACCACCCTTGGGATATCTCCTTTCCAACAAAAAAAGAATAATCAAAATCAGTTCATAAACGACGAAGTTCTCCGCGCACGCACTAGTCGCCACTACGATTTTCGAAGGTTCCCCTCGATTTCTCTGGGATGCCATCATCAGGCTGTCACTGATTGGTGGTGGGTTTGAGGGTTTAAATTAGAGATGAAACCTTATCGAATTACAAGTTGATATTTTCAGGCAAATTTCAGGCTAATATTGATTTAAATGAAGAATTTTTTCATAAAAAAAACACAATATTGCACGGTGGGCACCGCAAAAAGTATGTCTATGTATGTTAAGCGGCTAACCTAATATTGACTTTAATAAAGAAGATTTTCTTACAAAAACACAAAAATGGGCAGCAGGTTTGTATGTGGGATACCCCAAAATGTGGACAGGTCCCACCCATTAATGTATATGTTACGCGTCGGTCAATTAGAAGCTGCAGTATCAATTATTAAGTCGATATTGACTACAATAAAAAAAATGTTCATACAAAAAATCAAAAGTGGGCGGTGGGTTTGTATGGGGGCTACTCCAAAAAGTAGGCGGGGTGGGTCAATCTTGATACTCTATTAAACTGCAATAAAAGGAAGTGTATGAGCCTATTTTCAACTGGATAGCATAAAAATTGGTCCCCAAAAAAAGCCAACAACATCCAGACAGACAGACGGACACGGCTAGATCGACTCTTCTTGTCGATGCCTCCTTTAATGTAAATATTTAATGTAAATATTTTATAATACAAATATTTCGTCACACAAAATTGATATCATAAGTTTTGTGAGTTGAAGAAGGCGTTCGTCACTAGCTTTTTACCTCGTCAAGGGTTTTTTTTATTTGATTACATAAAATAGCCAATAAAGGTCCTAAAATTTAGTCCGAAATGTCCTATTTTTTTTCGCATTTTTTAGGTATTTGTTTTATTTTGTTATTATTTTGTTTATTTTCAACGCCATATACATACATAGGTGAACAAAAAAAAAATGTTCTTTTCTTTTTTTGTTTTTCAGTTCAATTAATTGATTAATTAAATTTTTTTTTATTTTCGATTAAAAGAAACAATTATTTTTAATAAAAAAAAATTATTATTTTTTTTTTAATTTAAAATTTAATATTCCGCATAGGGTGCAGAATATACACAAGTAGTCGTGAACACACGACTGCTCCATTATTACTTGTTAATTATATTAACTTTTTGTATGTAGCTGAACAATTTGAAAACAGTTATTATTTTAAAAGTAATAGCTTTAATTCAAACACGTTTGATACAACATAATAAATACATAGTGTTTTTGTATGGGAGTTATACATTATATTGTTTATATCATTTTGGAACTTGTGTTGCTTATGGTTTTCAAACCAATTCAAAAATTGACGGAAAAACGACGCTGACGAACTCTCAAACAGACAGATATAGCTAGAATGACTTGTCTTATCGTGTTGAACATGATTGTATATTTTGTATGGGCTCTTCATATCTCAAATTATATACTCAATTATATACGCAATTAATTTGAGATACAAAAGTGTGTTCTTCTACTTTCTTGTAACGAATTATTGGACTACCCTCGAAGATTATTTTAAATATTTTATGTCTGTTCAGTTGTAAATACTTAATATGTCTGCACACTTTTACCTGCAAAGGAGCCTGGAATCATCAACATGGGTAACCGCATAATTGTTAATTTTGTCGGGCACGGAGAAGGTAAAACGGATGAAGGAATAAAGTGTTGTGATTTTTCATATTCTTGTGGGAACGTCCGGTCATTTCCGGACATTTTACAACGTATTAATTTAGCTAAAAGCGTTACACAAATTTAAAAGTAAATAATATGCTCTGTTCTTCTTCTTCCTTTGAGACGCTTGATCGACGTGGCTCGGCTTGTGGTTGTTACCAACTGTTGCATCTTCTGATTTCTTCGCTACCATTCCCTCCACACGATTTGCTTATTACCATCATTTCTAACTACAACAATTTTTATTGTATCTGCAGCTGCGACTTCCAGTTCAGAGAAACAAGAGAACTAAATGCTAACACGTCCCCGGCTGCCGACACCTATAAGAACAACTAACACTGTAGGCTGCTGTTTATTGTACACCTGGTATCAAAGCGGTACGGCGTGTTGTTTGACTTGATGGAGTGACAACTTGAGAAAAATGCAAAAAATCTAAAAAAAACTCAAGCAACTAGCCGGATCTAATTCGCGTTTCAAAAGCATTCCAAGAAGTCTGCTATACCAAGACGATTCACAACTACTCTCATGGCTTGTTGCTGAACATCTACTCATAATTGACTGATTGACTTTACGCTAACAAGATTAAAATTGTTGAGCAAGAAAAACTGTGTCGCAGACAACTCTTTCGCAGCTCTGCCGCTGAGAACGTTATTGGCGAAGAGTAGATGAATTGTCGACCCGAATGGAATGGTAGAAAGAGCTTCGCTGAAGTTACAGAAAGTAAACAAAGTGACATTACGAAATCGTCTCGTCTCGTCTCGTCACTCACCCTACCCCATCCTGAACCCACCGAAGTCGATGATGATGACAACAACGGCCACTGACTGTTGCAAAATTATGAAGCGCACGCACGAAAAGATATTAAAGGGGCATTCACCCGTCCAGTTTAAAATCTTGAATAACGTACGTATCTTGCTTAAACGAAAATTTACCATGTTAAATTGAAAAGGACCACACTGTTTAATTTGACACACTATAGTAAATGTGTATCAAAGCGTTAGAGTTATAGGTGTGTATTTCGCAGATATGGAAGTAAAAATATTTTAAAAAATCAAGAGATATTCATGATATTCAATTAAATACAATAGTACTAAAACGCGAAAACTAACTGTTTGAAATTGTTTTTATATATTAAGATATAGAATAATTCAATAAATCAATCATCAATTCTAATAAAATATGCCGCATGTGTCCATATCGGACCACTGAAGAATATAATCTATGGTTACATATAATACAGAGTATCTCGACAGCAGCGTTCTTTCTTGATTTTATTTTTTGTAAAAATGTTCTAAACTTATCCTAAATGTAAGAATTTAAGACCGAAACCATTAAAAAAATTGAATAAATTCTTCATAAAGAAATATTCAGTGAGATTTACAAATGATTTGTAACAATTCGTTAAAGATATGAGTTTTCATTACAAGTAAAAATGTTATAGACACGATTTCGATGGCACAAATGCGATCACAGCATTAGCTTTAAATAAGCTAAGTTTACTTCTTCATTGCTTTAATTTTGACGCATATATTAAAAGAGCCCGTCACAAGTTCTCAGTATCATATTGTACGATTCGCACAGTCTAAATATGTCATCATCTGGATCGTACCCGTTAAAGGGAATGGCGAATAGTTTTCAAGAAATTACGTGTTGTAGATTTCAAGTGAAATTAATTTCATTTGAACGCGCAATTAAATATACTGTCGAGAAAAAAATGAAAACCGAATAGAGTTGGGTGTCCGCCCAAAAGAAAACTTCGTCGGAGACACCGGCTCAGAGAACTGCAGTCGGAGTCGGTGAGTGACTAAACCGTTTAAGCTACTTACAGTCACTTTACTTACAAGCTGGCACTAAATGGATATAAATAGTTACAAAGTGAAGTGATGCGGCGTACTGCGAGCAACCTACCAAACGAGCGCACTTATCAAGCCACTTGAATCCTTTTCCCCAGACCAGTCCATACAAGACGGTGACAACAACGGCGACTAAACGGACTGCAAATGAATGCGCTGGACGTGGATGCGGCTGTGGCTGGTTGCTGAGAGGGTTGAAGCGACACAGGACGCTTGGAACGGTGCGGCACCTGGGACGAAATAACATAGCTACACTGCAATGAAGCGACATTCACACCTCGCGCAGCAGTAGAACGAACGATTTGCAAGGCGGACATTCACTGTAAGCGCATTAAAGTATGCAGCATCGCGCTGCTCATGTTGTGTGAGATACTTTTCCTTGTTTTGCCTTGATTTTGTCACTCCACTTTGGGACTTTTCTTAAACACTCGCGACTGTAGGACAATGACTTTCTATTTGAGTTTTCAGTCGCTGTCTTACTCCTTTGCATGCAATCGGCGGTTTGCCCCATTCACCTTCGCTTCCATCTATCCGCTCCACATCGCTTGGCTATCTGCCACGTAAATTCATGCACTACTTGTGGCCATTTTGCTTAATGGCCTCTATCTCTCTGTTACCCTCTTACCTTCTAACTCTTCATTATCGAGCAAAACTGTTTATTTTTAGCTAAACAGCAAAATGAATTGGTTAAGGATTATAGATGCCTGCCAAGCAGAAGGAGCAACGGTCCTTACATGGACATAACGCGAATTAACCATGGCACATTCTCGCCTCGCGGCGTTTAAATTACTGTATTGTTGATGCTGACGTAACTCGTTTCTGTCTCACAATATCACATTTTACGTTGAACTTCCTTTGCTCCTGCATATTTGAATCGAGTGTGAAACTGTTACAGCTTCTTGTACAACACAAACAAATGCGTATGTTCGGCGCGGATATCAAATTTCTATAGTTACTTAAAAAAGGGTTCTTTCTCGCGGTATAATAAAGCCTCGGAACTGGTTTTGAATTAAAGTTGTGTTTTTTAATTTTTCACAAATTTTTTCTTTCTATTTTAAGAAAGAATTGCCATTGAATTGTCTTCTTTCATTCAGGTGTGAAAATAATAATATTTCCTTTTTATTTCATTTTTTTTTTGCATCTTTTAATTTTGAATGCGGCTAATGACGTTGATAATTTTGCGTCATATTTCGTTTTTCATCTGCATTTAAAAATGTTCGGCCTCAGCTGCTTGTCGAGTCGTTTCATTATTTTTCTCTTATTCAATTTTGCAAAAGTCGTTGGGAAGCACTTCGAAAAAAGTCAAAAATAAAAAAATAAAAAACGAACGGAATGGAAAAAATAAAAATAATAATCGTCGCGACAAAAAGCACTTTAAGTTGATTTAATTATGATTACGCTCGCTTCCAATTCTAATTACTTGAATATCCTCTACAAGCGTCAACAGGAAATAATTGCACCATCGGTTTCACCGAAAAGACATTCCCTACGCGCCTCAAATTTTAAATCTTTTCTCTGAAAGAGATCTACAGAAATGCAAGCGTACGTTTTTTTTTTTTGCAGATATTTAATATAATATAATATAATATAATAGGTATTTATTAGGTTCTGTGGCGTAGATAGGATTTTGCCATGAGGGGCAAATAAATTTTGAGATGTAATGACTCATAAGGGATCAATGCTCAAGGATTGATCGATTGATCACACCCTATCTACCCTATAGATTCGGTTATGTGGGCGTGTCCCGTTCATTTTTTGAGGTACTCCCATACAAACCGAAAGCTCAATTTTATGCATTTGATATTCGATATGGTGGCATACTGTAGAAGGTCGCCTTATACACATCTACTAGTGGGCGTAGCCCCCATTTAAACTCCCCACGTTTATGTTTTACAGTACGATTTAAAATTTCGTGTGAATTTAACGTTTTTTCTTGTTTTTGTCTATTATTTTATGAAAATTAAGCGGAAAAAAATATATTTTGTACTGAACAAAAATGATGTTAGGGGATGTGCGTTCCCCAGTTCCCTCTCCCTGGATCCGGCAATGAATGAGCATGAGCATACGTATTTAATTTTGAATTCAAAGTCTATACTGTATATCTTTATCCGGCCTATCTCACACTACTTTATTAACTCTTAACATTAACAAGAGAAAACATTATTTTTGGGGGAGCTTAATACACTTTCTACGCATTATGAGTAGACCTCGTAATTTGCACATTTAAGTCCTAAGTTAATTGTAAATTGTTGCTACATCTAGAAACTAATTTAAATATTTTTGATACTAATTATAAAACCATAACTTCGGTGGAACCAAAGTCTTAAAAGTCTTCACGCTTTGTATGGGAGCTATACTTTCTGGTGGGTAAATCTCTGTCATTTTGATAAACGTTTTGCTATAAAAAGTCTCCACACAAACTGTCAAACCAATGTTTCAAAGATTGAGGGAATAGAGCGCGCTTTGATGCACAGACAGATAGACGTACGGAGAGACAGACGAACATGGCTAGATCGACTCG
The DNA here is from genome assembly GCA_035044765.1 of Leucophenga montana. NCBI lineage: Eukaryota > Metazoa > Arthropoda > Insecta > Diptera > Drosophilidae > Leucophenga > Leucophenga montana. The sequence goes on along the minus strand of JAWNNQ010001895.1, from coordinate 163,261 downwards.
TCTCGTAATGCTGATCACGAGGCTTCGTTTAAGGCGTTGCAAACTGCGACTAAATTATAATACCTTCACCCTAAACTAATAAGTTTGACTTAATTAAAAAAAGTGCATAAAATTTGAGGTGCACATATGAGTCATAACTCATTTGGTGTATGCATCGTATTTGTATGCGAGCTTTTACCTCCAGAGCAAGTTGTATTCCTATTCCGACAAATATTCAAAGTATACCTATACCTACAAAGACCCCATACTGAGATAAAAGTTGAAAAGTAAAAAAATTCATACAAAGTCTGAATAATAAAACAACCAAACGATGTCACATTTTAGTGTTCAATGCTAATGTACTTGACGCGTTCGGTGCGCATTCACTTTGAAACTGAGCAGAGTGAAGCTAAAGTGGCAAAGTAATAAAAATATTTGTCAATCGTACTTTTAACAATATTTAAATGTATGTAAGTAAAAAAAATCTTTGACAGACGAAGAACGATTTGAGCAAATTCAGCAAGGACATCAAGCGCCCTTCAAATTAATGAAAATTCTAGGAGTCTAGCGACCGGTCAATTTTTGAATTTAGCTCTCTATCCGTTAATATGACAAGGCCTGTTTAAAAAAAAAAGAACTTTTAAATTTATACGTGTATACCAAGAGAAAGTGAAGATTTAATACTCTTCACACTTTGTATTGTATGGGAGCTACTTCTCTTAGCGACCACATCGCGTCCATTTTAGTAAGTACGAGGTTGGCGCTCGAAGTGTAACCAATTTAAATATGTCAATTTTTATTTTTATACCATTCACACATTGTGTGAATTGGTATTATCAGTTTGTCTGAAAGTTTGTAACCCATTAAAGGAGGCATCGTAGACCCCATAAAGTATATATATTCTTGATCAGCTCGACGAGATGAATCGATGTAGCCACGACCGTCTGTCTGTCTGGATGTTGTTGCGAATTGTTATGCTATCCAGTTGAAAATTGGCACGTACACTTCTTTTTACAGCAGTTTAATAGAGTATCAAGATTGATGCACCACGCCCACATTTTGTGGTATCCCCCTACTGCACACTATTATGTTTTGGTAAGAAAAACTTCTTTATTAAAGTCAATATTAGGTTGAAATGCAAAGTAGTTCCTTTTTATGGACAGTCGCCTACAATACATAGAGTAATGGGTGTCACCCGCACACTTTTTGGGGTAGCCCCCATACAAACCCACCGCGCACTTTTGTCTTTTTTATGTAAAACTTCTTTATTTAAATCAATATAAGCTTGAAATTCGATCTGGTGGATTTTAGTGGACAGCCGCTTCATATTCATATATAAATGGGCTTGTCCCGCCCACTTTTTGTGGTAGTCCCATAAAAACCCACATCTTACTTTTATGCATATTTGTACGAAAAACGTCAATATCATTCATTCACATCTACTAGCGGGCGTGTTCCGCCCACTCTTTGGGGTGGCCCTTATTTAAACCCACACCCAATCAGTGCCCTTTCCCCCCGTGTTAGTGGTTCGACCAAAGTAAGCGCTTTTTCTTGGTTTTATTTAAAAACTTCAGTAAAGATTTCAAATTTTAAGAAAAATATGTTATTGTTCGATGTAGCCACCTTTAGCGCGGATAATAGCATCGAGTTTGTCCGGGAAGGCTTCACACGCTGCACGAATGTGGTACGATGGTATTTTGTCTCATTCTCGTCGAAGACCAATCTTTAAGGCTATATTCATATCATATGTTTAGTTGATACTTTGGCCTTCAAAACGGAGCATATGGAAAAATTCATCCGGTTAAGGTTTGGTGAATATGGTGGCCATTGTTGTGAAGAAATAAAGGGAAATATGTAAAAAAAAGTTGGGTTTCTCTAGCTTTATGGGATGTGTCGAGTTTTGTTGAAACATCCAATGGTTTCTACCGAATTGTTTACGTGCCCAAGATAACAAAGCATCGTTTAAAATATTTTCACGGTAGATTTGTTGATTTTCCCAAAACATCACTGATGAAGGCGTTTGCTTTCGCAGAGCAATTCGCTGGTCTAAATTGTCTTTTGATTTGCACTTTAACAATACACGATCGTTTTGTTTGTTTACATATTGCTGAACCGTACAATTTTTTTCAAGCAAGTGTTTTAACAACTTTGCTCTTGCTATGCAAACTGCCTTTTGTGCAGGCGTTCAATCTTTCCTTTTTTGTATTTTGTAGGGCTTCAATCGTTAATTTTTTAATATGTGACCCATGCTACGAGCTGACACATTGAGTTTTTTCGCCAATTGAACTGTGCTTTGTCGTGGATTACGTTGAAATCTGGCCTTTACCTTTCTAACTAACACCTTGAGCGCCGACCCCTGGATATTGCTTATAGTTATAAAAAGTAGTAAACAATACACGAAATACTTAAATTCTGCAACTGCTAAAAAAAAATTTTTTAATTAAAGAGAAAGCAACTAGTCGAATGAGAAAGCTTCATATGCTGCATGGAGTAGTCGGCGTTTTTACACTACAAGTGAATGCCGGCACTTCATTTACGAACATAACCGATTGATGACTATTTAACCGATGCAAAACTCAATGAAATAAAACACGTTTTGGTGGCCGAACGCCTGTGGGTTTTTATACACATGTGAGACAGGACGAATGCTTGCCGAAATATTATGCTCTCTGCTTACGAGAAACAAAAATTAAAATTAGATACACCGCACGCCACTTGAATAGGACCAAATTAAAGTTTCACTCAGATATGTATATGTATGCAAACAATAAAATTGAAATAAATTGAATAAAATTAAACTTATTAAATTCCGCGAAACAAAAAACAAACCAAATGGTTACAATATGCCTTGTGTGCGATTTTATAAAATTGTTGTACAATTTATATACCTTGAGTCTATATACCATATGCCCATCTGTTTGTCTGGATGTATGAAACAACAGATCACGGAGACTATAAGAGCTAGAAACAAAACTTGGATATTTGGATTATATTTACCCATTCGCAGATCGAAATAAAGAATAGTATTATTATGTAGCGTCAATCGTTTAGGAAACACTTATCAAATTAAAAATGAAACCCTCTTCTGCTTAATTTACAGACGGTATATAAAAACATTATACCGTATTTCACTCCCGCAATCAAGATGAAGCTAACGATTTTATTTGTTGACCTTTGTTTTCGAAAATTTGGTAAAACTCTTTAAAATTTAAAAAATTAACCAGACGAAAAACATTTTTGCTTAATAAAAAAGGAGTGATTTATTTTTATATTTTGTTTCTTAATTTTTTTAATTAAGAAAAAAAATTTTTTTTTTGAATATAAAAAAAAATTTTTTATGTAACATTTTTTTTTATGTTTAAAAACAAAAATTAATTATTAGAATACGAAATGAGGGTGTTTCGAAGAAGTTCTAATATCAAGCGTAAAATTTTTAAGTCTACGCATCCCTTCAAAATCTTTAAAATGGAAAAACACCAGCGTTTTCAATCAAAAATGACCGAAGTTTACGTTCTTTCATGTTTTATTTAAAAAAATAAGACAAATTAAAATTTTTTTTTATTTTATATAATTTTGAATATTTTTAGAAAAACATATTAAACACAAAACTAAGAAAAACTTTAACATCAGTTAAATCGAAGCTCCAATACCTTTCACACGAAATTTCAAATCACCCATAAACATGGGTGGCGTGTTTGTATAGAGGTTACCCCAAAGAGTGGGTGAGAAGCGTGTGTGAAACGATCACCTTGTCGAATATCAAGCTGATATTGACTTAAAGAAGTTTTTCATACAAAAGTGTGCGGTGGGTTTTCATCGGGTCTACTCCTAAAGTGAATAAAAAAGATGTTTATACAAAGAGTGTAAACTGAAGGGGAATGAATGAATGATTTTTAGAAATTTTTGACGAGCTAATGAAATAGTTTGTTTTTTTTTTAATCCATTAGTAGAAAATATAAATTTTGTTGATCTCGTAGACTGTAAGAGATAGAGACTTCAAGTATGGACATTTAGACTCTCCTTTCAATCTTCAGATAAAGTGCATGAAAAGAACATTTTTAAGTTTTTAAATGAAAATTTAATGTTTTTATTTTGAAATGAATTTATTGTATCATTCACACATAGTGTGAAATGGTATTATCAGTTTGTCTGAAAGTTTGTAACGCATTAAAGGAGGCATCGTAGACCTCATAATGTATATATATTCATGATCAGCACAACGAGACGAGTCGATCTAGTCCTGTCCTTCTGTCTGTCCGTCTGTATGTTGTTGCGCAATTGTTGGGGACCAATTTTTATAATATCTAGTTGAAATTTTGCACGTACACATCTTTTCTTTTGAGTTTCTGTATGAAAACTTCTTTAAAAAAGTCATTATTAAGTTGAAATGCAATGTGCTGCCTTTTAATGGCCATGCGCTTATTATGTATAGCATATACATGGCCCGCCCACTTTTTGGAGTAGCCTCCTTACAAACCCACCGTGCAATTTTGTGTTTTTTATGATAAAATTCTTTATTTAAATGCAAATTAGCTTAAAATTTGATTTAATGGATTTTAGTGAACAACCGCTTCATATGAAGCGACCATCTATAAGATGTCACCATTGATATTGACATTTTCGGTTCAACCGAAGTTAACGTTTTTTTCACTTAAAAATATAGCCCCACACAAATCTTTGGTTCATATATAGGGTGTCTCAGGATTTGCGCCGGATTTGATTTTTAAATAAAAAACTGTTGTTTTTTTTTAAATTTGTGAAACTTTTATTGAAACATAAAGTAGACATCATGAGGTTATGTATGGAATAACAGATCGGGTAAATAAACAAACAACAAAACAACAAAATGCCGTTTTGCATACATAAATGTTGCGGTATTTCATTGATGCAGCGTGTAATTTGAATTCGCACTATTGTTAGGATTCACATGTGAAATGTAGACAGTGTGAGGTTATTAAAAATGGAGCGCAGAGCATTCTTATTGTTAAAATATTTTATCAAAATTGTGAAAGTTTCGCGGCCACAGTTCGCAAACTGCGTTCAATTTGGGGTATTCATAATGGCCCAAATAAAGCAACTGTGCGAAGATTAATTAAAAAATTCAATGAAAAAGGGTCTATTATTATTGATGTGAAACCATTAACGCATGTTCGTCCAGGTCGTTTAAACGAAATTATCGCAGCTGTGCGTGCCATACAGCACGAGAAACAGTTCAATTACTGCATCAGTCATTTCCCGGTCGTGCCCTCTCGCGTTTTGGTGACCAGAATTGGCCGCCTAGATCATGTGATCTGACGCGTCTAGACTTTTCTTTGGGGTTTTTTGAAGTCAGAGGTTTATGTGAATAAGCCCACGACATGTCAAGCATTGAAAGAAGAAATTACATGCTGCATCAATGAAATACCGCAACATTTATGCAAAACGGTTATGAAAAATTTCACGAAAAGATCCCGTATATACCAGCAAAGCCGAGGCGGCCATTTACCCGATATGTTATTCCATGCATAACCTCATGATGTCTACTTTATGTTTCAATAAAAGTTTCACAAATTTTAAAAAAAAACAACAGTTTTTTATTTAAAAGTCTAATCCGGCGTAAATCCTGAGACGTAGAAGTCTTAAGCAAGATATAGGTTTCATTTATCCAAACACTTTAGTGTTTTCGTCTTCTCTATTAAAATGTAATATCAAAGAAAAATACCTCTTGACAAATGGCCAAAGCCTACTTGCTACTCACAAAACTTTTAATATAAATTTTGTGGCGAAATATTTATATTTTTCATTTGTATGGTTGAAATTGATTGTAATATATAATAAAGCGTTCGTCATGTTGCGATGTAGTTGCGAATTTTCAAAAATATGCTTAAGTAGATAAATAAATTAATAAACAAAAACAAAAAAACGACTTCATAAAGGAAACTAAAAAGAAAAAAAATAAATTTACTTAGCAAAATTAATTCGTATTTTGAGTTAGTTAATGAGAAATGATTAAATAAGTATTTTATAATTTTGATGTCGGTGCCCTGTAAATACTACAACAACCTTCCTGCCACTAAAATGCGATGGAACTGTAGCAAAAATAATTGAACCTTAGCAAACCGGTTTCTACAGAAAATTCTAGCATGTATGTAATATCAGATTTAGATAAAATTGGTTTATAAGGTATCGTCTTTTTTTCCTTGTTTTTCAGTTTTTTTTTTTCTTGAAACAGCGCTGCGTCACTGGCCCTTTCGCAGTACGAAATACTTGGACGGCATTTTACGAGAAAAAAATAGGCCAATACCCAGAACAACACACTTTTAATAAAAACGTGCTGAATCCGTAGCAGTATATTAGATACGAGTACATAGGTATGTAAATATAAAATTTTTCTTACCGGTGTGTAGGCGCGTGTGTTGCTGAACATGCGAGAGTTGCTTGAATCGGCGATCACAATATGAGCATTTGTAAGGCTTCTCTCCCTGTTACAGAATGATCAAATGAGAATGTTATCATGATAAGGCAGGATATTTCGCTGAGAGGGAGGGAGAAAGCATTACTTACCGTGTGTACGCGAATGTGCTGCACCAATTGGTGATTACTGGAGAAGCTTTTCATACATTGATGACACTGATGCGGTTTCGTTTCTGTTGAGCCACCCAAACTAGTCGAACTGCCGGGTCCGCCCAACCCGACTCGAGGTATTTGCTGTTGAATTTGCTGCATGGCGCTTTTGTGCATGAAGAGCTGCAACGGCGAGCAGATGGAACATTGCACAGCGAGAGCAGGTCGAGTTATGAAGATTATGTTGATTATATTGGATGCAAGGAGATCAATTGATTGGTGATTAAATATTTAAGCGACTAACTAACTAAAATACTATTTTGATTTTGTTCAAATTGTGACTTTATGTGCGTATTCTTAATATTATTGTATGGATTTATGTTAGTTATTGTGGTTGTGTGTATGTGCAACAATTTTTGAGTTTCGCGATTCGTGGTCAACGTGAGTGAGTAGTGAAGTACCGGAGAACACAGCCTATACTGCGAACTGGACGGTGTTTGTCTTGTTCCAATCTGAATAATTTTAATGTATTTTTTTACTTGTGAATATTATGTTTTTTTTTTGTGTTTAACAGCATGTTAATAACAAACAAAACAACAACAAAAATTATCAAAAACAAAAAAAAGTATATGTATATATATACATTTTTTGCTGATTTGCAAGCTTTTGCATTTAATTTACTTTAATTTTCTTTTTTTTTGTTCCAGTTCAATAAAAAATGTGCTGACGTTTCACTACGCGGGCGGTCGACTTCTTTGACATGTTAAATTATTAACCTGTCTACTTCCCATAATGGCCGCGAAATCGCACAAAATTTTTACAAATGAAAATTGTTCATTGCAGCGTATTTTACTGTAGTTCATGAATGTAAACTTTACCTGACCTTTTCATAATAGTAATTTTAATAAGGTTTAAATAAGGGTCAATCTAAAAAATGGGCTTCTACGCCCGCTAGTAGATGTGTATGAAGTGACCATCCATAAGATGCCACCATATTGAATTTCAAGTTGATATTGAAGTTTTTCATATAAATGCATAAAAGTGAGCTGTAGGTTTGCATGGGACTACCTCAAAAAGTGGGTGGGTATATTGGTTATATGTATGTATATGAAGAGGCTGTCCACTAAATCGCATTTCAACCTAATATTGACTATAAGTTTTTCATGCAAAAACACAAGTGGGGTGTAGGTTCGTATGGAAAAAAGTGGGCATGTCGGGGCTTCATACTCTAATAAACTGCAAGAAAAAGAAGAGTATGTGCCAATTTTCAACTAGATAGCATAAAAATAGATAGCATAAAAATAGATAGCATAAAAATTGATGAGATAGCTATATTGCCTCATCTCGTCGAGCTGATCAAGAATATATGTACTTTATGGGGTCTACGATGCCTCCTTTAATGCGCTACAATAATATAAAATAAAGAAGAACAAAAAATGAAAATAATCTGACTGTTAGCTGGCTAAAAATTTAATAACTAAAGATAAACCGCATATGTTGCAATGTAAAAAGCAACTTTACGACGATTTTCCATTTCCATATTAAATATGCAGTCTCCTCCTCCTAAGGCCTCCCTTACTTTATTAACAGAAAGACGAGCAAATTATACTTACGCGGCAAGACGAATTACAGCAGCGAAAAAGTAAAAGAACATGATGGATTCGCTACTGCACATATCATTTTTTTAAACCAACAGGGACGAAGAAGATGTACAGTTACGCTAATCTGCATTATATTAATATACATTCTAATGAAACATGGTATTTTTGCATCACTAGAGTTTAGGATCAGTCCTAAAATTGGTGTGGGACTTATATTTTATATAAGCAATTTAATATACAAATACCGTATTGCTTGTCAACGTATTCATTCGATCAAATAAAAAACCTCTTGACGAGGTAAAAATCAAGTGATAATATGTTGACATTTAACTTTATTTAACCGATTTTGGGGCTGAGACCAACTACAATTACCAGATGATTTTGAGAATTTAGTATTACATTAAATGCAAAACATACTATATCTCAAAACTATGTTTACTACATTTACGCCACTCTGCCTCTCAAGCATCCATACGCGTTATCTGGGGTCTGCCACGCCTCCTTATTGTACCGTTAACCCTTTGGCTACAGGGTATAAATAAAGGTGTGAAATAGTATCAGTTTGTTAGAAATTTGGTACAGTGGCTTATTTTTGTCATAAGCGCATTGCGATTCATATATATATGCCAACGCATTTTTAGAGATAGCCCCATACAAACCCCCTTTTTCTGTTTTTGTATAAAAAACTTTTTATTAAACTAGTTTACAAATTTCTTTTTTTAAAACGATAGTACCTTTCTCTACACATTTTTTATAGTAATTTGGGTGCGTTGAACACGAATAACATACCTATTTTTTTCATTTGGGCCATTCACCTTAATCACCTTTGTAGCGATACATCGCTCACTTCGATCGGGCTTCCCATTCGCACTGGACCCTGGTTTAAGTAAAATCATGCATCGAAAAATACAAATATTCCGTTATCAAGGTAAAAAAAAGTCTGTTTTTCATGTTCAACGTACCCAAATTACTCTAAAAAGTGTAAGAGAAAGTTTCTTTTTTGCTGTGAACTAGTGTTATGGTCAACATTAACCTGAAATTTTATATGGTGCTTTTTATTGTAAGTACACTTTACATGTATATTCGGAGTCGTCCTGAAACAAACCCACCAACATTTAGGTGATTTGCTTTTATAAACAAAAAAATATATAAAAAAACAAAAGGTTGCTTTCTACAAACAAATTCTATAAAATAAATTTTTGAGGCAAATCAAGTCATAAAAAATACTTCAAAAAAATTGAGAACTGAATTTTTTTTTTTTACCACTGCAGTAATACGGTTCCGAATATGAAATTTAAAGTTATTCTAGTAGCAGTGCGGTACATAGAGAGTCTATACCGTGAATTTAGTTTTACTAAGTCTTCTGTAGACGGAGAATGGATTGACATGGCTACATCGCTTCGTCTTTTCGTGCTGATCACGAATATACAATATATACTTTATGGGATCATCGATGCTTCCTTCCATCGCTGTTACATACATTTTTACAGTTCAACAAACCCAGTATACAAAAAGTGTTTGTACAGAGTATAGAAACTTTAAAATCCGAGCTCATCTATGGGTTCATATCGCACTCATTCGTAGTTTTCTTTAATTAAATACATATTATTTCTAATTATTTCATACCCAACCCTAGCCTTGATTTGCCTTTAATTTTGTTTTCTAATAACCATAAAACAATCTGTATGTAGGGTATTATATAGTCGAGCACGTCGACTGTTAGTTTGTTTTTGTTTTTGTTTTTTAAAACTTTTACTGTTTAAAAATTATTGCAAAATTTTCTATTTATATTTGCTAAATAAATTTTGGTCAACTGTTTTCAAATCCAGCGGAATTTTCCTCCTTGCTGACTAATATAATCGTAGAAATCTTTTGCTTATGGGTTTCTTGCAGAAACATCTTTAAATAAAAAGGCTTAGGTTTTAGATGTTCTGTAGAATCCAATTACTCAAAATAAAGTGATTGTGAGGTGTGTTATATTTTCAAAAATACTATGGAAAATATGCGAAAAAACGTAATTTTAAACTGCAATGTTATTTTTCGTTAAACAAAAAATAGTATTACAAACTTTTGTTAGAAAAAAAAAACAACAAAAAATTTTACGAATGAAGTCGGTTATCTTTTTTGGTATTTCTTCGCCAATGCGAATAAACTTGAAGAACAAAAAAAAAAAAAAAAAAATTAAGTAAAATAAAATAAAACGAGAAAAAACGTAAAGCGCGATGTAAAAAAATATGTAGTATTATATGTAAGTACAATATGTATGCGGGAAGGCTTGTAGGGAACTAAATGGAAAAGGATAAAATGAGGGAAGGATGGACCGACCGAGGACGACCAATGGCAGGTTTGCAAAGGACAATAAACGTCCGTTTCTTGCGTTGGGTTGCGCCTTTTTTTCGAAATTGTAAATAAACTTTGAAACTAGAAAAATGTGTATAATGAATCAAGTCGCATTCACCCTACGACGAATTGGCGAAGCTTATGGCCACAGTAGACAGGAAGAGAAGGCGACAAAAGAGCGCTAAAGTGTATCAAAAAATCTGCATGGCTCGGCCAGCTTAAATCCTGTCTGGTTTGGCTGTCTGTGTGTTTGTACGAATATCCAGCGGCGGAGCGCATTTTAGTGCACCATAAATCGAGAGAAGAAAAAAAGATTCGCCGGTGAACTGAACTCCTACAAAGCAAAGTGCAGAAAGAACGGAAATGTATCGCATAACGTGAGGCGGTGGAAAGGGCAACGGCCAGAGAGAAAACTGTCCGAGTGACCACTGGAGGAGAAAAAAAGAGATACAGAGGATATTGCGCGATGGTACCGAACACCTATCGCTAGCCGCAGCGAGAGATTCTAATGTTCGCTCCTTCGACGTACGACCCACACACACACACACACATACGCAGACAGAATTGCATAGTGTGTGGCTCAAGGGATGGGATGCGCGAGGAAAATACAGCGAGGATATAGTACTGGCCTGGCCTGGCTCTGTCTCTGGTTGGTCGGTCGTCAGAGTTTTGTTTGCACTTTCTCTGCTTCTTTCAGTTGTGCACTTTACTACATTTTTTTTTTCATTTTTACTATTTCTAGGTTGTTTTTTTTCCTTTGCTGTTGCCTTAGTAAAATGATTTTTTTCGCTGATGCATTGTGGTTGCCCTTCGTCCTTGTTCCGTTCCCTGTGGCAAACATAAAAGTGAAAAAAGAAGCGAAGAAAGAATAAAATGGCGTACATGACGAACTAACGAATGAACTAACAACTTGCAATGAAACTAAAAATGAAAAAAAAAAAAATATTAGAATGAAACAAATCTCAAAAGGCGATGAGAAGGATGGATAAATCAAGGCAACGCATCTCCAAATTCAAAATGAAAGTAATTTCACCAATGATTCGTTACCAAAAAATTATCAAATGCATTCCAAAAATCAAACCTTTGAGTGTCTATATATTTATTTGTCTGTATGTTGAAAATTATCCGACCGATTTTTATTTTCCACGCCCACAAAGTAAAATCGATAAATCTCGGGATCTATTGAAAGCAGGATAATGATATTTTGTATATATAAGAAGGACCCTGGCAGAAATAAACCCTTTTAAAAATCGCAGGCGTAGCAGAGTACATCGGAGTCGGATAGTATTGTATAAGGCTTAATATGACCGACTCCCGTCAGTCTGTCTATGTATGTGTTAATTCCGCTTCTAGTCCTTCAGTTTTCATCGAATCGTTCCGTATGTACGGTGTATAAATTCAAAGCGAATGTTTGCTATTTACATATCTCTGAGATATGCCACGTCCCAACCGCCCACTTTTAATTTTTGTATGGAAACCTGTTTGAAGACTGTCAGGAAGCCCTTCTGCATATTTAAATACTTAGTATCATATTTTGGTCATTACTACTTCAAAGACATCGCACATCATAAAGATTTCATTAGGACAACTTTTGTACTGCAATCAAAATGGTATTCGTTATGAAGGTTTCTTATAGATAAACAGTTTACTTTAATTTAAATGTGTCAACCACGCCCACTAAAGGTAATAGGCCCATTAAAAATAATCGCCAGTTTACTTAGTCATATCTGAGACCTATCTCTTTTGAATAAGAATTCGAACGTTTTTAATTAGTACTAAACTTTAGTATTTGTCGCATATAAGTATACAGGTACATTGTGTATTTTTCGTTAAACTGGAAAGTATTTAAGCTTCGGTTTCTTACGATCTTTGTATAACAAGTGAAGCTTACAAGTTTTTATGCCTGAATTCGCTAGAATTTTTAGGGAAAACAATTTTGTTATACGAAAATATTGTTATTCAATTGTAATTATAATAGGTCTGCTACTACATACAAAAATATGTAAAATTTACTACAAACTACATGGTACGTATTGTAAGTACTATACATAGATTCTGATCAAAAAATATGCGGAATTTCTCATCTCACCTCGCTTGAGTATTGTCAAATTATTGTCAAAATATGTTTTTTCGATGTTGGTACAACTATCATACATTCTGTCAGACGGTTTAAGTGCATCAACTTAATAAACAAGTCAGTGTTTGGTTCGTTTTTTTTTTTTGTTTAATTTTAAAAGTCTTTTTGCGAAGTTTACCAAATATTTTGTGATTCTAAAGCAATGTCATGACTTCAAGCGTTAAACATGTTCAAGGAAGCTTACTGGGACTCGACATACGAGTTCCAGTATACACATCGAGCCTATGTAATTGATGGTTTGCATCTTTCCATTTGTGTCGTCTGTCCCTCTTTGACTTACGAAAACGTAAAAAAAAATAAAAGAAATGGAAAAATATAAAAAGTGAAGTTGTATTTTCATTTACATCTTTTCAATTTTGCCATTTAATTTTTCGATATTAACCATCTGCCATTGCAAAAAACTAGGGGCTCGTATTTAAAAACAATGGTCAAGATCGGCAATAGTATATTCAATCTTCACTCATGAACTTCACTCATCTCACTGATTTTTAAAAATACCCGCTTATACAAGTTTAAATCATTTTCGCAGATAATAATACTGTGAATTTACATTTCATGAACAAGCGTTTATACGCAATTTTTTTTTACTTATGCGCCAAGCCTTCGACTCAATGGAAAATGGCTCAATTAAAAGGAAATATCCGTCACGAAATGGCTGCCATCACGGAGAATACCTGCCGAGCCGTCATAGGAAATTTTAGTGCTCGATTAAATGAGCACTGGAGAATATCATTTTTAAGAAATAAATTCCCAAAGTGTCTATTTTAATATGTAATAAACATTTTTCAATAAACTACTTACTTTTTTTATCGATTTTTTAAATGTGAACTTTCTTTTGAGACACATTTGAAAACATTTCACGGTAAGTCAAAAAATAGGCGTATATTTCGTTTTGTACATTGATGATGTTCGTATGTAAGTATTGCCACCGCGCTTCACATAGCTGGTTGAGGTGCCAGCTTTCAGCTCAAACAGGAAACGGGAATTTTCATATATCGTGACATTAGAAATTCCATGAAAGTTGTCGTATGACCAATTTTATAATGAAGTCCAAGTATATACATATCTTGATCAGCTTGACGAGGCGTTGAATAACGACGAGTATTTAAATTTTGATAGTGTTTGAGATGTGCAGGGGCAAATGAAATGTTGGTAATATTTTTTTTTTCTTTTCTTATCGCTTTAATTTTTTGCTTATTCTCGACTTTTATTCATATGTAAAGGTAAGTCTGTCTGCTACACACTAATAGTGTGTTTGTTTGTGTGAGTGTGTGAAGACTGCATTTAGGGTTGGGCTGTGTAGTTGCGACCCTCTGTTGCTTGAGGGTGGTGTTGTGATAAAAAGTCAGGGACATTAAAGGAATCGGGTGGGCTCAGACAGAGGGAAAGCAAAGCAGCGGTTGGAATACGTAGGATGGTTGGCAAGGATGTTACGATACTCAACAAAATGACTGAATTAAAGAAAGAGAGAAATAAAAAATGGCAACTTAGAAAAAAACGAGGGGTGATAATATGTACATATACATATGTATGTGTATGAGCATGTGTCTGTTATTTGTCATACATACACTCATGCACACACATGTAATTGTGTGAATGTAAGTATCGATACATATAAAAAAAAAAATATATACACACACAAATATATATATATATATATATATATATATATATATATATATATATATATATATATATATATATATATATATATATATATATATATATATATATATATATATATATATATATATATATATATATATATATATGTATATTGGCGCCCTTTGTGAATAATGCTAAATTTTGAATATTATTAAATACTTATACAGTTATGTATGCTTATACATATGTAAGTGCTTACAGAAATAGAATACATTTAGGTTCCAAGATCCGAAATTATGACCTATAACTGATGCGTATTAAGAGATATGACCTTCAAATTAATACCGTTATTTAGATTATATATAAGTATTTAACTATATATAGAGGACGAATTTTAGAATTCTTTTTAATTTTTTCTGTACCAACTAACTGAAAAATGGCAAAATTAAAAAATGTTTCTATGTTTTGAAATTTGAACTTATTTTTCGAACAACTGGACCGATTTCTTATGTATTGAATCAGCTCGCTTATTATAAATGTAATCTAACTAATGGTATTGAATTCAAATATAAATCTTAATAAAATCTTACTATCGGCTTTTATTTTATGATGACATTTTGAAAGAGTAACAGGTTAATTATTTAGGTTTTTTTGGACTAAAATTTTCATCTCGACCCAACTTTGAAATTTAGGACCTTCATTGAATTCAGCGTCCTCGATCTATGTTTACCCATCTGTTCCTCCGAGTGTTAAAAATACTTCCTAATTCATGCTAATATAATATCTTTATAATAAACAGACCAGGTAAGTCGATCCAGCATGTCCGTCCGTCCGTCCCTCCATCCATCTGAGAAACTGATTCTCATGTAATATAAGACTGAGAGTGATCAAATTTGTTCTATAGACTTTCGAGGTGCCGAACTACTAAAAGTTTATCTCTAAATTTCGTTCCACCCATCTGTTTACCACAGAATAAATGATCCACAACCTACTTAGTATGGAAGTTATAGTCGTCTAACTTAAACAGTTAAATAGCTTTCAATCCCACATTTACAACACATTTCAGTTAGCTGAATTCCGAATTCTCGAATAGACGTGGTTCAAAAATTTGTTTAGAATTTGACTTAAACAATTGTATTTGAAGACATAAACTCATTAATTTTCGTGCAATTTAATCCTTATCGATGTGCTGGGTTTAACTTAGTTGGAGAACTACGCCTTTTTTTTGCTTGTTAAATGAAACTATGAATTCATGCGCCCTTTTAAAAACAGACTTATATTATACATTTTATTTATGTACAAAACCACGAAATTCACAGCTTCTTAAAGCCTCAACTTCCAATTAGTTTTTCGCTTAAACAAATTAAAAACTTACCGGGTTCTTAAGGCAACAGAAAAACTTTATTATTTTTAAAAACAATAATGTAAAAGAAACAAATAGTTGTGTTGATGTTGTTGTGCATTTTGTCAGGTGCATTTGTCAAATAAAAATTTATTCAAATCAAAAATTTACACATGTATTGCTTAGAACAATCAAAAATATTATCAAACAATACCTATAATTAAAAAATAAATTTACTGAACTGTTGCACAAAGTATCAACTTGTAAATAAAAATAAGCTTACATACGGGTAAACATAAATTACTTTATATAATCGTGTAACTACGATCCAATCTAAAATGTTTATTTTTATATGTGGTGTTATGATATAGTATGTCGATCTGAACCAGTGTAGCATATTTTAGACAGTTACAAGAAAATTATTGTTGTACAAGAATGCCAATATAAATTGTAGGTTTGTACTGAGGTATGTATATACTTTTATGATCCGATCTCGAACATCATCAGTTAGTTATAAGTATTGCAATTATCATATGATAAGTAAACAAATGAGCGAGTAAGCAATTTATGGAAATATAGAGATTGTAAGGATAAACGCTCAATATCATGATATGGTTCGTCGTTGTCATCTTGCAATTTTAATGTTGTGTGACTATAGTGAATCAAATGATTGGGGTGCTATGCTTTGTAGTTGGCTGGGCATGGGCAGCAGAATGAATCCTTCATTCCAAGTTTTAGCTCAATGTATAAATAATAATCAGACTCACAGATATTTATAAATCGACAAATTAATTATCTAGTTCTATACTGATAATTAAGTTGCCTATTTCATATTATGATTAAAGTGTATAAATATTAATTGAACTTTTGAGTGGTGCAGCATTGTTTTAAGCCAGTGATAAATACATAAATACCGTACCTATGTCGCAATATAATTAATTAAGCATAAATGGCAATATAGGGGCCATTATTTTCGATACTGAAGAAAAATGAAATTACATAAGCAATAAATAAAAATGTACCACGAAATTAAAATTGCTGCACCTTGTTTTGTTGCTAGGCTGCTGGAACATTTTAATATCAGAACTTAAATGTGTAAGTATGTATTTGGATACAATACATAAGCAAAAGAAATGAACAAACAAAACAAACATATTTAAATATACATATAAATAAGTGTGTATGTAGGTACTAAATATGTGCTTATTCTTAAAGGTTAAATTGTGTTTATAGTTATTTGTATTAGTGATGTGTGTTCGGTACCTGCTTCCAGACATTAACGACCAACAATCGAATTTAATACGATATACTCTTAAGAACTGCACCCGATACGAATATAGTAAGTAGTACATATTTAAAGTATCGATAGGTGTCTTATTTCTAATGAAATGTGTTATTATTTTAAATAAAAAGGATAAAAGAATATATTACGTAATGGGATAAAGGGCGAAGGGGGATAGGTGATCAAAAAGTGTCAAAAGTGAAGGAGAGGGTATTTCCGTGTACAATGTTACTTTGCTCCACTCCAGTTTCTATACTCATCTCTGTTACTGTTAATCCGTTATATACTCCGTGTGAATAGCATAAGAATTCGAATAATCCTAAGAATCCTACCAATGCTTATTGAATTTATATTAGATTACTACGATTTTTTTAGTCCACTTAGCTAACCACTTTTTGCTTTCGTTACAATCGGTCACATTTATCATTTTAACATTAGCTTTAAAAACATTCTGGTACATTTATCATCCAGTTTAATTTTTTCAGTTAAACAATTAAAAAAAAAAAAAAAAAAAAAACAAAACAAAAAAAACAGACAAATAACTACGCTATTTAATAATAACACATTTCATAAAAAATATCTTTGTGTTTTTTGGTTTGCAATTCATATATCGAAAGGTATACGGCAAATTTCGGATCGCGTATCTGCGATGTGCGAATGTGCTTGTTTATGGTTTTGTTATTACTGTTTTATCTTTTTTTTGTAGTTGTTGTTGTTGTTGTGATATTTGTGTCTTTAACGTGGAAGAGTACTATACACAACGGAAGAGATGCCAACTCACTCGTTGCAGGGTTGACCAGCATTCTTCAAGGGTGCGCTCGCTGATAGCCGCTGCACTGCTCGATCGGGAGAGCTGTAGCTGGAAGAAAACAAAAAAAAAGAAGAAAATTATTAAATATATTCTAAAAAAAAAGGGTTACAATCTAAAGGACGAGGAATGTGGTTGCAAAGGTGAAAACCTCATTTGGGCAATTTATTTTGTTATAAGTAATTAGTTAAAACAAAATTTTCGAGCTAAGCCAATTCGTTCTATAATTGCACAAATTAATATTAAATAATATAATTAAAGGAAATGTATATTGGGGTTTGGTTGTTAGTTTTCTAAATACATATGATAAAGAACATTACGTGCTTCTCATTTGCCCGCTGGCAAATGCCCGGTTAGTGTTAGTCGGCTTACAACAAGTCAGGCGATCGTAAATATGTATTTATCAATAATAAAAAAAAAATTCATTGACACAGAAATACGAAAAACCACAAACAAATGATCACACAGCAAATGTTATAAAATTCTCTCGTTTTCGATTAGTTGGTGTTAGTCACAAAAATTTTCGATTAATTAAAATGATGAGAAACTTCTACATGGATAGTACAATAATTAAAAATCCAAAACCTCTGTAAAAAAAAAAAAAAAAACAAATAAACAAATCAAAACTGCTAAATGTTGTAAAATGAAGAAAATTCTTTGGAATAAGGCAAATAAATCTGAGGCAAAGGCTTATTGAAACCCGATACTGGCATTATTATATCAAAATGTTCATATTGGAATAAGTTTATTTAAGGGTTACTCATGCAACTGAATTTCAGCCAGATTTCTATTAAAAACTAATCAGTTGCGCTGAGATTAATAACTTAGGTTATTAAGAGACAAAAGTTGGATATATAGACTCTGCTTATCGATAGCTGGCTCATAGTTATAAAATTATGTGAGTTCCACTAGTGGCCGTAGCAACATGTCCTTTAAATGTACATTTTTCAAAGCAGCCCAATCATTTTGTTTCTTTTTTTTTTATAAATTTAAATAAAATTTTTGTTGAAAAGAAAGTTTTTAAAACTTTCCGTAAAACTAATTTCATTAATAGAAATTTCAATTGGTTTTTTATTCGTTCTTTGAATTGTTTTGTAATAAAATTTCAACTCTCGTATTTTATTTGTTCGGTTAACAAGTTGCTTTTAAACGATCGTATACTATCGGTTGTAGGATTAGCAAAATTGGGGGCCTTAGCTCTTTTAGTCTACTATATTTCGGCGTTTACACAGATGGATAGACAAACATTGTTAGCTTATATGGGAGTTTATTTTGTATGATGCTCCCATTTGGACTATTTTGGATTTTTTCAGCTATTTTTATATTGAATTGAATGTACATTGTATTTTGTCTTGCAGCTGATAGTGTAGCTGTTTACCCACAGAATTGTATATATTTTTTTTTAAATTTTGACAGCGAAACAACTATAAACACTTCAATATCAAAGATTTAGAAATCCGACTCTTAATAAAGTTATCAGTTCAAATTGAGAAAACTAATTGTTTGTCAATGTGAAAATTTAATGAAATTATGTGCTCTATTTAAAATTTGTATACAAAAACTGCTTGGTCTGCTGACTTTAGACAAAGTTAGCCAACCAATATTAAATATAGGTAAAACATTCATATTGAAATGAAATTTTGTGGACCAGCTAATATTTTTTTTCGTATGTCTGCTGAAAAGAAAACTGCTCGGTCGGCTAATTTGACCGGGGAAAAACTTTTCACAACGACTATCAATTGGATTTTTTAACTTTGGTTGCTAACTTTATTGGGGTATTCGCTGTAGTGTTTTCAGGGACACTACTACACTTTCTTTTCATAGTTTGTTGCTCGGTTTGTCTGTCTGCCATATTTACAATACTAAGGGCCGTTTTCATGACTTGCCTACAACTTTACCGCTCATATTCATTTCAGGCGTTATGCTAGTTTTCAATGTCAATAAGTTTATTATATTTTTTTGCAAAGTGACCTGCCAACTCGTACGATAAAAAACCAAAGCAAAATGAAAACAAACAAAATTGAAGTTTTGTATTAAAATTTTAAATGCAAATGTGCACATAATATTCATAGATTGGCTCGTATTTTTCTACAGCGGCGGCGCTCACTCTCATCCATTATTTTCTGCTAATTTATAATTTTATTGTGTTTACGTTTTTGCAATTGGACTGTCCACCTTTTCAAATATACACCAGGGCTACTCAAAATTGATTTATTATAATTGTGATGTCGTGACATGCACTACTCAATATTATTCCGCCTATAGCATATCTTGCCGTTTCGTATTTTCTTATTTATCGGAGAACGGCCCTAAAACAAAGCGATGGGAATCTGCAAATTCACTACGTGACAAAAAAAAAAAAAAAAACAATAATAATCACCAAAATACAAAAACAGTTGAAAATAATATTATATGCGAGTAAAAAATACGATAGGAAAAATACAATCTATAAATCAAATGTGAATCGATTGAATTAATTCTGACAAAATTTTAGATGAAAATAATAAATTACATCGTGTTCCTCTTCACACTCGAGTGTCATATTAACGATATGACTGGAATGACGGATTTGAATTCGAGTTCAAGCGAAGTTAACGCGCGGATTATTATTATTTCTTAATTTAATTAAATTTTGAATGCATCATATTTGTGATATGTTTCAATCTATATCTACGTCTCATATGTATTGTATTATATATTTTTATAAATTAATTTAAATTTTTAGGCTTTTTGTTTCGTTTTATATTTTTCTGTACTTATTTTTAAATTTTGTTTTGAACACTCAATTTAAGGTTTTTGTTTTGCTTTTGACTTTTCGAGAGGGCGAAAAGGATCGAAGGACACCCGAGTTCTGGGTGTTGTAGACAGTGGGTGGAGTGAGTTCGTGCGTGTTCCGTTGCGTATGTGAATCTCTATACATACAGACCACACACACCAATACAATATATGTACAGATGTGTGTTTACGTCTGCCACTGCGTCTGTTTACATCGGCGCATTTATTTTGGGACAACAATAAAAACAAGACAAGTTGCGATACATTTGACAAGACTGCGGTTTAAAGATACTCGTAAATGAGGCACATACGAGTATGTATGTATTTATACATATGTACATATGTGTGTAAGGACGAAGAACAACTATCGGCAAATGAACGGAGAAAGCACAGTAGAATACAATAAAAGAATTGACAAAAACAAACGCAGATTTCGATTACGTTCTGCCTAATCAAATCACAAATTTATTACACAATTACGTTAACGTAACGATACGTTAGCACGGAATGCTGCTAATATTCCGCGGTTTATTATTTTTTTTTTTTAATTTTTCTTGTCACACTGCTCCACTATATTATACGAGTGCCCTGCTGCGGGATGATTGAATACTAATATTCCGCGGTTTCTTTTTTTAAATTTTTCTGCCACACTGCTCCACTATATTTTTTGTTACTAGTTCTTTAGCGCGGTATCTAAACTACAGCGACGACGACCCTAACAGCACGATGTCCTTTGAACTTCTGCCGGCAATTTTATTTTATTCGCAAACAGGACACGTCTTTTTCTTCCAAGCCGACGCCGACGCTGCCCAAGTTGACGTCGACTTCGACTTCGCTAGTTTGCTGTGCGTCTGTGTGCATGTGTGTGTGTTGCTGTCTTTAAGAAAATTATGCGCGAGTCGCGTTGTTTTCAAGAAAACGCATATAAAAATAGACACACACACACAGAGTCGTTTGTAGGAAGGGTTTAAAAAGAGAGCAAAACATAAATCCAACAAAACGTACCCCTCACAACTCACAGTCTCTATGCATTCATTCTTCTTGTTTTCTCTTTATACATAAAGACACATCCGAACCGAACCGCCCCGTCCCACCCTTCCACACCACACACAAATAAAACTAATACACAAAGTAGGAGAAGCACAAAAGTGAAATAATAAAAAAAAAAAACAGAAAAAAGAAAAAAGAGGGGTTGCGTTACTTTGTGAAAAACAGTTATAAGAAATACGGTACGCTTTTACGTATTTCAAAATGATGTCAAAAAAATTTTAAGTTTAGAAAAAAAATTGAGCTTTCTCGATTACGTTGTTGATTCATACGCAACTTATGTACATACATATGTATATACACATGTATATGTGTACATACATACATATGTTAAGCACGTGGTCCTTGAATGGTTTGAGGAGGTGGTGTGTAGTGAGTTGGATTGCGGGTGTATACATACATATGTAAGTATAGCCATATGTAAAGCCGCAGATTGCAAGCAAAGTCAGAAAAAGAAGTTTCAATTTTCTTTTGTCCCTTTTAACTTATTTATCGCATTACTTTTTGTTTTTGTTTTTTTGTAAGACCAAGAAGTACGGCAGCCCACTCCACACCATTTATATATGTACATGCATACATATATTTCATACATTACCAACACATACACATTAACACTGATGTAGTTGTGCAGCTTTTCTTTTTCTTTTGCCTTTTTTTTTCTTGTTTGTATTATTATTCTCGTTTCGGCGTCGGCGCTCTTTTTTGGAAAGGGTCAGGTCAGGGAATTTTTTTGGTGCTACATTTTTTGTAAATCCACAAGAAAGGCATTTTCAGAGGGGAATAAACTTGAGCGAAAAGAGAATTATTCCTCTTTTACAACTGGGTTTTATGCTCCTCGTATAACTCTTATACTAGCATTAGTTTGCTCTTTTCATTTATGAGTTCTCTTTACAAAATATTATATTCGGCTCTTTCCATTTTAATGTCACTCGTTTACCGTTTATTTCACCAATCTTTGAAATATTGGTTTGAAAGTTGGTATGGAGACTTTTTATAACCAGAAGCAACACATGATTATCAACTCAAATACAAAAAGTATTTATTTTGTTGTCTCGAACATGTTTGAATTAAACCAATTACACAGCTCAACACAAAAAATAATTAATACGTTATCTGAGTTTATCAAAGAAGGCATCGGAATTGTTAGGGTCAAGACTTACTATTTCTATAAGACCAGATGTAACTATTACAATGTACAGACCAAGAGAGAATAAATCTTGTATTTTGTAACAATGCTACGAAGTTAGTACTCGACACGTTATTAACTGAATGCAAATTTATGATTGTTGGTTCTTTATTGAAAGTTTAAAATGCGTTTTACTGCACAAACCAATATGCATCTATTCCGATCGCTCATTCAATGATACTCAAAGAAGATTATTAAATTAGTTCTACAGAAAATTATTTATGACTAACATGAGTGACTTCTAATTCGGCCAGCAAAGTGAATGTATAAATATGATTGCTTTATTTGCCTTTGCGATAATCGAACAAAGTATTATCGTTGGATCCAAAAAATATGGCCGTTGAGCAAATTATTAACCGTCAGTAAAGCTAAAGTTCTAAATCAGCCATTGATAAGTAGAAATAAAATTATACTTCCACCACTCCACATCAAGTTAGGCATGATGAAACAATTTGACAAAACATTAGATAAGGACGGAGAATATAAATAAATTTATTTATATTTAAGGAAAATTTCCAAAACTAAATATGCAAAAATTAAAAGTGTAATTTTCGATAGTCCTCGGTACGGTTTACGTTTTACTTATGTAGTTTGATATTGTTATGTAGCACAGGTAAAACAAACATTGCAAAATAAAAATGTAAAAATCACTTCACTGACTCATGCCAATCCATGTCAAAACATACAGCATCTTAAAAATATGTAACAATAAATATGTGTCAGTTGGATTGTTAAATGGTGAGTTTTGTTGTTGATATAGTACCCTTTAATTATAATCATTTGATATTCTGCATATGAATGTCACAAAACTTTCTTGAGTTAGAATTAAAGTTGTGGTTCTTTTGATTTGGGTTTTTTTTTTGTTGCCATCAAACATATAAAACTATATTTTTTTTCTGCTTTTCACCTATATAATGCTGTATTTGTCTTATTCTATTCTATTTATGATTTTACTTAAACAAGCGTACAGAATGAGAAATCGGTTGGAAAATGAAATCGGTTATAAAAAATGGTAGACCTTTTTAATGAATTTGAATTAAAGTTCCATTCAAGAAAATTAACGATCATGGCATTTTTCGCATTATCCCAAATAATAATAACTTATTTAATTATAATTAAATAAGTTATTATGATGGTACCATAAAAAATATTTTATCATCTAAATAGACGATTTCGTAACTACGTCTTTTAACCTTTCCTATAGCTATAGATGGTTATATTAGCCCAACATTTCGGAAGGGGCATTAGCCCCCAGTGATGTGAAGGAAATAGCTGAAAATATATTATAGTTAACTATCTATGAATACGGTTCGAATAAAAAAGCCCACGCCTTTATTTGTTGACATGTGTTAACGAAAATTAGTTAAAATCCACTTGACACATTTTTATACTGTTCACACAGAGTGTGAATCGTATTTTAATTTGGTCACAATATTTGTGGCGAAACTACAACATTACATTCCGAACTTGTCAGTCTCTCTTCGAATACTACACGTTTACGAAATGTAAATACATTTGAAAAATTCGTAATAATTTTATTAAATTTTATTAACTAGTCACAACATTGGTTACCCCGATTTTTAAAACCACGCAAACTATAAACTAGCTAGACAAAATAACATCTCGCATGCCGCCGAATGAGACCTCGGTAGCTCATTCCAGAGAAGAGTTCCCTGAAGCTCAAAACCAGTAGCAAGCACAGAACAGGGAACTAAAGAAGCTCATTCGTATGCTGGCGCAACAGCAAAACCAACTTGTTGGTTGGTAATGCTAAGTATACTTTTCAACACAGAAGTACTTAAAAAATTTGAAGTCTAATTCGCTTTTATACAGGGACGAAACACAGAAAGAACAGTTATTTGAGAACCTATTTTGGCGGGGGGTGGTTGTTGTAATTTCATATTCTTGAAACGCTCGGGTTTCATTTCTTGTTTTCATTTTCGAATTAACCGTGCTATTGTAATAAGCATTCTAATAAAATGAGGAATTCTTTAGATTACACATTACATTTGGATTAATTTTTCATGGCATTACTAAATGATTTTGAGAAATAACACATATCCTTGTTTCGGTTTCCGAAACCGAAAGAATTATTCGTATTCGGATTATTTCGATTTCAAAAATATCGAATGCACTTTTTGGGTG
Source organism: Leucophenga montana (assembly GCA_035044765.1). Lineage (NCBI taxonomy): Eukaryota > Metazoa > Arthropoda > Insecta > Diptera > Drosophilidae > Leucophenga > Leucophenga montana. The sequence continues at coordinate 138,471 of JAWNNQ010001895.1, read as the reverse complement.
TAGACTAGTGTTGTATTCTAAAAAAAATGTACAAAAGGAGCTGAATGTACAAAAGGAGTTAAATATAATGTACCCCATATAAACTGTGAAACACTTTTTTTTTAAAACATTTTCGTCACAAATGTAACATTATGCAAATATTTTAATACCATTCACACATAGTGTGAAATGCTATTATCAGTTTGTCTGAAAGTTTGTAACGAATTAAAGGGGGCATCGTAGAACCCATAAAGTATATATATTCTTAATCAGCTCGATGTGACAAAAATTGGTCCCCAAAAATGCGCAACAACATACAGACGGGTAGACAGACAGACGGATACGGATCCGTCTGTCTGTCTACCCGTCTGTATGTTGTTGCGCATTTTTGGGGACCAATTTTTATGCTATCTAGTTGAGCATTTGCTCATACACTTATTTTTATTGCAATGACAAATATTCATGACGATCTTCAGATGCCAAGTATAGCTGAAGAAATCAAGAGACATAGCACCAGATACATAGAAAAACCTTATCAGCACTGTAACAATCTGGCTATCAGTTTACTTGATAATTAAACAACAACGAGGCGGCTTCAGCGAGTGCACCCGCTAGATCTGTCATGTCCAAGGACATAGGTTAAGATTGGGTTATTATATGTCAATATCATATGTAAAATCATGTAAAACGTAAATTTGAAAATTAAGTACTTAGAAAATGTTATTATAGTTCCTCCATCAAACTGATGGCAAATAAAAAAATAATAATAAAAAAAATTGTATTGCAGTTTGATAGAGTATCAAGATTGACTCGTCACTTCTACTTTTTGGAGTAGCCCATATAGAAACCAACCGACCACTTTTCAGTTTTTGTATAAAAAACTTTTTTATTGTAGTCAATATCAACTTAATAATTGATACGGTAGCTTCTAGTGCATGGACGCTTTACATAAACATTAATGGACATGTCCCACCCAGTTTTTGGAGTGGCTCCCATACAAACCCCCACCCACTTTTGTGTTTTTTATAAAGAAATTTTTTATTTAAATCAAAATTAGCTTGAAATTCGATTTGGTGTATCTTAATGGACAACCGCTACATATACATGTACAAATGGGCGTGTCTCACTCACATTTGATGTGGTGGTCCCATAAAAATCCACAGCTCACTTTTATGCATTTGTATGAAAAACGTCAATATCAACTTGAAATTCGATATGGTGGCATATTACACATCTACTAGTGGGCGTGTACCGCCCACTACTGACCAGAGATCGGAATTATCACAACCAACTGCGAGTACTTCATATTTAATAAAGCTATATAAGTACATTTTTGGAATCGGAAATGAAATCAGAAATAGTTGGCACTAAAATAAATTCAAAACCGACGACTTCCTGAAATACTATCTTTCTGCCTCATCTTCTATTCCATAAAGACTAAAGCAATACTAAAACAATGGTATGCTGAAATAGTTGTGTTGTAATGTCACTTTCTAAAGAGGATTGGGTATAAAGAACGCATGAAAATATCAGAAAAAAGAATTTTATTTTTCAACACCCGTGAAAGAGCTCAGTTGCTCGCAGAATTTAGGGTCAACGTTGCATAAAGATTTCATTCAAGACAGGTATCAAAAAATTAATATTCATAAATTTGAACCATACACAGAGACATCCATTTATTTTTTTCTTTAGCTGAAAGGCAACTTACGCGACAAATTTGAAGTGTAAATGTACGAGTTGAGTGTAAACTATTCATCATACAAATTTTGACAGTTCATTTACGAGCTTGTACATTTTACACGGTTTACGAGGTAGTAACGAGTTTAGAGGAATACCCACAATATATTAGGGGTATCCCCTTTAACTCGAAAAAACCTCTGAATTTTTCGAGGCATTTTGCGGAAACGCTCCGTTCTAAAAAATTGTTCAATTCGAAATTTGAATAATTTGGCCGGGTTTCAGTGTATAATGTAGAATAACGGTTGATATTTCAACACTTTTAAAAATGTTTATGTGACAACCGCTGTTAAAGAGAATAACATAAAATTAATAAATTACACTGGTCTACAAAAACAAATTTTTAGAAAAAGGCAAGAATGAGGGTAGTTTTCTTAGCGTAATTTTTGGCCGCTGAATACGAAAAAAACCTTCGTTTTACCTAAATGGCTCTTGTTTATTTTTCATCAAAATTGAACAAAATAATTAATCTTAACGGTAATGGAAGTTTTAAAGAGATACAAATACGAAAAAAAATATTTGATATACATTTGTTAACGAATAATTAATACAAATTGTTTTTTTAACGCTAAAAACACGTATTTTTGGTAAAAATTCTGCATTTTGTCAAAATCATTTCATTGTAAAATGCACAATTTTCATTTCAACGTCATGAAATCAACGAAATCTATAGTCATGAGCCTCACCTTTAATTTTGTCAAAATTTCAAAATAAACGAATAATATTTTCTAAGCTATGGCCAATAAACTCGGCGCATCCGAAAATATGTTTTTCGCCATTTTTGCTCTCAGCGAATGAATTATTCACAGAGATTAACGAACAACATAATTGATGAAAGCAAATATGTTTTTTTAAAACATTTTTAGTAATTTACAAATTTACTCAACGAATGAAAAACGCCTCTTGACTGATTTTCTGGCGTGACTTGGGTTTGAGCATTCACGCCGGAGACTCCAACAATAGTCCGCCATCATGTGGACATCTCATTTACCTTTTCCATCGTTTTTATATCTTGATGAAATCGTTCTCCTTGTTCTTCACTGACATCACCAAGATTTTCAGGAAAACGATCTAAGTGGCCATGTAAAAAATGAACTCTAATGCTCATACGAGTATTCCATCCAAGGACTCTAAAATTGGATAGCATATTGTTTACTAATGCCCTGTAGTTAGCCGCTTTTTTATTTCCGAGAAAATTTTCTACGAAGCGAGCAAATGAATCCCAAGCAGATTTTTCCTTGTCATTCATGTTCTTCACAAAGTGCACATCTTTCATTAGCTCTCTTATTTGAGGACCGTCAAAAATGCCTCCTTTGATCTTATCTAGACTCAATCGAACAGAAAATTTCTTTATCAAATACTGGAAACATTCACCTTCCTTTTCTAAAGCTTTGCTTCATGAGTCCACGTTTAATATACAGTGGTGGGAGAATAATTTTGTCATTGCTAATCAACGCTTTATTGATAATATTTATTTTTTCAAAAAAGAGATTTCTTTCTTTCCGGAAATTTTGTGTACCCACTTTGCTGTCCATGAAGAAAATTTAACATTTTAGGATCAACACAAATAATCCATTGGTGTTCTTGATAGTTAATTTTTTCTACCACGAAAGCAATGTTCGGGTACTCTTCTTTCATCGTTGTGGAATGGTCAATGGGAATTGAACTGTATTTGTTTCCGTTATGTAATAGAACACACTTTAAACTATGTTCGGAGCTGTCAATAAACATATTTTATTCATTTATTTTCATTTATTACATGTTGTACGTTAATCTCTGTGAATAATTCATTCGCTGAAGGAAAAAATGGCGAAAAACACATTTTCGGATGCGTCGAGTTTATTGGCCATAACTTTGCCAAATATTATGCGAGTATTTTGAAAATTTTACCAAATTAAAGGTGATTTCGATTAATTATTTTGTTCAATTTTGATGAAAAATAAAAATTTGTAAATTTTTTCTACCGTAAAATAATCAAATGTCGCAATATCTCGCAAACAAGAGCCAATTGGGTAAAACGAAGTTTTTTTTCGGATTCAGCAGCCTAAAATTATCATAGAAAAACTACCCTCATTATTGCCTTTTTTTTTGGCTGTTGACCAGTGCTATTAAAATGCCAAAAAAAAAAGTGGAAAAACAGAACTATGAGAGCTTATTGAACGTCATCACCACTAGTGATGGTTTGTATTTTTTTATGTGGACGTTTATCATTAATGTATTAATTTATTCGTAGAAAGCCAACAGCAAGAAAAAGAAGTCGAAATTCTTGAGGAATGGGCATATGCTACACTTATTGTATGTTGTCATCGGAAATAATTGTGTACCGAAAACAGAAAATGTATAATGTTTTACCAAATTTGGATGAAAAAAGATTCAGACAATTTGTACGAATCAATGAGCAACTTTCGAGAAATATTACACCTTATTGAAAAATACGAGATTTTTCAAGGGCGCAAATTATGCAAGCAATTCCCAGTTGAATTGCAACTCGCTATGGTTTTATACTGCTCCATTCGGTATAAAACAGTGCTTCAGTAGCGAAAATCGCATTTTCGTTGGAATTGACGATGGGGGAACATTAAGAGCGAGTCTTTAAAGCAATTTTAAAACTCCAAAAAAAATAATTTCTTGTACTGCCCGATGCCAAGGAACGTACCTGAAATTGCCACAATGTGTTGGTTATGTCGATGGCACAGAAGTAAAATTGTCTGAAAAACCTATGGAGGATCCCGAATCGAATTTTTCCAGGTAGCGTTCACGATGGCATAATTTATAACAACTGCGAATTGTCCCCGAAGGCATTGAATCATCTAAGCGGCGCCGGATGGCTAGCTGCTGATAGTGCCTACAAATTACAATAACAAACACTGTTATAACTCCATTTAGATCTAATTCAAACGATGGCACTCTGCACCAGCGAAATAATTTTAATAAAACTTTTAGCAAGTATGGCGTTCGAATTGGACGCTGTTTTTTCATTATGAAAGACCTGTTTAACAGTCTGAATAAATTAAAAATTCAATTCAAGGACGACACCACTGTAAATTTTGCGTGCCATTGGAATCATATTGGAACAACCAAATGATGAATTTTTGAATTTGAGGATGTAGTGCATAGTGATGATGAAGGTCAGCACATTTGATAATATTAATTACACAGCACAACATATAATATTATGGCAGATCATGTGAAAGTACATTGTTCTAGGATTTTCGGTACTACTCTTATAATTCGATTCGATTTGGATTTAGTTCTTGAATAATTTTTGCATAAATATGCCATATGGAATATGGACAAAGGTGACTTACCTGAATTTCGTTGGCTAGTTTATCGTTGCTGTACTTTATGTCGGGCGTGGAACTTCCGCCAGAGGGCGTCGTCGACGGTTGTGGAGAGTGTTGGCCCTGGACCTGTTGTGGATGCATTTGCGCCAGAGTTTTAACTTGCAAGGCGCTCGTCACATCAGGTTGCATGTGGGACTGTAGCTGTTGTTGAGACGGAACTGCTGCTGAGGAAGGAGGCTGTGGTGTCAGTGTTTGATTCGGTGTTAGCCTGGACTGTGGGTCTGAAGATTGCTGTGAATGGGAATGCGGAAGCAGTTGCGGCTGCGCTTCTTGATGATGATGTACAAATAGTTCACTAGTGAAAGTGGTCGGATTCTCTGCACCATGTTGTTGTTGTTGCAGCTGCTGCGACTGTTGTTGTTGCTGGTTTACAGCTGTCGGTGGCTGCTGTGGCTGGAGCTGATGCCGTAAGGAGTCGATTTGTGGATGCTGTTGTTGCTGTCCGGACGTATCTGTTTTTATGATGGTATTGTTGTTGTTATTACTGTTCGAGTTAGTATTGTTAATGTTAATGTTATTGTTGTTGTTGCTTGAGTTGGTATTGCTATTGACATCAGAGCCAGTATTGTTGTTGCTATTGTGATTTTGTAGCGCAGTGGACTTGAGATGTGCTGCTGCGGCAGCAGCGGCTGCTGCATTGAATAGCAAATGATGGTTGCTCATCTGCGCGGGGTGGGGGACATGCGCGTGGGCGTGCTGGTGAAGTTGATGTTGAAGCGATGATGAGGACGACGGCGGCAGCGGTAACGGCGGAGGCGGTTGCTGTTGTTGTTGCTGCTCGGTCTGTTGTTGTTGCTGTTGTTGTTGCTGAAGCAGCTGTTCACTTTTGATTTGTTGCTGATGCTGAGCTTGTTGTAGCTCGAGCTGTTGTTGCTGTTGATGCTGCTGTTGCTGCTGCTGCTGATAGTTGTGCAGTCCGAAAGGCGTATGAGCCTGCTGCCAGAAATCGGCAGCGTCCATTGCACGTTCGGTTGCCAATTTGAACTGCGACAGCAACCACTGATCCACTTTCGCGTGTGAACGCGACAGCAAGTGTTGCTGATGTTGGTTCTGTTGTTGTTGCTGACCCAGCGTGATGTCGTTCTTATTGTTTTGATCGCACTAACAACTATTCCACTGAACGAAAGTGTGTCGTTTCGTGACGCCTTCTGATCCAGCTTTGCAGCCTCTATGATAGTTTGGTAATCGTTGTTCTATTTCGTTGTCCTGTACGCGTTTGGCACCGCAAATTCACATTTCAAATAAAATTGATAAGTAAAATTAGTAAATACTGGTAATGAATTAATAATCATTTAAAAATCAAATAATCAAACAAATCAAATAAAAATGTGACGACGCTCCCAAGGAAGCAGCGGACTTTGTTCAAATATAGGTTTGTAGGTTTGTATAAGAATACCTTTACTAAAGGTTGTTTCTTTCCATAATGGTTTTAGTTAAATTAGCCATAAAGCAGAGATGGGCCCATCGTTGATTAGCCCATCCAGTAATTAGCAAAGACTCATGACCCACGGGTTGTTGACTAGCCGTCCAGTATTTAGTAATCATCAGGATTAGACAACGTGAAAACCATTGGTCCTTCTGATTATCAGATTTTTATTTTACCTTTGACTGTAGATATGCCTAAGAATCGCTTTTATGAGGCAATGGTCCATCAAACACTTTTTAACAATAACCAAAGTTCACCGATAATCGCTTTAAAGCTTTACAAACCCATTAAAATCTAGATTCATGGTCTTTTACGTGAAGTATATATTTATTCGCATCTATCGTACAATACACGATACTGAGAACCGATTTGCATCAAACTGCTATAATTTATGCGTCCAAGTAATAATATACGAAAGTTAGGATAGAGCGACAGTTGGAAATTATCATCTTTACATAATTTTTATATACTGCAATAAGTACAAGGACCACTATCTGTCTCACATGATATTTGAATGAGTCGTTACAGATGACTCCAAGTTAAAACAGTTTTAAAATCTCTTCACACTTCACACGAAAATAGTCCATTCTTATTATAGAAATTATGTATCTTCGTTAATTCTTCTATCTATCAAGAAACAAATTTAATTTTGTTAATTAGATATATTGAAGCAAGAAGAAGCTACCATAGCTGTAACTTCTCACAGCCATGGTAACAGAAATTTAAATTAAATTTTTTTTTAATTAAATATAATAAAATTAAATAAATAAAAAAATTATTTAATTATTAAAGCCGACTTTATATTTTAAAAAATTTCCTACTATTTACGAGTTTGTACTAACTTTAAACTGTTTGTATTAATCCTGGCCAGCATGTAGCCAGTAAAGACTATAAAATATTTTTATGTATTGTAGTAAAATGTGGAGAACACGCATTTGTATTTTTGCGTTGTAAAACAATGACCGTGACATTGTTTTGGGCTCAAAACGAACTGACAATCACAATGCGAACAACTGACAGTCACAATCATAGCGATGAACGTCTGAATTCGGAAATACGGAATGGTGCTGCTTTGAATGTAACTATTCAAAAATTAGTTATTCTACTTATTTATTTAATTATTTATTGATAATTTACTGAAAATCCAGTTTTCATAAACATACACGTACGAGTATGCGTCTCAGTGAATGACAGCAATTTCTCAAAATGAAACTAATTTTTTTTTTTGTGTAAATTTTAAATATCCAAGTTTGGCTCTATCTTTTCTAGTCTCATAGATCTCCGTATTCATGCGTGACTGTATCGACTCGACTTTTAATGTTGTTATTGAGCCTTCTTTTGCATGTTACATACATCTGCAAAAGCTTAGTATTCCATTGGCTCTAATTCAGGGTGTAATTGTAATTAGTATGTCAAATGTGTAACCATGTCGAACGCTTCACGATTTGGCATCTCGTTCATCGCAGGGGAATCTTCTATGTATCGTTCCAATTCTAAAATAAATTGTCTAAAATTTTCATTTCTGTATGGTCGTGATAATAATCATAGTTGTTTACTACACTAAAACAGTGTGCTAGCTTCTATTTTTAAAACTATTTATAAAAGAAGCAAAATTTGCAACCCAGTTGTTCGACCAATCTTAGAATTTCCATCCACATTATGCTATTCATCAAGATCGTATCGAGTTAGTTTAAAAGCAGTTTACGTTTTTTGCAGTCACAATGCGCAATGCAGTCCTGATGCACATCTACCGCCCTATGAGGATCGCTTGATACTAATTTATCTTTCAGCCCTGTACGCCCCAAGTTCGATGTGCTTTGCCGTCTTTTTCCATAAGATTCTAACTTGATTCTCCTTTGAGGCTCCCTCTGTAGGCGTAGCATCCAAATTTTTTTTTGGAAAACTAATCTGCTTTCAAACTTTTGCTTTCAACAAATGCAAATACATTTTTGAGATAAATCAATGTTTTTTTACTACTGCGGTAAAATGATTTGGAGTTGTAGCAGTGCCTAGAGTCGATACCGTGAAATTAGTTTGTCTAAGATCTCTCTAAATGGAAAACTTTGCTCTCAGACAGACATACCAATAAACATGGCTATATCGACTCGTCTTGTCGTGCTGATCACGAATATATATATATGTACTTTATGGAGTATCCGATGCTTCCCACTCTATGTTACATACATACATTTTGATAGCATACAAACCAAATACGGGGTACAAAAATAAAAAGAAGACTACATACATAGGAAAAACAGCAGGGCAGGATATTCTAAAGTAGTGAACTTACGATTTCAGCATTGTTACTTGTTATACCATTCACACATAATGTGAAATTGTATTACGAGTTTCTCTGAAAGTTTGTAACGCATTAAAGTAGGCATCGCAAGCCCATAAAGTGTGTATACGTATATACAATCTATCCATCTGCCCTTCTGATAGTTGCTGTGAATTCTTTTTTAATTGTTTTTGTAGATATCTGGCTGAAAGCCGGTATATAAGCTTTTTTTGGTCAGCTCGGCTGGCTTTTTATGGACAGCGGCTTCACATACACATTCTAATGGGCGTGATCCGCCCACTCTTTATGGGATATTCCCCACACTAACTCTGGTTTTTTATCTAGTTTTTATAGTCAATTTCAACTTGAAATTTGATATGGTTGATTTTTTTGATAGATGCTTATATATATTTAAATTAGTTGACGGGTATGTACCGAATAGGTTGGTTCAACCGAAGGTAACGATTTTTCATTTTTAGATGACGTTTATCTGAACTTGAGCAAAATTTTTATCGGTAACCAGATTGCGATTGTTAGTCAGAGTAATGTATTTATAAGTTTGTCATCACTAAAATTTATGCTATAGATCTTTCAAAGAAATTTTTTAACTGTTTTTGTTATTATGTCCTGTTACGTTAATCCCGGTGACCGAACGGCCACATTTTTTTAGACAGAAAAATTAATGATTTTTTAATTTTTAACGATATTTATACACTCATTGGCGGATTCAGTGAGAGGGAATCCACTAACAACGTAGCATATAAAAATGGTATTGACAAATCTAAATAGATTCAGGAAAGATATGATTTTTTTTATTAATCATGCCTCTTTACAATTAATCTCGACTAGTTTTAGAAAATACTATCGATTATGTGGATGCAGTTAATGTTAAAACGAAAGCTAACTCTTTTTCTGGAATGTACAGAATTGGCCAGCGATACTAATTTGGCGCGTTCTTTCGGTGTTTATCGATACCTATTTAAAATTAAAAATTTATAAAGTGGCTAATTTTCCTCCTTTTTTTATTTTTAAACTAATAAAACATCTGGTCTTTGAAATAGCAAGATCATTGGAGCTGGATTCGATTAAACTTACTCAACTGCGTTTTCTTTAAGCATCCAGCGTGCATGAAAACCCCTACTTGCGAAAAATTTCAATCACTTTAAACCATTACAAATGAGTTCTTATTTAGCCAACTGCCGTTTTCGTTTCTTAAGTATCCCAATCCAACCACAAAGATTTTAAGAAATGTAAAAGAAAGTAGAAATTTCAAACTGTTTTTATAAAAATCCTACTTATTTTCAAACACAAAACAATATAGACAAAATAAATAAATAAATATTTTCTTTCTTTTCAAAACTGTTAAAAAGTCTTGTTTGAAAAACCTCATAATGTATATGCATATTTCTGATCAGCTTGTCAAGGTGAGTCCATTGTGACCAATCTTTGAAATATTGGTTTGAAAGTTGGAATGGAAAATTGTTATAACCACGAGCAACATATTAGTGATAGTATCCGTGACGTGACAACTAGAAAGTATAAGTTCCATGCAAAAATACTTTCCAATATATTGTTTTGTATTGAAAAAGTTTTATATTAAAGCATTATTTTTAAATTTTCATACAAAATGTGAACGTAATTTGACATTAAGTTTGACATTAAATGTTATTCAGAATAGCTGATAAAGTGAATATAAACATATTTTACACTTTGTGCATATTAATAAAGATTTGGGGCCTCGAAAGCTCATCTGTCTAGAGTGCTTGATAACATTTCAGAGGACCAGAATTCAAACCTTCGAATCGAAAACCCCATTAAGTATATACATACATTCTTGAGCATCTCGATGAAACGAATCAAATTAGCCATGTCCGTATGTCTGTCCCCAATCTGTGTGAATCAAAACTAGTAGCTCCGTTTTTAAGATATCGATCTGAAATCGGGTAGAAGTTTGTAATTATTTCATAGCTAAAAAAATTATCCCCAACCCTCTATCCCAACCACAACTATTAAAAAGGTGTATTTCGCGCCAAATACATATGCTATTTGCTATCTATTAAAAATTGTTATATCTAAGTAACGTTATCTAATTTAAATACTGAAGTTAATTGCGGAGCAAAAGCAAGTGTGAAGAGATTTTAAGCTTCGGTTACGCCGAAGGTATCGTTTTCTTCTCATCTGGAAGTTTAAAACTTGACATTCTCGTATGTACTGAGATTTTTGCTTGAGATATTTAACTTACGAAATGTAATCATAGCTTACGAGTATGTTAAAAACTTGTTGTTTTCAATTTTAATGGCAAAAATTCGATTCCACTGATTAAAGAGACCGGAAATAAACTGTCTCATGTGAATCCCAAATTTGCTTTCGCATAGCAATTTTTAAAATAATTTTATTTATTTAAATTTTTTTTTTTTTTGCTTATTTTATTGACTATTTTTTTGACCATTTCACCGTTTTATAAATGTTGAGACTTTAACACAAAACAGCGATAGTTGAAATAATAAACTGCATATATTTGACAAATATAAGCTCACTGAACCTGAATAAAATAAAAATATGTCAATGATTTCCTTAGTGCAATTGGGAGTCATATCACAACATCGAAAATATACTGCATAACAAACCAAAAAACTCCTGGATATGATTGCAAATAAAACATATACATTAGAATGCAGTAGTCGTGGGTGATTTCAAAAAACCCTGAATTCACGTTTATGTAGACTTATTATAGAACATTAAAATTTATACAAAAAAAAAAAAAATATATATATTTTTTTTTTCTAAATTAAAAACAAAAACAAATTTTATAGACTAGTTTTTTTTTTTTATAAATACTCCATAAAATGATAAAAAAAAAGAATTTAAAATTTATCTGCGTATTGATTAATAGAATCTAAATATCCAAGCTAAGTGTCGTTAGCCTCAGACAGACGGAACCGACGGTGATGGCTATAAGAGCTCTGTTTCTGACGCTAATCAAGAACGTACAATATATACTTTATCATACTCCTCCTTCCGACCCTTTGGGTATAAAACTTGACATAAAATGCAGTTCCTTATTTTCCACAAGCCCGGAAAACCGACCGATTCACTCGAAAGCTATCGCTCAATTAGCTCGCTGTGTTGCTTTTCGAAAATTTTGGAGATATGTTTTTTTATTTGTTTTTTTTTTTTTTTTTACCATTGCGGTTAAACGGTTGCGAGTCATGACGTTTTCAGTTACACTTGTAACACTTGCGGTACCATAACTTTACCATAAATTTATTTTCTTTAAGTCTTCTATAGTCTGAGAACTTTCTCTTCGACAGAAATACGTATGGACAGACGGACATGGTAAGATCGATTTGTCTTGTCGCGTTAATCAGGATTATATGTACTTTATGAGGACTCAGATGCTTCCTTCGCTACATTGTTAAATACATTGACTTTTCAATAAAGCGAATATGCACCGTTACAAATATATTTTGTACAGCGTATAAAAAATCATGTCGGACACGTATCTGTTTTAAATGGCACAATGTGAAAACTCACACCCATTAGCTCAGGGACTCCACAGGGCTCAGTTTTTAGCCCAACTCTTTATATTCATACCCTTTGATATTCACCATTTATATTCATATTCATTCATATTCACTGCAATCTGTAGTTTTGGGAACAAATTTCTTTAAATAAAAATAACTTGCAACACCCGCTAGATACCAAAATGGCAACATAACGACTTTTACATATTTACCAGAAATATTAAAGCTTCCTTCTTACATATCTTATTATTGCTAAGATTGGTAAGAAGGATTGCTAATAATATCATAGAATGTAAGTCTTGTATAAAATTTATTGGGTGTTTCCGTACATAAATCAAATATTAGACATAGTCAATAAAATAATCCGAATTGTATATCGTTTCATAAATAGAAAATCTCGTCTATTTCTTCATAACAAATTCATTATACGAGTATTCAAATTAATATTTGGGCCAATAATGCTCTACGTATCAGTTATTTAGGGCGCTTAAAAAACAAACTACAAAATCGCCTAAAATAAGCTTCATAAAATTGTCTAAACTTCATCATTCTTTTACTCTACTGTCCGCATCTCAATAATAGTTTTAAATTTCAAAATCACTTTTTTATAATCTGTATTCTATGTGTGAAAACTCCATAAAAAACTCCTTGTCTTAAGCGCATATATTAAAAAACGAAGTGCCCGACAACCTTGCTAATGTAGACCTTTGCAGACTTTAAAATTGTAAATCACAAAAAACAAATTTATTTTTTAACCAAAAATATTTTGTCTTAAAAATAAAATTTAAAAAAGAAAAATGTATTAATTAAATAGAAAACAAAAGAAAACAAATTTTTTCTGTTTATGTGGCCTTGAAAAGTGTGCATAGTGTGCGTGGAAAATTACCATACTACTGGGCGCAGTGGGCGTGTCATCCTTAAAATTTAATTAACTCGATCTGCGTATGGTCAAGGAGTATCTAAATGTCCACGTGTATCTAAATGTTGAAGTGTATAGCTCTTATAGTTCGTGAGATCTGTTTTAATACGTTCAGACGGACGGACGGACGTACATGGCTACTCAGTTTCACTGATAATGAATATATATATATACCTTATCGTATCTACCACGACTCCTTTGCTTGATACATATATTCGCACAAACTTATTATAAGCTTGTACCTTGGGTATAGAGAATAAAAACAAGAAAAAACGTTATCTTCGGTTGAACCGAAGCTCTAATACCATTCACACGGGAGGGGGTTGTGGGTTTAAATAAGGGCCACCCCAAAAAGTGGTCGGTACACTGCCACTAGTAAATGTGTATGAAGCGACCACCTACAAGAAGCAACCATATCGAATTTCAAGTTGATATTGACGTCTTTCATACAAATGCATAAGAGTGAGCTGTGGGTTTGTATGGGACTACCTCAAAAAGTGGACGGACACGACCATTTCTATATGTATATGAAGCGGTTCTCCACTAAAGTCCACCAAATCAAATTTCAAGCTAATAATGATTTAAATAAAGATTTTTTTTCATAAAAACACAAAAGTGGGCAGTACCCCAAAAAGTGACCGGGTCCCACAAATTAATGTATATGTGAAGCGTCCGTTCACTAGAAGCTACCATATCAATTATTAAGTTGATATTGAGTACAATAAAAAAAAATGTTCATTTAAAAAGTCAAAAGTGGGCGGTGGCGGGAAAATCTAGATACTCTAGTTAACTGCAATAAAAAGAAGTGCATGTGCCAATTTTCAACGGGATTGCATAAAAATTAGTGTCAAAAAATTGCGCTACAACATCCAGACAGACCGACGGACATGCTGATCAAGAATATATAATATATATAATATATATAAAAAAAATACTTTGAGTCCTTCTGGAAATTACCAGTACTCGTTAAATATTTTAGATCTCTTTGTTTCTAATATGATAGATTCTTGATCAAATGTAGTAAATCACACTCGCCACCATTTTGTTTAGTTATTTATTGTTATTTATTATTTATAAGCTTAAAAATAAAACGTAATTATTATTTATAAGCTTAAAAATAAAACGTAATAATAATAATTGTAATAAAGTCCTTCATTATTTGGGTTTAGAGCTGAGATTGAAGATGATAAATTAGATGAATTAAATATTTGACACAAAACTTAAAAGATTTTTCAATAATCATTGTTAATAATACTAAAATTTTAAATTTGTTTACTCGTACATCCGAATTGACCTTTATTTTTGATTTATTATAACATTTAAACTGAAGCCAATCTACCGCACTTCCCGACTTACGCTTTCTTTTTGACTTAGATAATTTTTGCTCAAATAAAATTTTGACCGGCGTCTAATCGCAGAAATTTCGAAATCGGTTTCAATACTACTTATATTTGTATATACTATATATATATTGTACATACATATGTACTAGTATCTTTTTAGCACAATTATTTTGCCAAATGCATTTCACTAAAGGACTGTGGACGCGTTGTCATCGTCAACGAGGACGACTACGATGGCAATAACGAAGATGTCGGCGACGGCGATGGTTATTTGTGAGAAGCGGAAATAGTGGACTTGGCGCCACGCGAGTTCTTGGCAAACTAATTTTATTGTCGCGCTGCCTAAGTATAAATATTGTTTTCTTTTAAGTTCGTTCGCATTCCGGTTGCTTAGAAAATGACTTAGACGGAGGACAACATCTTCGCAAACTCGAGCCGTCTTCGTCTCTGCTTTCGTTGTCGTCGATGTCGATGTGGCTGTCGTCAGCGTCTTCGTCTTCGTTGTCAGGAAACATTCCCACTCGCGCATCTGCTCCTTGCTCGCTCACCAGCTTTGGTTGCTTCTCTTAAACTAATTCGCGAACACCCCGCCGGACAACCGCTCTGCCGCACACGCAAAGCTCGGCGAGAAATAGTTTTGCCAACTTAAGAGTTCAGTTTCAGCGGCCGACACATGCAGAGACAGATACTTTTAATATGTAGATTACAGTCTCTGATAAGGTAATCAGTTGAGCAATCCTGTTCATCAAGACTAAAATTGAATGAACTATAGTTTTTTTTTCATATCTCAGAAGTCAGTGAGCCGAAAAAGTTGATTTTCTTTTTTAAATATAGGTCTTTTTAATAAAATAGGTATTTGAAAACTTTAAATTTATGAGACGTATCAATAATTTCTTAATGCTAGCTAATGGATGGCCAGGAAAAATTTTAAAATAATTCGAACATACTTTCCTCTTGTTCGAACTTAAAAAATGCATATTCCATAGAAACAAAATTTCTGTTGTAAAATCTTTTTCCAAATTCTGCACCAATCTGATGTATGCTCTTTGTCAATAAAAAAAGTAATTTGCTTGTGGACATATTGTAGATGTAAGTACCAGTCTCCAACGCAAGTACATAGTTTGATGTGCGAATAATTATTTTAGAAATTATTCTATTAGAAGTCATCTCTACCTATAAATATATCTATACTTATGAACATCTTGAAAATTCGCTAAATTCGTATTGCTCTGAAAATTCCCTGAAAATTTTTCTATTTAGAGACAACTGATTTACCTAACTCTGGCATGTGGCATTAATACTGTTGATTCCTCATTACCACATGCCTCGTGAATGACATTTTCGTAGTGAGTATTTGATCTCCATACTCCAAGTATCTCCATATTCCAAGTATCGCAGTAGAGCTCGAACAGTTGAACATTTGATGCATAGTATCTATGTCATCTGATTAGTTTGTCCTGAAACCAACTTCAAATTAATTTAAATTATTGCGTAGTTCCGCCAACTCTTTCGCAAGAGTATTCATAAACACGATGCCTTTATAAAGGCGTTTTCAATAGGAATATAAGAATTTTGTATTTTAATATGCTCGCATGCTTACATTTTTTTCAGGTTTACATTTTTATCACGGCGAAGTTCACGAAAGAGCAACGTTTGAAAATTATTAAAAATTATTACCGATATTCTGAGGTGGTGGTTTTCAACTTTAATAACGCTTATTCCAATTTTCGGTCGTAATAATCGTCCCACCAGACCGGCTGTGTATGCTGTAGTGAAGTACCGGGAATATCGCATCCTCATTATAAAGATCTTACCCTATACCCTTACAACTTCACACTTTCCCAAAAACTGTAGCGCCGAAACTTTTCCGATTCAGCTCTTAAAAAGTATGAAGAAAATACTGAATTTCATCGAAAAATAATTTGTTGCTTAATGGCTTTGCGAATAAGCAAAATACGCGCTATTGGATAGGGACAGACCCACATGTGCTTCAACAGATTTCCATTGCATACACAAAAACTGACCGTGTGTTGTGGATTTCATGCCGGAGGTGTGATACGACCATATTTTTTCGTTGATGAAAATGATAGCTATGTTACGGTCAATGTCAATTTTTGGCCAGAATTGAGCGGACTTGACATCAGTGATATGTGGTTCTAACAATATGGCGCCCTATGCCGTAAAGCTGGTCAAACAATTAATCTATTGAAGGAGATGTTCAAGAAATTGCCCAGTCAAATGGTCACCTCGCTCCTGGGATTTAGCTACTTTTTATTTCTTTTTATGGGGTTACGTTAAGTCGTTGGCTTATGCCAACATTCCAACCACATCAGAGGAGCTCAAGAACAATATCGAACGAAAAATTGACAACGTTCCGGCCGATATGTGTGGAAAAGTGATGGAAAATTGGCTAAAAAGAATCGACCGCTGCAAATCTGCTCGCGGTGGTCATAGGAACAATGTAAATTTCCATGCTAAAATTCAACTTGTATACTGTGTAGTACCACATTTTATATATTTTTATATAGATAGATATATCTATTTATATATAAATGTAATGTTCGTTTGTGTACGCTTTAAAACTTAAAATGTTCTGCACCGATTGAGCTCAAACTTTAGCACGACATCAAAGATTGTTTTTATCTATTTTTCGCATCAGTCACAAACCCGCGACCGCGAGAAAACAGTTTTTTTAACGGTCAGGTGTGTACCAGTGACCGCGCCATCTGCCAGAAGCGAGGTCACATGTGTAACAATACCTGTTCCCAATTACATTGTTTATTAACCAAAAAAAAAAAGTATCCACTTGCATCTGATTTAGATTATTATACAATCTAAATTAAATATTCACTTTAATCGAGGTACTTTTGTGTGATCATGTCGTGATTGAGCTGCGCCTTTCACCAAATCGTAAGTAGAGGTTATGTTTTATATGAGATATGGTCAGAAAAAATATTAATCTTTATATATAAAAATCTTCTGTACGTGTGTACGTGACTGAACTCCACTGTGAATGTGTTCGTGGCTTAACAAATTTAAGATAGAGGGATGGAATGGTGTATATGGGATCGAAGAGGGAAGGCGAAGGAAAAGGGGAGTGTTGGGGAAGATGTGGAAGGGAAAGAGCCGGAAGAGAAAGAGGTGGATGGGGGAAAAGGGGCATTGAAATAGGGGAAGGGGAATGGGAGGTATGGGAAGTAGTGGATGGGAAAGGGGGCAGGGTAGGGGAATGAGAGGTATGTTAAGGGGGCATTGGGATGGATGGGTATAGATAGGTGAGGCATAGGGAAGGGCAGCAATGCGCAGGGTACCATATAAGATAGAGGGATGAAATGCTGTATGCATGTTAATGGGATCGAAGGGGACAAGGAGAAGGGGATGTAAAATAAGGAGAGGTAGTAAAAGGTGCAGGGGAATATGTGCAGTGTAATGGGTGGTAGGCAAAGAGGTGAAAGGGGACATATATATATATATATATATATATATATATATATATATATATATATATATATATAGAGAGAGAGAGAGAGAGAGAGAGAGAGAGAGAGAGAGAGAGAGAGAGAGAGAGAGAGAGAGAGAGAGAGAGAGAGAGAGAGAGAGAGAGAGAGAGAGAGAGAGAGAGAGAGAGAGAGAGAGAGAGAGAGAGAGAGAGAGAGAGAGAGAGAGAGAGAGAGAGAGAGAGAGAGAGAGAGAGAGAGAGAGAGAGAGAGAGAGAGAGAGAGAGAGAGACGAGAGAGAGAGAGAGAGAGAGAGAGAGAGAGAGAGAGAGAGAGAGAGCGCGCGAGAGAGAGAGAGAGAGAGAGAGAGAGAGAGAGAGAGAGAGAGAGAGAGAGAGAGAGAGAGAGAGAGAGAGAGAGAGAGAGAGAGAGAGAGATATATATATATATATATATATATATATATATATATATATATATATATATATATATATATATATATTTGTTTGAAATGTTATGGAATTATTATGAAGACTGTTTCATTATTATATTTATTTTTCATTTTGACCATACCCGGTTTACATTTGACCATCGAAAGTAATATTATATTGTTTTGTCACCGGATTCACATGTGCATGTCTCTGCAATCTCAGCTTATGTCAATATTTAATTCCAAGATTGAAACGAATATATAAATAAATATATAAACACCAAATATATATATGCAGTTAAACTAGTAAAAACATGTTAAAAATTGAAAGCAAACATAGTGTCAGAAAATTCGAACCTGGTGTTTCAGGTGTTCATGCCAGAAAATTATCTGTTGAAATTTAAGCTCTAAAGCAGAATCAATCGTTGACAAAGGAAAGTGGAAAAGGATTCACTTCGTTTGCTACTTTTTAAATTGTGTTTTAAAGATACCAGAATGTATTTCAAATTACGCCAGAGCTTTAGAATCGGACATTGAACTGTCGGGTCTTACACATTAAGCGTGCATATTCAATATATCTATAAGACGCTCTATTCTTATAATGATAATAGCCTACCGCACAAACTATCGAAACAAACTATAGGAAATTCTTTCTGGACAAAGGAAATAAATTTTCTAGCAGCAGAGTTTAACATACGATTTTACCTATGCGTATATTTTGCCAGCAAACGAAAGACTGCAATGTAAGTAACTGATAAATGAATTAAAATCAAAACAAGACAAGACAAACAACAAAAAAATATTAAATTCGGTTGAACCGAAGCTCTATCACCATTCACACGAAATTTTAAATCGCATTGTAAAACCTAAACATAATCAAAAAGTGAGCGAAACACACCCATTTGCATATGTATATGAAGCAAAAAAAAATCGACTAAATCGAATTTCAAGCAAATATTGATTTAAATAACGAATTTTTTTTTAAGAAACACAAAAGTGGGAGGTGGGCTTGTATGGGGGCTACCCCGAAAAGTGGGCGAGTCCCACCCGTTAATGTATATGTAAAGTATCCGTTCGCTAGAAGCTACTATATCAATTATTAAGTTGATATGGACTTCAATAAAAAAAGAATTTTATATAAAAACTCAAAAGTGGGCGGTGGGTTTGTATGGGGGCTACACCAAAAAATGGGTGTGGCTGGTCAATCTTTATACTCTATTGAACTGCAATAATTAGAAGTGTGCGTGCAAGTTTTCAATTAAATAACTTAAAAATTGGTGCACAAAAAATGCGCAACAACATGCAGACAGACGGACAGACTTGGCTAGATCGACTCGTCTCGTCGAGCTGATCAAGAATATATATATTGTGGGGTCTACGATGCCTCCTTTAATGCGTTACAAACTTTCAGACAAACTGATAATACCATTTCACACTATGTGTGAATGGTATAAAAATATGTTTGTATTCTAGAGAAATACTACATGAATATTCCATATTTTATAATAAACTAGCTGGTACCCGGCGCGTTGCTGCCCTTCCCCTTGCTTCTGCTTTCCCCTGCCACTCCTTCTTCCTGCCCCAACTTCCCCAACTTCCCCCTGTCCCCCTGTCCCACCATCCCCTTTTTACCCTTTACTCTACCTCAAATTCTCCAACCCCTCTTCGCCTGTCCCTTCCACCCGTTCTACAACCACCCCTTACGCTGCACCCATTCCTCTGTCCCCTTACCCTACCAATGGGTAATGGTAGGGGGAAGGGCAGCAACGCGCTGGGTACCATTTAAGATAGAGGGATCAACTGTTATGTACATGTGAATAGGATCGAAGGGGGCAGGGAAAAGGGGTAGGAAAGTAAGGGGTGGTAGGGGAAGGGGGCAGAGGAATGGGTTCAGCGTAAGGGGTGGTTGTAGAACGGGTGGAAGGGCCAGGCGAAGAGGGGTTGGAGAATTGGATTTTATTATGATTTTACTGGACGGATGGTGAAGTTATCTCTTCATATTTCATCATCCGTTTAAACGAATAGATAAGAATAAACAAAGCCACACATATAATGTGCACGAACACGAACGCAGGCTGCGCACATGCGTAGTAATTAAATATGTGGATAAGAATAAGTTATCTGTGTATTACATTCGGTCATTTCCGAATGTATTTAATATGTGTTGCGAAACTGTGCACAGGCAGATAAAGTAATAATATAATGATAATGTATTTAGTATCTGAGAATAGATTTAAAGTAGTTTTCTCTTCAAAATCCCTCTTTTAGTACAACATATTGCTACTATTGCATTGTATTGTACATAGTTATAATACATTAAAATCCAGTAATATTCCCGCAGACGTCTTAGAGCTATGTTAAAAATATTGTATCTATTATAATATATCATCAGTATGTCTGAAAGTTTTTAACGCATTAAAGGAGGTATAGTAGACCCCATAAAGTATATATACCTTCTTGATCAGCTCGACGAGACGAGTCGATCTAGCCATGTCCGTCTGCCCGTCTGTATGTTTAGATCCGCCACGCCCACTTTTTGGGGTAGCCCCATACAAACCCATCACCCACTTTTGACTTTTTGTATTAAAAACTTTTTTGTTGTAGTCAATATCAACTTAATATTGACATTAATATTAATGCTTGACATATACTTTAATGGATGGGACCCACCCACTATTTGGGTAGCTCTCATACAAACCTACTGCCTACTTTTTGTATGAGAACTTCTTTATTAAAGTCAATAATAGGTTGAAATGCAATGTATTTTATGGTCAGCCGATCAACATATATAGACTAACGGGCATGGCCCGCCCACTTTTTGGGGTTTTTTATGAAAAAATTCTTCATTTAAATCAATATTAGCTTGAAATGTATTTAGTGGATTTTAGTGGACAACCGCATCAACCGCATGTCCCGCATGTCCCTTTTTTTGAGGTAGTCCCATATAAACTCACAGCTCACTTTTATGCATTTGTATGGAAAACGTCAATATCAACTTGAAATTCGATATGGCGGCATCTTACACATCTATTACATCGCTTCATACACATCTACTGGAGGGCGTGTACCGCCCACCTTTTGGGGTAGCCCCTATTTAAACCCCCACTTTTATGTTTTACAATGCTATTAAAATGTTCGTGTGAATGGTATTAGAGCGAAGTTAACTTTTTGCCTTGTTTTAATCTTCATTAGTTTTCTCTTCGTGCTTTTGTAGTTTTTCAATTTCTACATTAAATGCATCAATTATCTCCGCATTGCTCTATTGAATACTTTTCCCTTAATTTTTTTTCACTTTTTTTAAATAACCACAATTAAAAGGTGGCAGATTTTGAGAATACGGTGTTGGGCCAATTTCTTCGATGCGAGACTGCAATAAATTTACTAGTTCTTTCAGGAGAGTGAGCTGAAGCATTATCGTGATGTAAAATGTAGCGACGCAGTTCCTCTAGCGGTTTCGGGTTTCCAACAGATTTTCGAAAACTTTTGGCAAGCAGTCTTCAATATAAGATTTTACAATTACTGTCTGGCCAGTATTCGGGGGAATAGCAGCTAAAATGTTTGCTCTGGTGAAGTAAATAGATATTATCAGTTTGGTCGACTTTTGGATTTGCACCTTTTTTTATCTACATCATCTAAACTATCTAAACTGTTGTTTTGTTTCCGGATTGTTCTTATAAAACCAAGCAGTTCGAGCATATTTTTCTTATAAAGTATATATATTCTCGGTCAGATAGACAAGATGAATCGGTATATCTATGTCAGTCTGCGAATTTTTCGGGGACCAATTTTTAAGGTATCCATATTTTTGTGATAGCCACAAACAAACCCCGCCCACTTTTGACATTTTGTATGAAAAACTTTTTTATTGCACATATGGACACACTCGTAAATATTAACGGAGGTCACTGCCCACATTTGGGTTTTTGTATAAAAAAAAAATTTATTTAGTCCACCCATTATGGACGGACGGACGGACGGACGGACGCCCACGTATATAATGGTAATGGTAAATACACAATTTGAAACTACGTGTGAATGGTATTTATGCTTCGGTTCCACCGAAGTTAACGTTTCTTCATGTTTCATATGGAGTTTGGCATTCATTGATAATTTTGTATTGGCTCGATTTGACGCCAACAGTTATAAAGAATTGCATAACGAATTTCTAGCTGCATTGGTATTGACTTTTCGTTTGATCTTTCGTTTTCTTGTCTCCACGCCAATCGATTTTCCTGAACCAAAAAAATTTAATGTCCTAAAACAATTGTGTTTTTATGATTTTTTAAAAACAATATCAATAATAAATACCAGTAATTCAGTAGACTTTGGTTGGTATGGCTCATTTTCGCAAAAGCACATTTGCAATTTTCAAAATTTTTGATACCACACATAACCACATCTTTGAATCCAGCATGCAGATTTTATTCTTTAAAAGTTATTTGGGAAATATGTGTAACAAAATTATATAGTGTCAAAATTATGGCAAACCTGATCATCCCATGGTATTATGAATTTTCACTAAATGGGACCTTTATTTTTGGTTTGTTTCCAAGATGTGAGGATTTGGGGATGGATTTTATGGTTAAATCGATTTGCGCGATGGCTAATCAAAAATACCATCTTAAAGAAGAATTTCTCAATAAAAAAAATGCTTCAATTATTATTTTATTTAATTTTTCCCCTTCAAAGTAATTCCCATTGGATGCAATACACATATTCAAACATTTTTTCCAATCTTCAAAACACTTTTTCTCTAAGATTTTCAATATATTTTTGTTTTTTTTAAATATAAAAAAAATAGTATTATTTATTTTTTGAAATTTATACATTAAAAATAAATAATACCAGAAAAAATTGAATAGATTCTTTCCAGTGCTGGAGCACTTGGAGTTATTACCTGACCACCAGTTTGGTTTTGCCACCGCGTAGTACAAAAGATCACAGAGGCTTTCGAAACCAAAAAATATTGCTCGACAGCGTATATAGACGTAAAGCAGGCCTTCGATAAAATTTGGCGCCAAGGGCTGTTTGAACTAAAGAGAATGACGCCAACTAATTATTATTTATTTCTGAAGTCATACCTTTCTGAAAGGTCTTTTCGTGTGCGCTATGAGGATGAGCACTCTAATATTACTCCCATCAATGCCGGTGTTCCCCAAGGCACCTATCTTGTACACGTTATTTACCGCTGATTAACCAATACTCAGCAACCAGGATCTTCTAGCTGCAACATACGCAGATGATACCGCCTTCCTGGCTTTGTCTAATACTGCGGAAGAAGCTTTAGCATTACTCCAAGCGAAGCTTCACGTTCTCGAACCCTGGCTGGAAAGATGGAATATACAGGCGAACGCGGATTAATCTACACATGTTACTTTTGCAACGAGACATGGAACCTGCCCTCAAGTGACCTTGTACGACTCGACCATTCCTCACGCAACTGAAGTCAAATATTTAGGACTAATAATGGATCGACGACTCAAATGGAAGCGTCACCTGTCTTCTAAACGACGTCTCATGTAATTTAAGTCTTTTAAAATGGGATGGCTTTTGGGAAAGACATCCAAATTAAAATTAAATCGTAAGTTGATTTTGTATAAAGCTCTTATTAAGCCTATTTGGACTTACGTAATTCCACTTTGGGGTACAGCCAAAAAATCCAATGTAGAAATAATTAAGAGGTTCCAGGCTATAGTACTTCGTAAAATTTCGAAAGCACCGCTATTTGCTACTAATTTCGATATTAGATCTGCCACTGAAGAAATTGTTAAAGCTTTCTCAAAACACATCAATGGGCTAAACAATCAACTTGTTATTAACTTACTTGATAACAGATTAGTTGTAAGGAGGTCAAAAAGAATACATATCTGAGATCTCCCATTTAGGCCAACTTAATTAAGTTATACTTCTTAGTTATGTTTACGATCTCATCATACTGCTTTACCTTAGCGTCTCGCTATTTATTGTTAAGATTGTTATGAAACACTTTGTAATAAGCAAATTGTAAATTCACGAGCCAATGATATTGTTAAAAAATTTAATGGTTGCCCCCCATAGGGGTAGTTTTAAATAAACCAAAACATTAAAAAAAAAATATGTATATTAAAAATGAATCTAAAAACAAGAAAAATGCGCAACAACATCTAGACAGACAGACAGACGTACATGGCTAGATCGATTTTTCTAGTCGAGTTGATCAAGAATATATAAATTGTGGGTTCTACGATGCCTCCTTTAATGCGTTACAAACTTTCAGACAAACTGATAATACCATTTCATGTGTGAATGGTATAAAAATAACATTTTTTTTCGGACCCTTGAAAAAATGATGTGTTTCAAGGATATATAGCCGTATTGTGGGAGTTTTGGTCGTGGCGTCAAAAGTTTTTTATACAATTGATCTGCGTACATATCAGGAAAATCAAAAAGTCCAAGTTTAAAAGCTCTTTTTTAAACTTCGAGTACTTGTTATTCAAATATAATGAAGAACGGACGAATGGACAGACGGACATGGCTAGATCGATTTGCTTCTGATTAACCTTGATGATTAAGTATATACTCGTAAATACTTTATGCCTTTATGTGTGCCTGTCACATACATTTGCACGAACCTAATGTACTCTTTGCCTCCAGGTCATGGTATAAATAAGAAATCTTGGATCGAACAGGGGTTGCCTGGAATCTTAAAAAGCATTAATATTTTAACAATAATTGATTTTATTCAAACATGTTCGATACAACAAAATAAATACAAAGTGTTTTTGTATGGGAAACATATTATTAAATAGTGGCCTGGGACAGGTACGACAGACGGAAATTACTAGATCGACTCATCTTGTCATGCTGATCACGAATATATTTTTTATATAGACTCTGATACTTGCTTTATTGCGTTGGAAACATTGTGACTAAATTTTAATATTATTCATACTATGTGTGAACAGTATTACAAAAATAAACCTCAAAATTCGCAAAACACATTGTGCTAAAAATTGACGTGTAAACAACTGAAACTTGAACCAACCTCGAGCAAAACTTAATTTGACAATACAATAAATTCTTCACATACGTGTATATTCATGTACTAGATATAATATTCTTTGGTTGAAAATTTCCTGTGGACGAAGTCTCCAGATTTTGCTGGTGTTGTCCATTGAGCTAACATTTCTAAGATATCAGATTTAACAAGCATTTTTTTGCAAGTATTTGTAATATTTATAATTGATCAGTTTTACGAGGTAATTTATTATTTTTAAACATGCATCTATGGACCTAGCAAACTTACCTTACAATGATATGCAGATCATCCAGTTAGTCCAAATTTTCGAGAGTCCTTGGCTGCTACATTGATACTACGTAAATTATTATTATTTTGTTGTATAATTTGTTGTTTCGTTTTTCTTGTTTTGGATTATCCGATCCGATTCCAGGAAATATTAGTTTCGGCGGGCGCTGGTCAATTATAGCTTCGTGTCAATTACAGCTTCGTGTTCAGCTTAGCAAAGAGCGGCAGTTTATCGCTCATTGGGTAATTAGTTTATGACAATTATCTTATATGTATGACTGAGAGTTATACATTTTGTTTCTTATAATTTTGTTCTTGTCTATGACTTTAATATTTAATTTTAAGTAATTCATTTTTTTTTTATTTTTTTTTATAATTAATTTTTATTTTTGTCATAATCTTAAATTTAAGGCCGGCATAAGGCACACGTTACTTGTTATTCACGTCAATTTTGACGTACTCGTTTCGATTTTCGTTTAGATAAATTTTTTTCTTAAAATTCATAATTTTATTTTTTGTTTTTTAGACAAATCACAATTTGTTACCGAATTCACTAAAAAAATTCATTTTTGTTCAAAAGTGTTCTTGTTGTTTTTCTCCTTTTGTATATTTGTCTGTTTTTTTTTTTGTCTCTTGTTTCGTTTTAGGTTTCTAGGCCAGAAAATATCACTTTTTTCGACTAAAATTATAAGCGTTCAATTTTGTTGCTGATCCGGATGTTAAGTATGTAACGATCGTTTTTGATAGTGTCCTTGGAACTTAGCTCTCTTGTCAATTTGATTTTATCTATTTTGTATTTTTATATCTTTGTTTTTTTTTTTTTTAAATAATTTTTCTTATTTTTTTAGATTTATTTATTGATGTATTTGATTTGTTTACAACGAAAAATTTTGCGAAATTATACAATAAGCTAATTCTATAGAACAGAATTCTGAATGACTTAATTTTTTTTTTATCGGCTTAGTGGTCTAATAACCTAATCAGTATCTAGAATACTTCTAGCTCTGTCGTTGACTGCTTAGGATGATACAGTGATTGATCAATTAATTAATTAAATCTATATGGATGTATATATGTCAAAATTGTTATATACATATCTATGTAATGCGCTTTAGCCTAGTTAACTGTATTTTTAAGTTCTTTTTTGGTTAGATGAGTTCTATTGCATGGGATTAATGATCATGAATTTCCTTCAGAATCTTGTAGCCGTGGAGTTCTATATGAAAAACATACACTACTTAGCTACGTTGTCTTGTAGTTAGATTTTTGGTTTCTGATTTCTGATATCTGATTTCTGTGTGCTATGGTTTGGATTTCTGTGTTTTTGTGCTTTGGCTGTAAGTATTTCATTAGGTTATTAAAATTTATTTGGTTTATAACTATTGTACATTATTATTTGTGTTGGTTTTTAATCTATTTGATCTACTATTGTATGTAAATATTATTTCGTATACATTGGGTATGTGTGTGTATGTATGTGAGTGTGTGTTGCGCTCTATTTCGCTTAGCAAATGCTAGCTGAATGGCAAGTGGTATCTAAAACTGTCTGTTCCGGTGTCAGTGTAATTTTGATTCGCTCGCGTTTTGGGTATTTTGATGCCGATCAAAAAACAACCTTGCAAAAAAAATTTCAACTTCAATTTTGAATTTATTTTGCAAACTCTTCGTTTTCGTCTCTGTCGGTGTGGTTTTTGATCTTTAAAAAGTTTTCTTTTTAGGGGAGGGATATAACTTCTTTATGCTTGAAAATATGTTCAAAATATTTTAATGATAAAAATACCTTCGTTAACTAATTGGCTGCTTAATGAATTAATTATTTGCTGAAGACTCTTAATTGTTTCTTTTAAATGATTGTTAAAGTTCTCCTCATAACTAATGATCTCGAAATATTATTACCAAATTTTTTATTTTGTTTTATTATACCTTTACGTTTTTTATTCCATTTTATCTTTAAATATATTTTTTGGGCTTTTATAAATTATTCGTTTTAATTTAGATTTTTTTCGTATATATTTTTTTTGCGTATTTTTTTTTTTGTTACCTTAAATTTTTGTTTCTTAAAATTTATTTCTCGTTTCTTAGTTACGTAAATTTGTTGTGTTTGTACTTTTTGTTACCGAAAATAACGCCTTCAATAATTTTCCTTCTGTTCTTTTTTAGTTGTTGGTTTTATCTTTGTTTTTGTTGTTTCTTTATTATTTTTTCTAAATTAGTTTCTTAATTTTTGGCCTTGGAATTTTTGTAAATTTTTGTTGATTTTCTTGATTTTTAGTTGATTTTAATTCGTATTTTAGTTGCTCGTTAAAAAAGTAAAATTAGATTATTATAACGTAATTATTCTCCGTTCTATTGGGCTTGAAATTAGGTATGGTTAGTTTTGCAAGGATTTCTATTGTTTGTCTTTGCGTTGCGAAAATTTTGTTTCAAAAATGTGTGTTTGGTCTATTGCATTTAGTTAAACTTATGATGATCTGCGAAAAGAAAAAAAAAAATGTTGATTTAATTTTTTGAATTACATTTAATATTATTATACAATATTTTATACAATGCATATATTTAATTTTTGTTCTTTTTAAAAACATTTTTTTTTACACTCTCAAGAATCGGCTAAACCTTGCTCCTCTCCATCATATCCGCTTTCTTTTTGTACTCATCTGTATTTCTCTCTTCACTGATTCAAATAGAGAAATTAGAAATTTTTCTCCACTTTCTGCCCCACAACGAAAGTTTTCTATTTATTATTTTTTCCTTTTTTTCTTCTTTTCTTTGCCGGCATAATACGAATTGAGATAGAAATGAGTAATCCAAAAGAAAATGCTTTGACTTTGAACTGATTTTTGTTGTTGTCCTGTGTATTTTATTTTAAAATCATTTTCACATATTTTCTTTCGTATATTATGCATTTATGTTAAGTAATTTTTAACTTTTATTTTATTTCTAAAAACTAGATATGTATATATTTTAGTCACTGCCCCACATAAAATTATTGTAACTGTATGTTAATTTGTATTTGCATTTGAAAAACTTTGAAAGATTTTAATTATTATATTAAATTTATTGAATATTCACATTTGATAAATAAAAATTGCCGCAGTTGGCCGTGTCGATCCGCTCTGCTGCGTTGTGTCTACTCCATTGACTGATGCCGTTTGTGATTTTTGTGTGTGCGAAAATAATTGGGGGAAAAATTGGTTGCCAGAAAATTTTTCTGTGTGTGCTGTAGAATCCAGCGGTAGGCTTATTATGAGATAAAAAAATGCTCTGCGATAAACAAAGTATCCAAGCCTGCTGCTGCAGAACGGCGTACGACGTCGACATCGGCATCAGCATCAGCATCAGCGTCAACTGTGGCGGCTGCGTTGGCTTGATTTTTGGCCAACAAAAGGCAATGGCCCAAAATCGCAGCCGCAGTCTCTGCTACCAATGCCGCCTCCGCCTCCACAGTCATTGTCAGGGCTGGATCGCTGTAAGGACCAAAGCAACTGCAGCTGGAACTGCACTGCAACGTCAGTATCTACGTTCCCGTTCCTGCGTGAGCCACAGTCCTCATACTTAGACCTTAGCGTCGTCCAGCTTGGACTTGGATTGCAGCCTCAACTTCGTATGTACAATGCAGTTTGCCGTTCGTCTGTCCATCGGTCCGGCCGTTCGTCCATTTGTCTGCCCGAGCGCCTGCGTCCGCATGCAGTTTATGTGCGCAACATCCCTTATTCGCCGTCACCCACACTCGTGCGCTACGATGCAACGCAACTGCATTCACACAGCCACACAAAACACACACACATACACATACAGGCGTACGACGTCGGTAGACATTGATGCACATGCTCATACCTGTCCGTCTGTCGAAAATCTTCATCCTCTGCCTTTTGCGTGCATTTTGCATATATGTACATCCGCACACACACACACACACACACACACACACACACACACACACACACACACACACACACACACACACACACACACACACACACACACACACACACACACACACACACACACACATACACACACACTGACGCTCATACAGGAAATGCACTTTTTCTTATGTGTGCGTGGATGCAGTTTTAACCCTTATTTCCATACACTGGTTCGAAGTCCACTACGAAGTGGTTTCTATGCAATTTTCAAATGCACTAGACGCAACAGCGGGAAACGGGAACCAGGGATTGAGGAACTGCTGCATAAAATAAAAATTGCGAAAAAAATGTATATATACTCTTATATTAACTTAGGTGGAACCGAAGCTTTTATACTCTTTACACGTACCTAAACCTAAACTTTTGGGACCCTTCCAGAGTATCTGATGCGCCAAGCCCTCGACTCTTTGGAAAATGGGTCGAGAAGTTTGAAGAGACCGGCTCAACACTGGAAAAATCAAAATCCGGGCGTCCAATGTCTTTGAGAACGTTCGAAAACGTAGACAGTGTTACTCAGTCTGTTCGTGACAACCTGTACCTTTCGATTCGGAAGCGTGCTGTTGCTTTAAACGTGTATAGATCATCATTGTTATAACCAAAGAACATAGTTCCAGCAGGACGGAGCAACTTCACACTCGTCCAACAGGTCTCTACCACGAGTTCATGAAATTTTTCCTGGCAAATTGATCTCCAGTAGAGGTGACATAAATTGGCCTCCACGAAGTCCCGATTTAATCCCTACGTCAAATCTAAAGTTTACGGAAACAAACCGACTTCCCTGGCACAAAATGGCAGCCATCACGGAGAATAGCTGCCGAACCGTCATTGGAAATTTTAGTGCTCGATTAAATGAATGCCGTGAACGCAACGGTTTACAATTGGACAATATCATTTTTAAGAAATAAATTGCCAATTATTGAATTAGTAGATAATATGTGTAATGATTTTTGGAGAGATATTTTGAAGACTGTAGCTTAGTAGATAGACGGGCAGCCAGACTTGATCGACTCATTCAGTTGGGATCAAGAATTTTTAAACTTTATGGTGTCTTTGATGTCTCCATCTGCGTGTTACAAACTTTGTAACAAAATTAACGTACTTTTCACAATGCGTGTGAAGGGCATAAAAATAAATAAAAGCATTGGAAAAAAGTGAGCCAGGCGCTTTCGTTCGCTGCAATTCCATCGATTTTCACGGAAAGAGAGATTCATGCTAGTCTAGTCCTTGGCTGAAGGGTATATCGATTGGCGAAAATAGTGCATAGAGATTACTAAGCTCAGTTGTGATACAGCGCACTACATGCAGTGCAATTCGCAAATAACAAATTCCTGTTTTCATGTTCGTCACCTTTAAGGTGCGTTATGGAAACCTAACTTTATGGACAGCCCTAGTAGCCAACATTTTTTTAGCAAATCAAAATTTCAAAAGCAAAGTTTTATTCAAAAAGCAAAAGATAAATTTTACTAATTTTTGGTGAAGCAATTTAAACTCGAAAACTACCGATAATAAGTACAAAATTCGGGAAAAATGTAAATATTAAATTAATAGCAACAATCGACATTCGCTTCGACTATTAGACAATTTCAAACGGATAAATGATTACATTAAGAAAAACTTTTTTTCGGTTGCTCGTATACTCCAAGTATCCGTTGATATATCTTGCACCTTGTCTAAGGCTCCTCCTTTGAACCATATATTTGTATTTGGGCTATATTCTATAGTGGTCTGCGGATCTAAGTAGGGTATTTTAACAGAATTTCAACAAAATTCATCAAATTTGGAGTTTACAGTTTAAAAAAAAAAAGAAATAAAAACTAAATAGTGGGGGTTTGTATTAGACTATTGCGCAAACACACTCTTTGGGAAATGCTTCAAATAAATTCTTGAGATTAGATCTTATGTCACATACTAAAAGAAAAACTTTTAATATTTGTGTCACTTCGTTCCGCTACCACTATATATTTATATTTAAATGATGGTCTGCTAACTTAAAAGTTAAAGTTTGCAGACCAAGCCATCCTTTCTTATGCAGTTCGGACAAAATATAACCGTCACTCCAGATTTTAGCTAGCTATCTCAAAAATTTATACAAAAAGACAAAAAAAAAAAAACAAAAAAAAATTTTTACTGCGGTACCGAAGTTTTAATATATATTCACATGAAGTTTCAAACTGTGAACTTAGCAGGTGTAAAATAAAAATATTTGTTAAATCTAACAATCTAAACGTGGGATGTAAGTTTGTAGGAGCCTACCCCTAAAAGAGGGAATGACAGGACCCTTGACAATTATGCGAAGCTTCCGTCCATATGAAACCACCATGTCAAAAGTCAACTTAATTTTGCCTGAAATGATATAGTTTTTCATAAAATATCATGCTGCCCCTAGAATGGATGTATATGTGAGGCGTTCGTTCATAAGAAGCCTATATATTAAATTTTAAATTGTTATTTACTGTAATAAGAAAGTTCCGAAAATTCCAGAATTTTGAGGTAAGTTTCCAATACAAGTGGTGATACTTTATTAAAGTACAATATGTACCAACTTACAACCGGATATCTTAAAAATTGGTGCCCAAAAAATGATATACAGACGGACATGGCTAGATCGAGTCGTCTCGTCGAGTTCATCAAGAATATACATACTTTATGAAGTCTACGATGCCTCCTTTAATACGTTACAAACTTTCAGACAAAATGATAACTCTGATGAATAGTATAAAACCAAGAAAGAACGCTGCAGTCGAGAGTGCACTTCGAGATACCCTATACTTTGTCTAAGGATCTTTATGTGTATGACTCTAAATTCTATAGTTATCCGATCTGAACTAATGTGGGATATTTTATATGAAAAAAAAAAAAAAAACAAAAGAATGTCAAAAATGGAAGCTGGTTTGTATGGAAGCTGCACCTTATATCTAGATCATTTTGCATTTTTATTATAATTGGCAAAAGATAGTCCAAACTTTGGATTTCTAGCTTAATTAACAACAAAATTGGCATACAAAACTCATAAATGAGGGCAGGTTTGTATGGGGCCTACTCCTAATAGTGGGATTGATACAATAATTTAATACACTTTATCTGAAGCGGAAATAGGTGAGTCTAAATATTTAAACTTAAAGTCTCTATCTCTTGTAGTCTCCGAGATTCTTGCGTTCAAGAAGATGGTCGGGCGGACGGACGGATCGACTCAACTTTTGGTGCCACCTTCTTCCCGTTACATGAATTTGCACAAACTTAATATACCCTTTTCCCAGGGTGTAAAAAGCGAATAATACTCAGGCTTGTTAAAGCTGACAGAGGCACATGTCTAACAGAATCGTATCGTTGAGCTGATCAACCTATATTTTTGTGGCGTATCCGATGATAATGTATTAGATACTATCAGAGAAACTGATTACAATTCTAACTTGTATAGTTAAGCCTATACTTTTCTATAGCTGTCCATTAATAGATGATATTATTTCATTAGTTTTGAATGATGGTAGCTCTGGAGATTTTTCTGGGGATGATGTTGGTTTTGTTTAATATATTGTCAATCTTCGAAATTGTTTTTCACATTGTTTTCATAGAGGCCGTGACTACCATAAATTTGTATGGGAATTTTTTCTTTAACCAAATAAGCTGTATTTATAACCTGTACCAATAGGAAAAGAGAATATATTAAGCTTGTGCAGATGTACAGACCACATAAAGTATACTTAATGTATACTTTTGATCACCACCAAAACTCGATTCGATGTAGACATGTTTGAAAAACGAGACTTTGAAGACTATAATACATTTGGATGTTTAGACTCTACTTTGGATGTTTAGACTCTACTTTTCCCTCTTCAGATAGTTTTGATTTAATGAACTTGCCAACCCCACTTTAGCCCCCATACAAATCAGTCCCCCATTTTTAAGTTTTTGTATTAAATTGTTTTGGTTTTTCTTATTAATTAAACTAGAAACACCAAATTTGGTGTGTCTTACGTAAATCCTAATAAAATATTCCCATAGTTCTAGATCGGTCCACCCATTACTAACGGTAGCCCCAAAACAATCTTGCCCTCAATTTTTAAGGAATTGATTGAAATTGTTTTGTTTTTGTTCTTAATTAAGCTAGAAATTACAAATAGTGTATCTTTCGTCAATTCTTATGGAATATCATGCATACATCCAGATCAGAGCACTAAAGAATAGAGCACCATACAAATCTATGGTTCATATAAGGAACCGTAAACAAGCAACAGGGTATTCGAAGTCGAGCACACTCGACTGAATCATTCTTTCATCTTATTTGGTAGTAGGGTCAAAATTTCTCAAAAAAATCAAAGATGCAAATGGTTCTTTCGATTTCTTTGAAACTTGGTGAATGTTATAAGAAATTTTTGTGGCAAAGGATTTTTGAAAATTTTCAAAATTCTGGGAATTACCGGGCACTACATTTAGAGGTACCTTCAAAATGTTATATCTCTGAAACTTTTTAATGAATTTTGTTCATATTTACAGGACTTTTATCCAATTTTTATCTGTTTTAAACTAAATTAAGTATAAAAAATTGTTTTGAAAATTTGACAAAAAAAAAAAAATCATAAAATTTTTGATTACTTTTTTTCTTTTATAAGCAATGAAATGGTATTATCAGTTTGTCTGAAAGTTTGTAACACATTAAAGGAGCCATCGTAGACCCCATAAAGTATATATATTCTTGATCAGCTCGACGAGACGAGTCGATCTAGCCATGTCCGTCTGTCTGCCTGTCTGTCTGTCTGTATGTTTTTGCGCACTTTTTGGGCACCAA
The DNA here is from genome assembly GCA_035044765.1 of Leucophenga montana. Classification (NCBI taxonomy): domain Eukaryota; kingdom Metazoa; phylum Arthropoda; class Insecta; order Diptera; family Drosophilidae; genus Leucophenga; species Leucophenga montana. The sequence continues at coordinate 104,057 of JAWNNQ010001895.1, read as the reverse complement.
TTATTATGCTATCCAGTTGAAATTTAGCAAATACACTTCTTTTTACTGCAGTTTAATAGAATATCAAGATTGACCCGCCGCGCCCACTTTTTTGGGTAGACCCCATACAAACCCACCGCCATATTTTGAGTTTTTGTATGAAAAACTTTTTTGTTGTAGTCAATATCAACTTAATAATTTATATAGTAACTTAAGGTAGATGGATGTTTGACATATACATTAATGGGTGGGACCCGTCCACTATTTGTGTTAGCTCCCATACAAACCTACTGCCCACTTTTGACTTTTCGTAAGAAAACTTCTTTATTAAAGTCAATATTAGGTTGAAATGCAATATGGTGCCTTTTTATGGTGCCTTTTTATGGTGCCTTTTTATGGTTTAACATACATAGACGTTTCCCGCCCACTAATTGGGGTAGCTCCCATACAAACCTATGGTCCACTTTTGACTTTTTGTAATAAAAACTTTTTTATTAAAGTCAATATTAGGTTGAAATGCTATATGGTGCCTTTTAAGAGACAGCCGCTTAATATACATAGACAATTGGGCGTGGCCCGCCCACTTTTTGAGGTAGCCCCCATACAAAACCACTGTGCAATTTTGTGTTTTTTTATGTAAAAATCCTTCTTTTAGATCAATATTAGCTTGAAATTTGATTTTGTGGATTTTAATGGACAGCCGCTTCATATACATATACAAATGGGCGTGTCGTGCCCACTTTTTGAGGTAGTCCCATATAAACCCACAGTTCACTTTTATGCATTTTTATGGAAAACGTGAATATCAACTTGAAATTCGATATGGCGGCATCTTACACATCTACTACATCGCTTCATACACATCTACTAGTAAGCGTGTACCACCCACTTTTTGGGGTAGCCCCTATTTAAACCATCTCTTTTATGTATTACAATACCATTTAAAGTTTCGTGTGAATGGTATTAGAGCTTCGGTTCAACCGAACTTAAAGTTTTTTCTTGTTTTCTTAGCGATACTTTTCTTAACGTTACTTAACTATAAAATGATCAAGCAGTTCATTTACCTTGACGATCGAAGTGTACGTTTTACGTTAATTCTGACTTGGAAATATGCCACCTATAAGAAGTGGCTTTACACAACTATTTGGTATTCATTTTCATAATACTTCTTACAGACAGTTTACCTAACTTAACTAATATAACTATCGGCTCAGCAAATCTCTAGTTGGAGTTTTAACAGGAATTAGTTGAACAGGAAAAATGCAATTAATAGTACAAAACTATATTATTTATGAAAAGCAAATCTGCAATTGATGGTCTGTCTTCCAGAGTAGAAAAATGCCTTCTACCATTGTATGAAGGCAATGGATTAGAAAAATTGAGTGATAAGATAAATAAATCTTCTGAATGCGTTTAAGTCTATAAGTGGGAATTCCATAGAAATGACTCGTACTCCAACTTAAATCTTACAAAAGTAGCGTAAAGAAGAATTCGGGTATAGGGATCAGTAATCTGCGATGCATGACATTTGAAAAGAGTAATCAACATAACATTAATGAAGAAGTTAAACAATAGGTGGCGTAAAATACTGCCTTGAGGAAGACCAGAAGTAGCTACATAGTTCATAGACCCAGAACTGTTAATAACAACACAGTCAACACGATTACAAAGGTGAGAATGGCGCCAATTCAAGAAAGATAAATGGATATTCTCTAGCAAATAGACGACTGACCACTGGGATTTTTAAACCATATTATCTGGTTACGCTAATGTTTCGAATAATAATTGGATTTAATATACGATATGTATTAAAGCATCAACCAAAATTCAACGATTCAAGGATTTAATTTCTGAGACCTAAAAGTTAGATACAAAATGGTCGGGCTGCTTTTAAAATCAAATTCATTGCGAAGATTTAATTTGTATATAAAATGGACTATTTTTTCTTTATTGTATTCAAATAATTTGCACTGCGGCTGTGGCCACACCTTTTACCCGTGTGATATTCGTCCGAAGGTACAGTCATGCTGTGTATAAATAGAATTCCATTCGCTCGTTTTATGCTGTCATAAGCCCCACCAATATTTACTGCTGCAATAAGCATTTAATTAAAAAATTATAATATTTATTTATTTTTTTATTTGATACGTATACATAGGTACGAGTATATAGGTACACTCAATATGCAATACATACAAATGCATTCATTGCGAGTATGTAATCGTCGACAGCATCAGACCCTGACTGTTCGTGGTCGTTGACTGGAAGAGCGAAACAAATGAATCGGCACGCGAATTGGACACACCATATACAGGGTGTCTCAAAAGAAAGTTCACATTTGAAAAATCGATAAAAAAGAGTAAATAGTTTATTGAAAAAATATTTATTACATATTAAAATACACACTTTGGGAATTTATTTCTTAAAAATGATATTGTCCAAATGTGAACCGTTGCGTTCACGGCATTCATTTAATCGAGCACTAAAATTTCCTATGACGGCTCGGCAGGTATTCTCCGTGATGGCTGCCATTGCACCAACTGAATTTTGTAGGGGTGCAGCTTTACATCTTTGTGTAAAATTCGGAACAATGATGATTTATGCACGTTTAAAGGAACAGCACGCTTCCGAATCGAAAGGTCCGGGTTGTCACGAACGGACTGAGTAACACTGTCTACGTTTCCGAACGTTCTCGAAGACCTTGGACGCCCGGATTTTGATTTTTCCAGCGTTGAACCGGTCTCTTCAAACTTCTCGACCCATTTTTCAATGAGTCGAGGGCTTGGCGCATCATTTAAATGACGAACATGTCGAACACTGCAGAATTTTCTACGCGCTACAGTCGCTGAATTACGCACAACGCACGGTCCGCTTCCGAGAAACGCTCAATAGCGACTAAATTCCCAGAAGCTAGGCCACCGATTGACATACCCCAGCGCCCCTCGGAATAGTTGCGCTCGCGCAATCAGCAAATCAAATGTGAACTTTCTTTTGAGACACCCTGTACAATAGTAAGCCAGAACAATGTGCTAAAGGAGTGGACTTAGCGGACTCTATAGTCTCGAGGTTCATAAGCAACTAATTAGTAACAAAAGTAGCACATTGAATTTATATGATGACAATCTTATAAGATACGAAAGCATATTGCTAAAAATATATTTAAAACAGAATAACCAACTCATTTACATGAAGTCTCGTCTAACTCGACCTTGGCTATGTATTTTACAATAGTTTATGCCATTTCTATTAGTTCGATATATTGTTATATAATTTCAACTATAATAAATAAAATATATAAGATATATAAGTTGTGATTGATATCGGTATATATACGAGATGGAAGTTCGTTTAGACAGAAACCGTGAAACAGTTATGGAAACTATTGTAATTTGTTTCCTACTGTTTGGAGTAACTTTTTTTCACTCAAAAGAAGGACATTTATGCGCAGAAAATGCAAAATTTTAAGTATACTTGTAAATTTTTCTCAATATTGTATGAACGAATTCAATGTAAATAGTTTTCAATAGATCTCCAAAGAAATAATCGATAACATATTTAGTTCGTTAGGCAGACTATGCACAATTGTTGGATTTCAAACTAGTCAGCCAGCTATTGAATTGTTGTTAGAAAAGACAAAAGCGGGTCAGACATTCGCTCGATATGCAGCACAGGTCCTTACTGCTCCTTGCCGTTGGTGCTGTTGTTCCTATGTAGCTGTTGCTGTTGGTAGCGTTGCGCAACCTTGACATAGGCCTTGGATATAGTTTAGTTTAGTTTGACTTTCAAATTGGACAAGAGCTGCTGAATGAACGAAGGCCAGTCCTCGGGGTGGTAGCCAACAGAGCCACTAGGGAGGTCCACAGTCAAGCTAGCCATCATGCAGATACACTCATTACATAAGCAAGGTGACCATTCAAGCCGGCAGCTTCTGGTTTCCACTATATTACGATACAATGTAACACTACATTGATATTAGAAACATATATCAAGAAAATTGTTAAATCAATCTCTGAGAGGAGAAAAAAACGGAAGAGGAAAATACAATTTCCTCTCTTACCTATTCCAATTTCTTTACACCGACAGTAAATACGAAAAGCAATGGGTTGTGATTCGGCAACCCCATGCCCGTTACCGAGGTAGTTAAGATGATGACACTTATCAGCGCTGTTCGAATTGTTCATGGTTCGATGCCAGGTTCTTCCACTAAAGTACAACAAATTTTAGTAAATTAGAATCTTATAAAAATAAAACAAAAATACAAAAAAAAATTATTTGTTGAGCCCTTTTGTACTCAAATCAATTTTTATCTTAAATTAAGCTCAGTAGAGCTTGAAAATGGACAAATTTAAGAATTTCGTGGTAAAAAAAAAATTGTTGAACCAAGATTTTTGTACTCCGTTTAAGAAAATCCGTACCCAACATACTATTCATAGCGATATGGATCAATTCAAGTACGGCAATCATGGATTTTTTTATTAGTGTAGAAGCTAAGTTGAAAACAGCGAATCACTGCTGGAACGATATCAGATATCAGTATGATATAGAGGGAAGGCCGAGGACCAATGTTCCACTGGTAGATCACGATGACAGAATATGTCATTGATGCGTCCATATGGATAAACAAAACAGCTCATCTTTTTAAGCAACAGTCGATGATGATGATCTCCACAATCAAATGCCTTACTAAAATCTTACTTAAAATGTAGGTGACATCCATTTGTAAACCTTTGGAAAATGCTACATTTACAATGGATGCAATCAGAACCAGGAGAGTAACTTATTTTCAAGGAGATTAAGTACTTTAGTTTGCGTATATGAATTAAAAAAACAGAATAGTTTAAGGAAAAATTAGTTGAAGAATACGTAGATTGAAAGAAAGCGGCAAACAAATCAGATATCTCTTGTGAGGATATCTGATATAAAGCATGAGGAAGATTTACATTTGGTATTAACAAATTTATAAAATGATCTAGGATCATGTCGTTTTCATTCTAACCACAGAACATTTATAGGCCCTTCTATTTGCTAATTGGTTGCGCATTTTTTGGGGATCAATTTTTATGCTATCCAGTTGAAATTTTGCATATACACTTCTTTTTATTGCAGTTTAATAGAATATCAAGATTCTTTGGCGTAGCCTCCATACAAACCTACTGCCCACTTTTGACTTTTTGTATACAAACTTCTTTATTAAAGTATATATACAGTAAACTGAAAATTCTTCGTATTCACTCTACTACCGAGAATTTCAAGTTGAAAATTGATAACGCCAAATTCCATAAGTAGGTATACAGAACGATTAGTTTCTTCGTCCTGATCACCAATATGTATACTTTATAGGGTTTTGGAAATGTTGATCAACATACATAGACTAACGGGCGTTGCCCGCCCACTTTTTGGGGTAGCCTCCATACAGATCCACAATGCAATTTTGTGTTTTTTATGAAAAAATTCTTTATTTAAATCAATATGTATTAGTTTGAAATTTTATTTGGTGGATTTTAGTGGACATCCGCTTTACATACATATACATATATAGTGTGAAATGGTATTACCAGTTTGTCTGAAAGTTTGTAGCGCATTAAAGGAGGCATCGTAAACCCAATAAAGTATATATATTCTTGATCAGCTCGACGAGACGCGTCGATCTGGCAATGTCCGTCTGTCTGTCCGTAGTGCGTCCGCGGATAACGGATATAAGTATTTTATAGTTTTGAGGTCGGTGGTAGTATGGTTGTTGTAGTATTTGCTTGGCACCCACTTCAAAATTATAAAATACTTATTAATCATTTATGATTAACTAAATCAAAATACGGATTACTTTTGCTAAGTAAATTTATTTTTTACTTTTTAGTTTCCTGTTTGAAGTCGGTTTTTTTTTTTTGTAAAAAATTATTTTATTCAATGTATCGATATGAGTTTTCCATTATCGACATATATTAATATGGCTTTAAGATATACATATATACTAATATGAAAAAACGAATTTATTAAAATATGAAGCGCCTGGTCACTCTGTATCGAATATAGTCAAAGCGATTCGGGCTTCTCTTTGCTCGCTCACTCGTTTTCATTTTCCACCCATTGGAGCAGCTACCTCTGCTTCACACCAATGGCCTAGCTTGGTTCAGCCCGGCTCGTCACAATGCAAATTCTTGTTTCGGCCACATTTGTCGGAGTCTTCGTCATCGGCGTAAAGTGAGTTCGATTCGTTGACGCTGGAGCATCGTCCTTTGCCGGCTGCAAACCAAGTCTGGGATTTAGGACAGATAGTTGTTAGTTGTTAGCCATTATTGTCATTGTTGTTGTTGTTTTTGTTGCTGTTATTGTTGTTGTTGTGGTCGTTATTGTTGGTGTTGTTGTCAAATGAAACTTGCTTGCTTGCTTTATAATATTTGAAGCAATGTTTGCTTTAATGAATGCACAACATTTATGCCAAATACGATAATTCAGTTCATGCTGATGCCACGCCGGTTGCGTTGCTCCAGTTGAATCAAAGGTAGCACAAATCACAATTCTAGCTGTGGGCAAAACCATTTCCGATAATCTCATTGACACAGTTGCAAAGATCGAAACAAAAAGTCTATGATATACAGAATATTAGCAAAGGAACTGTGCAAAGTGTTCAAAGATGTGCTGAATGTACATTAAGCTAGCATAACCATAAATTGAGTCATACATGTACGAGGCAACTGATTAAATTTAAGGGTAACAAAGCTTTGAAGAGCAGCAGAAAATGAAAGGCTTTTATTAGGGCGAAGCTCTTTATGCATGGCGATGGTGAATAGCACTTTTCTCTAAGACAGACTTACGGACGGACATAGCTGATCACTTTACTCGGTCGCTGATACTTTCTTCGTTATACTACGCATATTTTAAGAAACATAATATACCCTGCATACGAATATTTTTGTTAAGAGTTTGAAAAAACATTTACTTGGGTAAATGCTTTAATATCCTTCACTCTAAAATTCAAATAATTTTGCATCTATACCATCCATAAAAAAAAAAAAGAAAATGTTAGCTTCGGTTGCATCAAAGCTGTAATATAATTCACACGAAGTTTTAAATCGAATTGTAAAACATAAACGTGGGTGGTAGGTTTGAAAGGTGGGCGACACACGTCCTTAAAATATATCGAATATCAATTTAAAATTGCAACTACATATATAAAACAGTCGCTTAATATAAAAATTTTAAGTTTATATATTATCTAAACTATCATAAAACTAGAAGAAGGAAGTTGTGGACACTCAGACCCGTTTTAGGAATTTTTGTTTGGCCTCCAGGTTGACCGACAGCGCCCCTACTCACAGCCTGGGCATGCAGTGGTCCAAGCTGGCGCAATTATAAAAATAAATAGAAAATAGAAGTTTCTAAATGATATTTAAAACATTTTTGAATAGTGATTTGTTAGTACAGAGTTTTTTACATAGTGTAAGGAAGAGTTATAAGAAAAATAGGGAGAAAACTTATTGTCGATAGAGCAAAGAGCTATGAGTGAATTATTGAGAGCGTAATTTGTCGTACAAAAAGGCAACTTTATTGGCACGAAGTGGCGAGTTGGCCAAATGTGGAGATTTAGTAATATCGACTGAAGTAAGTAGGGAGGAACCATCGACCCAATAAGAATTTTATGAAGAAAAGCAATATAGAGCATAAAACGGCGTGATAAGTGGTTGGGAGATCAACCAATTTTAACCTGTCATGGTAGGGTGGAAGAATTATTTCGGGATCCCAATTGAGACTCCTATTAGCAAAGAGAAGAACTGTTTTTGAACTGACTCAATACGATCCGCGTGAATAGCATAGTATGGGTTCCAAATACAGAGGCAAAATTCTAAAATCGGACGATCAATAGAATTATAGACGAGTTTAGGTGTATAAGGGTAATTAAATTCCTTAGACCAACGCCTAACAATGCTAAAAACTCCTTTTGCTTTATTTACTATTGAAAAGGATCCATAAGGATACCTAGGTCATTGAAACAAATCTCTCTACCGAGGGTAATGTTATTTAAAAAAGTATGTCACTACAAATGGTTTTCTGCGATGAAACGTCATTCAGAAATTTAGATTAGGACATTCACACGAAATTTTAATTCGTATTGTAAAACATTGGGGGTTTAAAAAAGGGCTACCCCAAAAAGTAGGCGGTACACGCCCATTAGTAGATGTGTATGAAGCGACCATCTATATTTAAGTTGATAGTTACGTTTTTTATGCAAATGCAAAAAGTGAGTTGTGGGTTTGTATGAGACTTCCTCAAAAAGTGGGCGGAACACACCCATTTGTATATGTATATGAAGCAAAAAAAATCCGCTAAATTGAATTTCAAGCAAATATTTATTTAAATAAAGAATTTTTTTATAAAAAACACAAAAGTAGGAGGTGGGTTTGTATGGGGACTACCCCAAAAAATGGGCGTGACGGGTCAGTCTTGATATTTATTAAACTGCAATAATTAAAATTGTGCGTGCAAATTTTCAACTGGATATCTTAAAAATTGGTGCCAACAAAATTCGCAACAACATACAGACAGACAAACGGACAGACAAACGTTTTTTCTTGTTTTAAATATCTTTTTAATAGCACTCAGCTTAGCAATACCTCTTTAATTCGATATATCAGACTTGCTGCCCTTTTTATCTAACGGGATAATAAAAGACTCCTTCCAAAGAGATGGAAATTTACATAACTTTGTGGATAGATTGAAAAAAATTGATAAAGGAAATCAAATGGAGCTAGAACATTGTTTTAGTATGCAACTGGGAATATTATCAGGGCCAGGTAGGAAAGAGAGTTTAATTGATAAAATACTTTTAGTATGGAGATAGCAGGAGGAGATAAAAATTCATATGATGTGATGCTGTAAGGATATGAGAAACTCAAGGATTAACAGAGCTACTAGAATAAATACTTTGGAAAAAGTTGGCAAACAAATATGATATATGCGAATCAAAAGATGCACCTGTACCATCAAGGAATAATTGCGAAGGATACGCTGAAGTACTACGTTTCGCATTAACGAAATTGAAAAACGATTTTTGTTTCCGAAGCATGTTTCGTTTAACTTTTATTAAATAGTCAGCATAACAACTTTTATTTAATGTGTTAAAATCAGAACGCGCGACACAATATTTACTAAAATCAGAGTTTGAGCCACTACGTTTATATTTTTTAAATAAACGCGACTTAATATTTTTTAATCGGTAAATGCTACGTGAAAACCAAGGCTGTCTTTTTTCTGAAATAGGGAGAGCAGTGAATGGAATGCATCTGTCAATATAACTGAGAATGATTGAATAAAAAATATTCCTTGCCAATTCAATATCTCAACAGCGCTCGAGAGCAGACCAATCGGTATTGAAAAGTAAGTGATTTAACTTGATATATGTAATTAGTTTTTCTAAAACATCAAACACGTCGAAGAGATTTATTTATGTCTTGTAAACGGCAAATACAGTCAAGCTGAAAAGAGACTTCCAAAGATGGATGGTGATTATCTTCAGGCATTGTAATAGGAGGAATCTCATTAATAAGTTCAACAAAACCAACATTAATAAACTTAACTGACTTAACTGAAGGAGTTTTTTATACAAATGCACAAAAGTATAAAAAAACAGTCTAAAATAAAAAAATTGGTCTTCAAATCAAGACTATCCCGTGACGAAAGTAAGGTAAAGTGTGTTCGGCCAATTTTAAAGATATCTTGCTGAATGTCTGTTTTTAATCTTCTTTTGATCCCAAGTTTATGGAGTATTTATATTGATATGCCGCGTCCACAATTTGAGGTAGCCCCCTTACAAACCCACTTTTGTGTTTTTGTTTGAAAAAATGTATTTAGTTAAGTCAATATCAGCTTGACATTCGATATGGTAGCTTCTTATAGACGGTTGCTAGACACACATATACTAATATGCGTGATCCGCCCACTTTTTGGAGTTGGCCCTATACAAATCGACTACCTACACTTATGTTTTACAATACGATTTGAAATTTCTTGTAAATGGTTTTTTCTTGCTAAGACCGACAATTGTCATTTTTGGATTATAAAATAAAATAATAACAAAAACATTTTTTTATTTTTTTTTTTTTTTAAGAAAATATTTAGTCAAATAAAGAATTTAATCTTGTTTTAAGAATATTATTCTTATTTTTTCTGTATAATTTTAAGACTGAAATTTTAAAAACGGAAAGTAAAAAATTTAAAACCAAACGTACATGTTTTTGAATGGAATATCGAATTTCAAGCTAATTTTTAATTAAATACAAAAATTTTTCACACAAAACTGATAACCAAAATAAGCATAAATATCGGTATTCAACCATACATCTAAGAAATTAGTCCAAAAAAAAGCGAAGCAGCTTTCAGACGGATATAGAGAGATATGTCTCGTCTTGATGAGCTTATTAAGATTATATATACTTTATGGAGTCTACAATGCCTCCTTTACTGTGTTACAAACTTTCTGACAAACTGAAAATACTGATGAACTGATAAACACATAACACATGAGTGGTAAAATAAAAAAATGGGTAGCACCTACCAGATGGTCAGATAAACCGACATTGCTAGATCGACTCGCCTCGTGTTCCCTCCCTCATACAAACCCATTTTTACTTTTTTGCATTATATTTTTACAATGTAATCTATTGGTCCAAAGGATTGGGGAAAAAATGGATTCGGAATTCCAGTAGTTTTGATGAGTCCACAAGGCCATAACTGATAACTGCTACGCATGTGCGAACAAATTAGTCAATTTAAACAATAGCAACACAGTTTGCAAAGGTGTTCCATCTGCTCAGCTTCTAGTGCCCCATTTAGACAATATTTTGGTTTCAAAACACCAGGAGAAATTGCTACATCACAAAAATGACGACATTAACATGCTTCCGATTAAAAAATTAATTTAGGAACGGTGACTAAAACGTGCTCGAAAAGTGGATCTAGCACTTAATTAAGATAAAAAAATAAAAAGATTAAGATAAAAAAAAAAACAAAAAAAAATCTCAGAAACCTGGCTTACTATTGTAGCTTAATATAGTAAACGTCACTTATCATCCCTAATACATTGCTATACCTTATACTTATTGTCACCAATTAACAACTTTTGGAAAATGAAAAAAAAAAAAAATGTCCATTGGAGAATTGTATCCCACTAGCAGTTAATTTCATACCTGTCTCATCATTCTCGATGAATCATCCGTCAGAACCTTGTGACTATTGTGCGTGTTTGAATATAATAGTACAATAGTACGATAACTTTAATTGTCGCAAAGACAATCAGTTTGTTTGACACATAATATTCAATCAGTAAATATCTTGTCAAACGATGTGAGGATTTATAGGTATCACAAAATATAAGTGGAATTAGCAAATGTTTTCGAAGCAAATGAACTTTTATGCACATGTCATTAACATTCCACTTAAATCAATAGAAAGAATATTGTTACCGCCTCTTTACATCAAATTGAGAGTGATAAACAATCTTATAAAATCATTAAATCGGGAAGAATTCCAGGCATTCTCAACGGACCTATCAGCATGTTGATGAAAAACCATGAAATTGATGCTGTATTAGTAATGTAAGAACAAATTGCCTGGAATTCCGTAAAGACAGTTATTAACAAAGGTTTTAGAGTTAATAATTTAGAAGATTGGAAAAATCATAAAAAATAAAAAGCAATTTTCTTCGTATAAAGTACATACGTATTTGTTAAAATCTTTATTTTCAATAGCCTTTATCATTAAAGAAAAATTGAGTTTTAAATATTTGAATTTGTAGCATTTTTTTTTTTTTTAATTTTTCTATGGTGATGTAAACTACTTAGCTTAATACAAACTAACTTTTTGTGTAAGCATCGCATATGGTGTGCGACTGAATTTTGGGTAAGTTTGTTGGCAAATATTAAAACAGGAAACATTTTCAACATTCTTTGCCTAAGAAACTTTACCAAACGTTAACGACGCTTAAGTTAGGGACGGTCAAATCTAAGTTAAACCCATAAAAAACATTATTTGAGTAAAAAACTAGGACACCATGATAACAACTCTAAAAAGTAATGATGCAGTTCGAGATCTACTGGCTGAAATAGTGACAGACAGTCGACATAGGACTTGTAATTTTTCGACTTGCACAGTGTTATTAGAACCTACATTATTACCGAAAAATCAAAAGGATCCTTATATGAACCATAGATTATATTGTTTAGTGGTCCGATTTGATGAAAAATTATATCTAACTAGAAATTAAAAAAAAATAAATAAATAAATATACAAATTTCATTTTGCAGTGCCTTTTGAACCAATAAAATATTTGGAAAAAGTAGTATACGTTTGAATTTCGAATATTTAAAAACGAAGTACCACCCACTCGACTCAATGAAACATGCTTTAGATATTTTTTGATATTTTATACAATTAGCATCTTTAGAATACTGCGTTTCTAGATCGTCTAGATTTGTACTTCTCACTCTCAAGGTACCGATGCAAGTATTAAATACGAATACACACTCGTAAGTATGTCCCTCGATATTGCTCATATTTAAAAGAAATATTGTAAGAAATACTGTAAGCTCGTGAAATAATACGTTTTAGCCCTTTTCCGTGTGCTATTGTTTAGCGGAGTCGTGGGTCATACATATATACATTATAAATGTATGTAGATGTACGCAGCCTTACAAACATATATATATATATATATATATATATATATATATATATATATATATATATATATATATATATATATATATATATATATATATATATATATATATATATATATATATATATATATATATATATATATATATATATATATATATATATATATATATATATATATATATATATATATATATATATATATATATATATATATATATATATATACATATATACAAGTTTACAAATGCGTGCTTGTATGTAGCTGAACCTGTGAATAAATAATTACACTCACGCACATACAGACACAAACAGTGCATTTGTGTTGCTCGATGCAATTACGATGTATTCGCAACCAACAAGCACAGATGCACTTACAGATACAGACATCCAGATACAATATACAAATGCGTGTATACACACATAAGTGCGTGGCAATGCGTGCACGTATACGCATGCATATATAAATATATACAAACCATACACACCAAAATATACATATACCAACAATACATGCATTTATACAATTTACTTATCTAGATACATACTCGTATCTATATATTATATATATTTTTAGCTGTTGTTGATGCGCAAATTATATTTAATTTTGTGAATTCTGTTAAGTATGTACAGTCGTCAAGAGGCATCAGCGCCATTGCCGCAGAGGATAGTCAAGCGCAAATGTTCAAGTACCTAGGCGTATATAAAAAACAAAAACACATACATATAATTATATATACATAAGTGTATACATGGATTTTGTATACACATGGGTTTAACATTAATTGTATATATTTATGTACATATCGTATATACAAATGTAGGAATGTATACGAATACATTATACAACAGCATATTTGTTAACTATACATACACACATACCTATACATAAATACGTCAGTACATACTTAATACATACTTAAATCGATAAGTGCGGTCCAAAGAGTTAATATTTTCAATAAAATTGGCATGTACTTAAACTAAGATAGTTTAAAAAGGATACCAACGCTACACCAGTTTACAAATTTGAACGTCATCTAGAGAACTGGTTTCTCATAGACTTTTTATACCATTTACACACAGTGTAAAATGGTATTATCAGTTTTTTACAAACTTCCGTTTGAGTCGATCTAGCTACGTCCGTCTGTAAGTTGTTGTGCATTTTTTGGGGCAAAGTTTTATGCCATCCAGTTTCATTTTGGCACATAAACTTCCTTTTATTGCAGTTTATTAGAGTAAGTATCAGGATTGATTCGCCACGCCTACTTTTTGGGGTAGCCCCCCTACGAACTCACCGCCCATTGATTTTTTGTATGAAAAACATTTTTATTGTAGTTAATATCAACTTAATAATTGATATGATTGCTTCTAATGGATGGACGCTTAACATATACATTAATGGGTGGAACCCGCTCACTTTTTCGGGTAGCCCAATACAAAACTACTGCCATTTTTGTGTTTTCTATAAAAAACTTCTTTCTTAAACTCAATATTAGAATGAAATGTTATGTGGTGCCATTTTATGGACAGCCGTTACGTATACATATACAAATGGGCGCATCCCGCCTATATAAACCCACAGCTCACTTTTATGCATTTGTATGAAAACGACAATATCAACCTGATATTCGATATGCTGGCATTTTACAGATAGTCGCTTCATACACATCTACTAGTGGGCGTGTACCGCCCACTTTTAGGGTAGTCCCCATTTAAACTCCCACGTTTATGTTTTACAATACGATTTAAAATTTCGCGTGAATAGTAATATAGTTTCAATTCTACCGACGTTAACGCTTTTCTTGTTTTTTGACTTTTTGAATTTGTTTATACCGGTCAATATCACCTTAAAAATTGATATGGTAGGTTCTTACTCTTCGTATATATCAAAGGGTGTGATCCCTCCACTTTTCTGGGTAGCCCACATACAAACTACTCAGTATGGAAAACATTTTTGTTGTTGTCAATATTAACTTGAAATTTGACATGACAGCTTCTTATGGACTGGCGCTTCACATAAATTTCAAGGGGAGTGTCCCGCCCGCATTTAGGGGTAGCCCCATAGAAACTTCTCGCCCACTTTTATGATTTTGTATAAAACACTTTCTTATTACAGTCAATATGAACTTAAAAATTAATATAGTGGCTTCCTATGGATGCACCCTTCACAAGGTGTGACTTCACCTTTTCATGGGTAACCCCATACAAACCGACCACCTACTTTAGGGATTTTTCATGAAGAACTATTTCATTTCAGGCAAAACCAACTTCACATTTAACATGGTGGCATTTCCCACATAGTCCTTCCCAGGATTAATAAACTGACATATTATCACTATAATGCTCCTCACTATATATAAGTACTCCAGGAAACTGCAACCAGTAACTGGATTATCCTCTTTTTGTGGCATTTTCTGAAGTCGATTGGCTAGAACTGGTACAAGAAACAATCGGAAAGATTCGGCGATTCGGCCACAAAGGAGCTTCTGTATCAAGAAAACATTTTTGGGAATTTGGAATTGGTTGTTACGTTTTTCCTCGTTATGCATTTTTCAGAGTTTAAAAAAGTCGTTATTTCTCGGCTTCATTTGGCTCGACTTGCAAAGAAATTACATTTATAAAATCACAGCAACAGCAATAATGGCAGCGGAGCAGATGTAATGACCACAGCAACAGTCAAACTTCGACTTTTTTGATTGTGCTGTCGATTTGCTTTTGTGCTGCGGATATATCCACAGCAAAGCAACAGCATAGTTAACC
Organism: Leucophenga montana; assembly: GCA_035044765.1. Taxonomy (NCBI): domain Eukaryota; kingdom Metazoa; phylum Arthropoda; class Insecta; order Diptera; family Drosophilidae; genus Leucophenga; species Leucophenga montana. The sequence continues at coordinate 88,649 of JAWNNQ010001895.1, read as the reverse complement.
TAAACACGAATTCCACCTGCCGTATTAAGTATTCAATCTATCTATGTTGCACTTGCATATAACCCTATTTAGATGGTCAAAAATATATTATAAGATCCGGAACAATTAGTAATTTTCGTTCAGTTTACTGAGAATTGTATTTAAAAATTTTAGAGATTTTACCCTGCAGCATGCTGTGTATCGATATCGGTGCATGCAAACTTGCAACAAATAATTAATAAATTTTATTCTTTTAAATGGCATTTGTTTTCTTAGAAATATAAAATTTTCCACAACAACCTGAACACCTTGTGTAAAAAAAAAGAACAAGTTTGTTTTCACTATTTGTAAAAAATGGAAGTTAATATGAAAATGATCATCTATAGTTGATCAGGAAAACGCAAATATATTGTTTCACGACATTTGACCCACTAAAATCGAAGTTATATGTATTAACGAAGTGCGGCCGATTCAGAACAATTGATATTGGCAAACTTAACCATTGGTCGTTAGATCATGTTATATATGCAACCTAACTACCTAAGTTTTTACCAAATCTGAGTGGCAAATGCTTTGTTGTACATCTAACTACCAAACTAGGACGTCTAACGAACTCTAATTAACACATATATTTTGATGGGACGACAATTGTTTCGTGTGACCTACCACACTCTTGAGGTCAGTGGCTGTGAAAATCAATTTTTATGTGTGTGTGTGTGTGTGTGTTACCTATAATTTTAATTGATATCAACTTAGTATTGTATGTATTCAATATCGCAATATACAAAGTCTAAACGAAATGCGGCCAATTGCTACCGTTAATCGCAACAGATTTACAGATTTTTACAAAATGCGTTTGCCGCAAACTGTTTGACCATTAAACCAAATAATTTGCGCGCAACATAAATTTGCGCCAATTCTGAGTGTGAAATGCATATACAATACAATAAGCGTGACCTGACAAACTGGGATTTGTCGAAAAACATAGTATTTCAGCAAACCCTTAATACACAAATTTTTGTACAATTGATTTGCGCGATGCCAAAAAGATCAAGATCTCAACTTTCTAGAAATAGTTCCCAGGCGAGGGAATCAAAAATACGTCGTAATGGAGAATCTTCATCAGAAACTGAAAATCGTCTTGGAAATCAGAGAGAATACGCGTCGCAAGAAAGTCGAGTATCGAGCATTCGCAACGGCTTGATGAACATAATTAAATAACATCTCAAGTCCGCGCGCGAGAGTCGACTACGGACCGTTTGCAGCGGCTTGAAGAGCAAAATATTAGAAACTAGCTGGTACCCGGCGCGTTGGTACCCTTATCCCGAATGAGGGGGAGGAGAAGTTGGATGGGGAAGAAGTGGTATGAGACGTGGTGGTAGATGGTTGGTGGTTCTATACATGAAATGTTCTATACATGTTAATTTGATTTAATGGACAGGGAAAGGGGCATTGAGAAGTGGAGGTAAAGGAAGGGTAGGTAGTGAAATGGGGGAAGAGCAGGGGAATTAGAATGGGAGGTAGGGGAAGGATAGTAATTAAAGGAGGCAGGGAGGAAGAGGGATAGGGGAATGGGAGGTAGGATAAGGGATCATAGGAATGGAGTGGTAAAGGTAGGAGAGGCAGGGGGTATGGCAGCAACGCGCTGGGTACCATTTAAGATGTAGGGAAAGGGGGGTAAAGTAAGGAGCGGTAGTTGAAGGGGCAGCGTAAGGGGTGGAAGGGATAGGAGAATTGGTGGTAGAATGTATATATATATATATATATATATATATATATATATATATATATATATATATATATATATATATATATATATATATATATATATTAAATAAATGTATAACTATTTCCAAGGAAAATATCAAAATTTATATTTTTTCTGGATTGTGAAAATGTATGTATGTGTATATGCATACTAAGTATAACTATTGTACATGAATACTGTGTATGAATACGATGTATACCTAAAAGTTTCATAAGTAGATATATAAGTATTCTTTTGGCTGGACTTATTTAATCATTCGAACAATTATCGTCAGTTGAAAATTAAATGCAGCGTGGGTTATAAATTAAGTACTTCCCAAAAATAATGTAGCTGGACATATGCAAAAATTTGTATATTATACAAGTATATATGTACAATATGTACATGCTTATGTTTGTACAATATATACATTGGTACATATATACTTATGTATGTATAAGTATGTATGCATCTTCATGTATGTTTATGTACATATAAGTTGATTTTATTAATTTATTATTTTTTGCCTGCATAATGTGTGCGTTAATGCAAATGCAAGCGAGCTGCTGGCCCCAAACAATTGCAACGCAGAGCAGAGTGTGAATGTGGATGGATGGGGCCGAGAATATGTATAATGTTGACAGCGCCAAAATTGAAGCCAAGCATGGACAGCAGTGACAGCGGCAGCGACAGCGGCGCCGACGTCTACGACTCATTACCAGACAACATGCTTAGTTCTGCTGTCTGCCCCATTTTCAAACCCATCTCTCAGATGCGTCACGCCTCGCTCTGCTCTGCTTTGCTCTGCTGTTCTCTGGACTGAACTGAACGCACTGAACGACGGCGTTGAACTGCATTGAATCAAGTAGACTTTTGTTTTGTGGCGTTCGATGGCAGAGTGTAGCTGCAATTGTGGGTGTAATTATCGCAATGGACGTTCGCCATTTGAATTTTCAATGTAAATTAATGTTCCATAGGCTGTTTTCCTGTGCGTGCAACTCGACATTTATATATGCATGTCCATATATATTTTCACATAAAATTTATATTTATATATGCATAAGTATTTATATGTATTGCAAATTTAAGTATATGTATATTGAATACATTTCGACAATTTCATGTGCATGAGTGTGGATGCAATGGTTGCCAGATTGTGGTGTGTATGTATCTGAATTTGCAACCCAAACCTGGAATCACGAACATTCTTCTGCTTCCATTTTATTTAGTATTATTTATTTATATTTTTTTTTTCGTTTCTCCCATAAATTTATACCATATAGAACGAACCTTACCGAGAACTTCGATTAAATTGGTTAACTGCTTTGACCACCGTCTATCAAGTCGAGGTCGCAGGTGTTAAAAGCTATGCACGTCCTAAGATCTTATACTATGGGACAAATCATTGTATTCCTATACTCAGATAGTCAAGCAGCGGCAAAAGGTCTAAACTCTTCCACAATGAAATCAAAAACCATTAATAAATGCCGAGATGGCATAGCATTATAGTATCTACTTCGTATGGATGCCAGGTCACAGTGAAATCGAGGGTAACTGCAGTTCATGTAAGCTAGTGCGACAAGGTAGCATCCACCAGATCCGAGCTTTAAGGAATCAGTCGGGATGCCTCAATCAACCAGCAATATGGTATTTTTAAGCAAACTTGGCCATGAAGCGACAAAAGTTGAATCCGACACAACTTTTAAGTTCAACAGAGCCGATACCTCAATTCTAATCGGTGTTTTAACCAGTTATTAGGTTCATCACGGTTTTTCTATCTCTGGGCATGCTGTCTCTTATCTTGTATATCTGTTATACACATTTTGTGTGCCTATCTATTATACATATGCAATTATACGTGCCTGTCTGTTATAACTGTTATACACATTATTAGTGTATGTATATGTAAATTGCGAATTGCTACGTATGTATACATAGATATGTATTTATGTATGACTATGAATATGAATTCGTACTACGATTCGTACTAAATTTTCTTGAATCAAGTACAAAACGCAATAAATTTATAAATCAAGTGAGGAAATACGTATAAAATTCTTGAAAAAAGTATATAAATCTAATTATAAGAACAAATCTGTACTCAAGTCAAGTACAAAAGTCTCAGAATATCAAATAAGTCCGTTTTGACTTGAAGTAACTTGAAATTTCTTAAATCAATCTCTGAGAGGAGAAAAACTACCTAAGAGGAAAATATAATTTGCTCTCTCAATTATTCCAATTTCCTCACACCGACAGCAATAGGTTGTGCCCGTTCGTCGAGGTACTGAAGACGATGACCCTTCCCAGCGCCGTTTGCATGTATCCATGGTTCGATGCCAGGTTCCTCCAACAAAGAACATTTTTATAAATCGGTATAATTACTACAAAATTAAATTAGAATTTTCTAAAAATAGTAAAAAAAACAAATAAACAAAAAAAAATCAGAAAAAAAGATAACTTCGTTGAACCGAAGCTCTAATACCCTTCACACGAAATTTTAAATCATATTTTAAAATTTAAACATGGGGGGGGGGGGGGGGCGATTAAATAGAGGGTACAAAAAAGTGTGCAGTAGCTATTTCGTTCGTTTGAAGCTACCATATCAATTATTAAGTTGATATTGACTACAATAAAAATGTTTTTTATACAAAAAGTCAAAAGTAGGCGGTGGGTTTGTATGGTGGTTTCACCAAAAAGCGGCAGTGGCGGGTCAATCTTAATACTCTATTAAAGTACAATACAAAGAAATAAATACATAAGAGCCACCTCAAATAGTGGGCGGTACACGCCCACAACATGATGTGCATCAAGCGACCATCGATAAGATGACACCATATCGAATTTCAAGTTGATATTGACGTTTTCCATACAATTGCACAGAAGTGAGCTGTAGGTTTATATGGGACTACCTCCAAAAGTGGGCGTGACACGCCCATTTGTATATGTATATGAATCCGTTGTCCACTAAAATCCACCGAATCAAATTTCAAGCTAATATTGACTTTAAATGAAGAATCATATAAGACACAAAATTGCACGGTGGGTTTGTGTGGGTCCGCCTAAACAGTGGGCGGGTCCCACCTATTAATGTATACGTCAAGCATCTGTCCACTAGATGTTACCATATCAATTATTAAGATATTGACTACAATAAAGTAGTTTTTCATACAAAAAGTTAAAAGTGGGCGGTACACACCGTATGGGGGCTACCCCAAAAAGTGGGCGTGGCGGTTCAATTTTTATACTCTATTAAACTGAATTGAAAAGAAGTGTATGTGCAAAAATTTAACTGGAAAGCATAAATATTGGTACTAAAAAATTCACACTATGTGTGAATGGTATAAAAATTTGGATATTACCTTTTTTGAGCATTTTTGTACTCAAATCAATCCAGTATTTTCTTAAATCAAGTTCAGTATAGTTTGAAGAGGGCTACATTAAAGAACTTCGTGTTTGAAAAATAAGTTCTTGAACCAAGAAAATCCGTACTCCGCCATGGATCAATTTATCAGTGTACTTGAATTAATTGAGTACAAATGGAACACATTGAAATAAAATGTGTTTTTTGTAATATGGTTCCATATTTATTTGGCTCATTCATTATATCTCTTGGTAATTTAAACAAAGACAAAGAAGCTGCAAGGGAGGTACAAAAACGATGAGGAAGGGCGTGATTTGAATAGGGCATAGAAAATTAGTTTGTAATACTTTCATTTTTTTTTGCTATCGAAAAAAATGGAAAAATTACTACAATTTTTTTTTTTTGCTATCGAAAAAAAGAATCTGTATTAAATTTTATGTGAAAAATAAAATTAACTGCTCCAACGCACTTAAAATGTTGACTGTGGCATTTGGCGAGTAAACTTTGAGCAAAAAAAAAAAATGTTTATAAGTGGTATAATCTCTTCACAGGTTTCAGAGAAGATATTAATGACGATGCCCGCCCTAAACGCCAAGCACGTCAATATTCGATAAAAATGTTGAAGCAGTGAAGCAAATTGTATTGGAGAATCGTCGAATATCTATCAGAAAAGTTGCTGAGAATGTCGGCATATCTATCGGCTGGCTTATGCCGAAACGTGGGGCAGCGAAGTGTGTTTCGATATTGCTATGAATATGACGTTTAGGAGATGTTGATCAACTCCGATTCAGATTTGCTCAAAACGGTCAAAACTGGTGATGAATCGTGGGTATATGGGTTTTCCCAATGGAATAGGCCAGAAGAGCCAATACCGAAAAAAGCCCGCCAAGTTCGGTGAAATGAGAATGTTTTGCTCACTGTTTTCTTCGATTACAATGGAGTCAATGGAGACAATGGAGTCAATATGGAATGTTACCCCGAAGTTATTTGACGTTTGCGAGAAGTAATACGAAGAAAACGCCCGGATTTGTGACAAAACAATTCATAACTTTTGCATCACGATAGTTCATGATTTTTTGATCAAATAGAACACCGTAATCATGCTTCAGCCATCTTATTCACTGAAAAGACGGTGTTTTTCCACAATTGAGGAGATAAAGACTGTGCCAAGGTAGTGCTTATCAGTCCCCTATTTTTTACACTCCTCATAGTATCGAACTATCCTAAAGATGCTTTCAATTAAACACAATATAATGTATTTTGTAGCATTAAAAATATTCGCATATTGATAAAAGCTTTTGCCGCAAAAATAGTGTTTCTGAAGTTCGGTTAATCTTTTGTCACTTGATTTTTACCTCTTCAAGACTAATATATTAGTATGTCCCATATACAGCCAGTTGAGTAATTTTCTTGCTTTTGCAAAATAACCTGACGACAGAACTGTATCCGCTGGCGGGCGAGAATTTGTGCATTTGCTAAAGCAGATGTTGCACTACTGACCAACTGAACAGCAGCGATCAACGATCGGCATAAATAAATAAAACATAATGTAATGCGGCCGGTGCTGAGGTCGTTTATTTCCTGCCCTCTCCTGTCAGCACAAGTGTACTAATAAAAAAAGATACAAACAAAAAAATACAATATGTAAGTTGGTACTGGCCACGACGAAAACGCCACGCCATGCAAAGCCGAATGCCGAATGCGTTTTAGTTGTCGTTTAGGAGGGAAATGTGATCGCATCGCGATTAATCGACTAAATGAATAAAAGCTTACTTAACCCAAAAAGCGCAGGCGGTTCGGACAGACTTACGAACCGATGGATAGATGGACGGACGGACACGCGGATGAAATAAAATAAATAAAATGTGCGCAATTGCGACGGCTGTTTGCAATTGGCCGCAAGTAACGAGCTCCCCCTCTAAGTACCCGCTTCGTAGATGATCTGCACTAAAATTCAGGCGAACGCAACAACAACAACTACAACTGCAATCGATCGAACAGACCGCGAACAGTTGTAACTGTAAAAGTCCCAAACTGGATCAGGAAACTCAGAAGGTACGACGATAGAACAAGGAGGACGCAAGACAGATTAATAGACAGCATGATGCAGCAGCAAATATACCAAAACAAAAACAAAACAAAAAGAAAAAAAAAACAAGAAAAAAAAACAAGAAAAAACGTTATCTTCGGATGAACCGACGCTCTAATACCAGTCACACGGAGGGGATGGCATTAAATAGGGGCTACCCAACAAATTGGGCGGAACTCGCCCACTAGTAGATGCGTATGAAGCGACCATCTATAAGAGGCCACAATTTCAAATTTTAAGTTGATATTAACGTTTGTCATACAAATGCATTAAAATGAGCTGTGGGTTTGTATGGGATTACCTCATACGTGGGCGGGACGCGCCCATTTGTATATGTATATGAAGCGGTTATCCACTAAAATCCACCAAATCGAATTTCAAGCTAATATTGACTTTAATAAAGAAGTTTTTCATACAAAAACACAAAAGTGAGCAGTGGGTTTGTATGGGGGCTACCCCAAAAAGTGGGTCCCACCCATTAATGTATATGTAAAGCATCCATCCACTAGAAGCTGCCATATCAATTATTATTATAAGTTTATATTGACTACAATAAAAAGGTTTTCCACACAAAAAGTTAAAAGTTGGCGGTGGGTTTGTATGGACAAACAGTTAGACGGACGGACAAGGCTATATCGACTCGTCTCGTTGAGCTGATCAAGAATATATATACTTTATGGGGTCTATGATGCCTCCTTTAAGACAAACTGATAATTTCACTATACTGCACCACACTATACTGCACCACTTAAAAAAAATTTACACCGCTCGAATTCGCTCCCGATTCATGGTAGATATGTTAAAGCGGTACCCAGGGAACACCACGAAGAGGCCACTGCAAATGTATACATCACATATATTTCAATGACCTACGAGTCAACTTGAGATCCTTTCTTTTTTTACTGTCTCTAAAACTTGAAATGTGGGCCTGTCACGCCCGCATATAACAGAAAGCTAAATTCATCACATCTCAGCACCTATTCGACCAAGATGGATGAGGTACATACTCGTACGAGTATGTAAAGGTGTATCGAGAGAAATTGGAAACATTCATAAAATGGGCGGTACTATGCCTATATTAAATATAAGGGAAAGCGGAAAGGTGCGTAGCGTCGTACCGGGTCGCTAGGTGTTTACCCTCTAAATCACGTTGATTGCAGTCCATAAGTTGAAAATTGTATGGTGGTCTTATATGGGTGCTAATGAGTGAAGGAATTTGTTTTTTATATATGATAACCTTTCATTCAAAATGTCACCATACCAAGTTTCAGAACAAAGCTTGACGAAAAAAAAGAATGTAACCCATGAAACAAGTGAGACTCACTGATAAAGATAGATCACAGATCAAAAAAATGTAAATACGTATGCGTATATTTAATACTTCACATATCCGACGCTCCCTTGACAATTTTACATATATGCCTCACATATTTCATTCATGTGCAGGGTATGTAACTGATTGCCATTTACAATAAATTAAACGCGTTCCACTTTTTCTTGATTGTGTATGGGGATATTTGACATTGACAGACAGCACAGTAATTTCAGCCGGCATAAGGACATCGCAGCTTCGATCATTTCGGGAAGCCCTAACAAAACAACTACAAACTACTACACGTTTGTCTTTTATACTATACATATATGCAGTATGTATACTGGAAAATTATTTATTGCTGCTATATTTTATATATGATCCGGATTTTTACCCATTCACACATAGTGTGAAATGGTATTATCAGTTTGTCTGAAAGTTTATAACGCAGGAGGCATCGTTGACCCCATAAAGCATGTATGCATATTATTGATCAGAACTGTCCATCTGTCCGTCTGTATGTTGTTGCGCATTTTTTGGGGAACAATTTTTATGCTATCCAGTTCAAAATTGGCACATACACTTCTTTTTATTGCAGTTTAGTAGAGTATCAAGATTGACCCGCTACGCCCACTTTTTGGGGTAGTCCCCATACAAAACTGCTGCCCACTTTTGTGTTTTGTATGAAAAACTTCTTTTTGTAAGTTAATATTAGGTTGAAATGTAATTTGGTACCAATTGGAACAATACAATTGAAAATTTCGTGAGAATAATATTAGAGCTTCGGCTCAACCGAAGTTAAAGTTTTTTCTTGTTTTATCTTGATTTATGACCATACATTTGCTGGGAGACGTGGCATAGGGAAAATAAAATCTCTCCCAACGGGTCAAAGACATTAATGATCATGTAATTAAAAACTAGTACCTAATTTTGTGTGTATTTAAGATTTATATTTTATATTGGCAGCTTTTGCAATGCCTATTTTTATGAAATAAATTAATACATTAATACATTATGGTTAAAAAATCTTCTTCCAAATCAAACTACAACAAAAAAAGCCGGTGAAAAGGCGAGAGAAGTTAATATTGACAATGATAAAAAATTTTACAAAACCCGAAAAGATGTTTGTTAAAAACTTTTTGACAACACTAATAAACTATCTATATATATAACAACGAAAGTTTTGTATCTATGTATCTATATACCTATATATATTTGTATGTCCGTTATAGACAGATACCCCTTCCAACCATTCGCCGTGAAAATTGGTGTGCAAGCTTTTAGGAACAGAGAAGGTTTTGCCGATATAAAAAACCCCCCTAGACAAGGGCGGCCTCAGAAAGCAGTCTTGGGAGGATCTCTATCTCTTAATGTTAATTTCAACGTTTGCTCTTCTTCTTCATTCCTCTCATGCTCCCAACAAATCATTCTTTAAAACTTGCTCAGAAAACGTATTTTAAGATTTTCCGTAACAGCTTCCTATAATTTAAACGACCACAGGATCTTTTTTGTATCAACATCCATTTTTACAGGCATCTTAGTTGCATTGAAAAATATATCAATTCTTTGCCCTTAGTGTCGGAACTACTGATGTTATGACTTCTGATGGCTTTATAAGGAAGATTTTTCTTTTCGAAGAATCACACTCAATGACAAAATAAGTAATAAAATATCATAATCCAGTTCTGCACCTCCAAAATGTCTTTCATACTTATATATTTGTCGTTTCTTCTTTGTTCTATGCTTCGCTATGAGTACATGCAGACAGGCATGTGCATGTACCCAATGTGAAAGTGCAAATATCATAAATAGAAAACCAGGTTCAACGATTTTAATGCGGTGTTTTTTCTTTCCACTGACCAATTCTCAATAATACTAGTTTACAGTAAAAAAAAATGGAAACTTTATCTAACACGAAAAACATCCTGTATTTTTTTCATTTGGGCCATTCACCTAGCTAACGGTATAATTCAGTTTTTCAATGTACCATTTAACTTCAATCAGTGCCCAGAGTGAATAGCAAGCCCTACCCAAGTGTGATATAATTACCCGTCTTCACGGGTAATTCCAATACCCAATGTTTGGCATTTTTAATCGATAATTTATTCAATTATACACATTTTAAGATTGAACAAAAAATTAAAATGTAGTAGAAAAATTAAAAAAAAATAGTAATTTATTTTACTGCTTAACTATTTGTTAATAACACTAGTCTTCAAATTAAAAATAAATAAATAAAAATTATAGAAAAGAATACACATTCGATGCCATATTTTTTCTCTTATAGATTTCAGTCTACCGAACTCGAAAATGGCCTCTAAAAATTTTTGAATGGTTATGTTAACACTGTATGAATTTTTGAAGATTTTTAGAAGGTATTGTGTATTAGCTATACCTTAAGATAGAAGCGACCAATCTAATTGCGACTAATTTCAAAATAAAGATGTTAGATAGTGTCATTCGGTCTGAACGCTGGTTTGAGTAAAATCATAAATCGAAACAACACAAATATAACGTTATGGTATGCGAATGGACCAAATAAAAAAATGTATACTATCTTTCCAAAAAAAATTTTTTTTGTACTGAACAAAAAACTTTGTTCTTTAAGTTTGTTGTCTTTTGATTAAAAAATGTTTGTGTGTCGCAGAAAACCGCTTTGTTGTGAGTGAACTAATAAGACCGTCATGTGACCTACAGTGAGTTTGAGGCATGCCTAGGCATTCACGCTCATACCATACGTGTACATACAATATTGCATGAACATTTAGATAGAAGAAACCTATGCGCGCGTTGGATTGCATAATTTAAATGATGAGCAAGGCATAATTAATGCAAACAAATGTTGAAAAAATAGCAGTACTCTTCGTCCAAAAAAGCTAAATCACATCGTGACAGGTGACTGGTCTTGGATATACGCATATCAGCCAGAAAGAAAACGTCAGTCGGCTGTGTCGCTTTTTCAAGACGAGCTAGAGCCGACGAAAGTTGGTCCAAGCATTCATTTACTTGGAGGCTATCGTTGGTAGATGAAGTGTCTTAAAGGTAGTGTGACTATCTGATGCTCGTAGTTTGTACATATAAGTCTCTAGTCAAAACTAAAACGGTTCGATCTCCAGAATTATCGGCGATTAATTAAAACCGTGAGTTTCCTGTCAAACACTCGTTTTGATTGGGTCATTTATGAATTAAAATATTCACGTGTCCTTTAAGGTCTCCGCTTTTTAAAGTATGGAAATTATTTGAATACCCAATACCAATCCAATTGCATCAGCTATACATGTATTCATGTCTCCACTGATGCCTACGTACACCAGGCGTTGTAACTTGTTTGAATCGTTTTCCCAATGCGTTATTTGATCAATAGCCACCAGTCTTTGAAAGTTTATATGACTATTAGATGATCAGTACATCATTGTGGGATTAAGTCGCCAGGGCTTGCCAAACATTCCAAGTCAGCGTTTTTTCACAAGTTACCCTAGACTTTTTGCCTCCTACCCTACAAAATAGGATTTTTAAGAGCAAATTTTCTATGCTTGGTGAAAGGAACCAGAATTGTTTTTGCTGGATTGCTTGACGAATACTAGCTTTTACACCATTCATTTAATATATTTAGGACTTGTTGAATGCGCTCAGGTAGCGTTTGCTCATCCAGCCGACGACGACGATAATACCATTTCACACTATGTTTGAATGGTATAAAGACGGTAACTTCAGTGGTACCAAAGTTTTATTACCATTCACATGAAGTTTCAAGCTGTGAACTTGGCAGATGTAAAAAAATATATATTTATAAAACCTAACAACATAAACGGGAAATTTTGTTGGAGCCTACCCATAAAAGTGGGCGTGACACGCTCCTTAATAATATGAGAAGCGTCTATCTATATGCGACCATGTCAAATTTCAAGATGATTTTGACTATAATGACAAAATTTTTCATGAAAAATCCCAAAAGTCGATGGTGGGTTTTCTTTTCTATTTCTCCATGTGTGAGGCGTTCGTCTATAAGAAGCCGCTATTAAATTATATGTTGATATTTACTGTAATAAGAAAGTTTTCATACAAAAATCCAAAATTGGGCGGTAAGTTATTATGGGGGCTACCCCTAAAAGTGGGCGTGATATTCCCCTTGATATTTATGTAAATCAACCGTCCATAAGAAGCCGTCATGTCAAACTTCACTTCGATGTTGACTGCAATAAAAATGTTTTCCATTCAAAAAAAAAAAAAAGTGGGTGTGTGGTTTTATGGGGGCTACTCTAAAAAGTGGGCATGGCATGTCAATTTTGATACTGCAATTAAAATAAGTCCATGGGCCGAGATACAACCGGATATCTTAAGAATGAGTGCCCAAAAAATGCGCAACATGCAGACAGACAGAAAAGCTAGATCGACTCGTCTCGTCGAGCTGGTCAAGAATATATAAACTTTATGGCGTCTACAATGCCTTTTTTAATGCGTTACAAACTTTCACACAAACTGATAATACCATTTCACACTACATGTGAATGGCATAAAAAATTAAAAACTGTGATGTGTTCATGTACTTGTATGTGGACCACCAGGCTTCATTAGCATTTCAGCTGGCCACCTGGCATGTGAACTGTGCGGCTGTTTAGAGGACGGAAACTCGCCGTTAGATATTTATAATTTATGCAGACTGAGACCACGGCACGGGAAATTTAACAATTGTGCGATGGAAATTAAACTGTACGGTCACATGACGATGATTTTACAGATGCTCACCAAATGACGAATGGGCAGACGGGCAGCGGTATGACGGACGAACGAGTCGTTGGACAGGTAGCGGCTGCTGAATTAAAGGGTTGGACAGTGATTTGGTCGTTGCTGGGTGATGATCGCAGATAGTTAAGAGCCGCAGTGTCAGAGTTTGATCGACGAAACTAACAAGGGATCAAATGACAACAGACGTTTGGCTTGCTGGCCGGACCGAGCAGGGGTTGTTATCAGACGTAACTCTGCGCTAACGGTCCAGTCTCATTCATCTAGCTCGCGCATCTCATTTGCATAGCTGAAGCGGTCGAAGTAAAATCAACAAACAGCCTAAACACTATCCTGCTGAAAAGGTGCGCCGAGATCCGTGTTCGTTGCCGTTGGTCTGTCGTTAATGTTAGTTCATCCGTTCGTCCAACTATCCCTTCGAACCCTAAAGGAATGCGATATTCCATTCCAAAGCGAAGACATCAGTATTGAGATGTGTACATCGAGTAATTTCGTTGAAGACCGGATGTTTTTATATCAATTCATTGGGGTTATTATAGAAACGCCGGAGGTGCGGTAAATTTATAATTTTAATTCAGCGTAACACTTTAAGAAATACCAAACAACATTTTTTTTTTAAATTGTCAAAGTTTTACTTTCAGACTTTCAAAATATTTAGCGCCTTCACTTCTAGTATGAATTATCTCCAATTGTCTAAAATATATTATACAAAATTTGGTGTAGCTAGTGAGAAAATAAATGAACTTGGGTATTCCTCTAACTCGTTACTGCATTGAAATACATGTTAACTACTGAATGTGCAAGCCTCGGGGAAGAACTGTCAGAACTTGTATGGTGCATAGTTACATGGATGGTTTAGTTTTGCCTTTCACGTAAAGCAAAAAATACAAATTGATGTCCGCATTTTCTGTTCAGACATAATTTATTCTTATGGTTTAATAAATAAAATATTATGAATAAAGCTATTCAAGTTTTTTTATCCTACGTTGGCCCTAATCTCTGCCAGCAACTAGTTTCTTTCAGTGGTGTGTATAATTCAAATGCTTCTTTCCGATACTTTCTTTGGTTTTTATAAACAAAATTAACTTAAAATGGCGTCACAACACATCTCTTCCAGCAACTAATTGCTGTTTTCCGTAATATTGCCTTACTCCTTTCGAGTGTATTGAAGATATGTCACATGATCAATCATAGAAAGGACTATGTGAAAATCTATAATTGAAAAGTTTTTTGGAATCGGCGCTGCAATCTGCAATTATATGACACTACAATATATAAAAAACTTATGGGTACCTGAAATACCGTCCACCCATCTCATTTCCTAAGATTTCTGTAAGAAAAACTTGATATGTTAGAAGAGCTCCATGATTGGTACTATATCCGACTATCTCTGATTGCTGCCAATCGTCTCCAGAAAATGACATTAGAAAACGATTTGATGACACTTACAGCTTTCATAAGATATTTAAATGAAACATTTTTACGTGATTTAACAACGTTGCTTTTCCGTACGCTGTGTTGGAAAATGTAGATGTATACAAGGTTTTCGAGTTTAAAGGAATACCCATACCCATACGTACGTACACACATACGAACGGTGGACTATATAACTAGTGTAAGAAAAGGAGAGATAAGGTAGTCCAAGTCGTGGATCAACCTCAAAGACCAGAAAAAACGACGAAAATTAATGATTCGAAGTGAACAGTCGTTAAATTCATCGCTCCCACCCACTAATACAGGAACCCCCAACACTTATTTTTTTGTCGTGCACTGCGAACCCAATTAAATTCCAACTTAAAGTGGAAAAATAAAAAAGAGCAGTCCTGCTGCAGCACTTGTATTCTTTCTATTTTTTTTTTTAATACTTTCTTCAAGTTTCTTTTCCTTTTGAGAACAAAAAATAATCAATCATTTGACACAGCACAGCAAAAAAGGAAAAAAGGGTATTTGCGCGCAGAGTCGCTGGGCGAGGATGGCGAAGCAAAATGGAACTATTTTAGATGGGTAATGGGAGGTGTGAGGTGGTTGGCATGCCGCTGGACAGAGTACTCACTCCACTCCACTCCACATCACCCACCCGCTACCCATCAGCTCTAACAACAACAAAAACTACGTGGAAAATAAAGAAAAAGAAAAAAAATGAGTGCGAGGATTTTGAAAGGAAATGGAAAGAGTGAAAAACGTTGCCATTTTGTTTGTTTGTTTGTTTGTTTGTTCGTTCGTTCGTTTACTTGTTCGTGTTAGCTTCGTCGTCCTTGTGGCAAATGGGTTCGGGCATGGCGCACTTCCTTCCGCTATAACTGTTCAACACTGAAGAAGGAGCGGGGCAGTTCCGTCGGGTGTGCGCGGACCAGCGCAGATAAAAGACGTTGAGAAAGGAACTCAATTGCTGGGTCTGGACATAAGCGACCAGGAGCAGTGTAGTGGGACGTCGAGCGTCATGTCAGCACAGCATTTTAAAATTTAATTTCGCCGAAAAGCAGAAAAATCAACAGCAACAACAACAGAATGGCAATGATGAGGAAAAAATTACCAAAACGCGCCACGAGCTCAATAATAAGACGCCAAAAAAGATCTGGAGCTGTGGAGAACACCAACAGTCGAACAATCAGCTTGCCCAGGACAGGACTTGGCGCTGTGTCGGACAACAGACGACGGATAGAGGCGGCAGTAGAAAGTAAGCAAACCAAAACGCGTCCCAATTTCGTTTCATCATTTTCTTGAGTTTTCTTTTCATTTTTTTTATTTCTCTTTTACTCTTTGCTGTTCTTGCTTGCTTGTTAAATTGTCCGAAAAGGAAATAAAAAATGTTTACAATAATAAGTGAGACGTAAGAAACTGAAAGGATTCAAATAAATGGGCACAGAAAAATGTTAAATTTATTGTATTAAACAAATGCAAAAGATAAAACATTTTATGTAAATTTTGAATATTTGCTTCGAATTATGAATGTTCAAATGCGAAAAAAGATTGCTCATGAAGAGTAGAATAAAAAGTAGGAAAGGATGAGAAGGAAGGAAGACGATGGTGAACGGCGATGGATATGGGTGATAGTGACAAGGGAAGGGAGAACATTGTTCATTATTTTACTGCCTATGTAACTTTTAGTAAATATTTATATACTGTGTGAATAGTAAAATATTTTTGTAAAAAATGTGTTTTCGCCCAAAAAAATACAAAGGAGATCACTTTTATGTACATTCTTTTACGAGGGTCGACTGAAAAGTAAAGGATATATATATATATATATATATATATATATATATATATATATATATATATATATATATATATATATATATATATATATATATATATATATATATATATATATATATATATATATATATATATATATATATATATATATATATATATATATATATATATATATATATATATATATATATATATATATATATATATATATATATATATATATATATATATATATATATATATATATATATATATATATATATATATATATATATATATATATATATATATATATATATATATATATATATATATATATATATAGATATATATATATATATATATATATATATATATATATATATATATATATATATATATATATATATAGAGAGAGAGAGAGAGAGATATATATATATATATATATATATATATATATATATATATATATATATATATATATATATATATATATATATATATATATATATATATATATATATATATATATATATATATATATATATATATATACAATGATATATCTCACTGGAGAGTATCTAAAGAGCCTTCTTTCTCAGACCATAGATATATTGAATTCAGCCGCGCAAAAACATGTCCCACACCCAAGAAAACAAGAAAACTGTGAATTTGAACCAAAACCAATTGAGGTTATATTAATAATTAAAATAACACTACCGGGGGAGGCGGCTATGGTGCCGCACATCACCGAAGAGCTGAACAATATGGTATAGAATCTCAGTGCAACATTCTCCATGGCTTTAAAAAAAGCATGTCCGAGAAGACAGTTCAAGCGAAAACCAAACCCACCCCCCGAAATAGGCAGGGTACGCAATAGTAGTAGAAGGCTTTTTAATAAAGCCAAATATAGCAATTCAGAAAAAGACTAGACCCAACATAAAAATTAACTGAGAATATACAAAAAATCCATCAGGAAAGCCAAAAGAGGCTCTTGGGAGAAGTTCTGTAGTAACATTGAAGCTGCATCTGAATCATCTAGACTCACTAACATTTAGTGATGAATCACTAAATCTTCTACTAGAATCACACTTTCCGGGATGCTTATCCAACAAGCAAACAACATATCCCGTGGAGGGGGTGTGGGTGAACATCTCACCAAGGATATTGTCAGAGCCAACAAGATTAAAAGGGCGATAGACTCATTCCAACCCTATAAATCCCCAGGATCATACGGTATATTTCCTGGACAACTCCAAAAAACACATAATTCACACGCATAGGTGGTGGCTGTATGTGATCTTTGCAGAAAGCTATAAACTAAATCATGTACCTAATCGTTGGAATGAAGTAAAGGTGGTTTTAAAAAGCTAGGTAAAGCATCGCACATGTGCCCGAAAGATTAGACCCATAAATATCTCTTCCTACCTCCTAAAAACGCTAGAAAGACTTTTATATTATAAGTTAGATTAGCCAACAAAGACTGTCAAACTCGCAACACGCATATTGCAATTACAGGTCAACAGAGTCGGCCTTGCATATCCTTGTAACTCAATAGAAGCCTCCCCGCCTAAGAAAGAATATAAATTAGTATACTTCTTGGATATAAAACAACGTCAACCCGGAGGCTATAACAGATGCACTGACAGATCTCTGAGTAAAGGACTCACTAGTAGGCTTTATCAGGCAACTGCTATGCTGCAGAGCTGTGAATGCCGAGCTAGGAGAATGTTTCAGCAGGGCGTTGTGAACTACACCAACAGAAACTCTAAATACGATATTATATCCCCATCCACTTGATCGAATAGGAAGAGAAAATGCCATAATAATAGCCATCATGCTTAGAAAATGTACTTATTAGAAGAACGGGATAACGGGGCACTCAACAATCCTGAAAGGAGTAAAAGACCAACCCGGAATTACAGATTATTATATCTCTATACTATACTTCAATAAGAATTTCTATATTCGCATCGCTCCCCGACAAGTCTGGCAGAGACAGGAACAGGAAATAGAAAACGGCTCGAAACTGGAAAATAGAATCGGTGGTGGGTACACATATATATATCAAGATGATGGTCACTGACTGCCTCAAATCTCTTAATGAGATGGCAGAGCAGAACAGTATATGCCTCGTATTATCGGGTGATTGTAATTCACCCAATCATTCTAACCCAACCCAAAGAACGTGGAGTTTGTTTACAGTCAATTAATCTCAATTGTGAAAAATAATATTATCTGAGCTTTATGCTGCGTTTGTGAGAGCAAATTCGTCGAAAAAAGCCAGATTTGCGGAAAGAAAACTCTTGGGTTTTGCTCCATGACAACGCACAATCTCACAAAGCTATCATTGTAAACGAATTTCTGACAAAAAAACTAAACAAATACCCTAGAACAAATACCGTATTCACCTGATATGAAAAACATACCACTTCGAGACACCCGTTTCAGTCGATAGAAGACATAAAATATAATTGTCTGTGAGAACTGAAATCGATTCCGAAAATTTCGTTTAAAAAATATTTTGATTATACGTTGTCATACTATGTGTATTATTTCTGTAAATATAAAGTGCCTGGAACGCGAAGGGGCTTACTTTAAAGGCGATACAAATAAATTTGTATAAATAATGATCATTTTGTGTTTCATTGGCCAATTCCTGGTACTTTTTTGGCAGAATGTATATACTTTTTGAACTAAATTATAATAATAATTACATTCTATGTGAAAAGTAGAAAATATCATATTTGGGGATCTTTCTAAGCCGGTGTGGCCGTTGATGGACCACCCATCTCCTTTGCTACGCCACTATATATAATATCGTATGTAGAATATTCTATATCCAAGGCTTAATCAAATTACATAAATAGTGAAAAAGTTGATCATGAACTGTTAAATATGAAATATTTTAAAAACTGATTATTGTCATTTTTCTGTTTTTTTTTTCTTCGGCTTGGTGCGTGAAACCACAAGATAGAAAAATACACTTTAGCATCCTGCGCTTTTTTTAAACACGCTACCCAGATAGTTGATTAAACAACTTGCACGTATGAATGAGTGTATCTGTAACGAGCGCCGACTTGAAATAATAATACAAATTAAATGCATTTTTTTCCTTTTCGTGGCAAAGAGTTTCAGTTGAACGGAAACGCGAACCCTTTCGCGTTCCAGGCACTTTATATTTACAGTTTTCGTTCTCATTTTTTGTAACCCTTTTACGCACTTTCCGATCAAAAGTCGATGTAACGTTTAAACTACACATGTAATTAGATCTACCCTTCCTCACCTCACCTCACCACACCTATTTCAACTGCTACGATGCTTGGTTTCGTTCCTGTGGTTGTGCCCAAGTGAGCGCAGTCTAGCATAAAAACTTCTGGCGAACAGACAGACAGACAAACAGTCAGTCGGACTGAGGGACAGACAGGCAGGCAAACAGAAAGGCGAAGTACATCTTGTGGTCGTGGTCTCCGATTGACTTTTTATTTCTATTGAATTATGAAAGTATGTGAAAAGGGTTTAAAAGCACCGAAATGATAAAAATGAAATGAAGAATAAAAAATAAAAATAATAACAATAAATTGAGATCAACACTTGAGGTCGTCGTCTAGCATGAAAAGACACTGGGCCGTAGAGGGGGCACACTGACAAGAACAACAGTTGGTGTCGCGGTTGTCATAACCACAGCAAAGGACAACAAAAAAAACGACCACGGGCGTAATGCAAATAACAAAAGCAAACAGTTCCTTTTAACAACTACATTGAAATTGTTCCACAGGAATTGAATGATTATTTCTCACAAAATAACTAGGACTAGTAATACTCGTGTACATCCAACATATCTTTTTTGAAGAGAAAAAAAACCTTTTTATTTTGTATCTAGATCAAAAAAGAAATTTTTGGGATTTTTTTTTTTTTACTGAATCAGAATGCTTGGGCGCGTTCAGCAGACGCCGATTACTGATTTATACAGCTGAATATTTGGAACGCCTGCTATACTTTTGTTTACATATTACAAAATACAGCATGCTAATACATTATTAAGAGAAATCAAGGCATACTATAAAATTATGACAAATAATTCGAAAAAATTAACAACTGAATTTGTTTTCTTACCACTGCTGCAAAATGATTGCGAGTAATGAAATTTCAAGTTACTCTTGTAGCAGTGCGGTACTTAGAGGTCAATACCCAATACCCAATATACCCACTTAAAAATATTTTTGTACAGAATATAATTAAAATACCAACAAAATGTTCAAGGGTTTTTTTTTATAAAAGTGTTGTTAACTTACGCTAAAATTTTTGATATTTTTATTATTCCCGTTTTAGTAGGTGCTAAGCTATTAATAGACTAGATAGATATTCTGATAATATTGACATTTTTATTTAATGCTTCATTAAATAGGAATTCAGAAATATTGTCCGACAATTTTTCAACATATCGAAGTGATCGTTGCAAAGGTGGAGGGGTGATTATATCTGTCATATCCAGTTTCTTTTATCGGGAGAGTTTCAGGAAATTATACTGAACGATAAGGACTTACATGTGTTGTCTTAACTTTTCAGGGATTTTCACAAGTTCCGCCTCTGATTCTAGTACCTATCAGCAACATGCCACTGCTATAAATATATAATATAATGAGTTCAAAATCATTATGGGCGACCGAATTTCTTCTTGTAACGGGTGATTTTTACTTGCAGTACTGATTGATCAAGCTTATTTACTTGTTGTAATATTGATAGACCTTATGATTCATTTTACAAAGTTCTAATAAGATACTTTGAGGAATGTGCCCCCAGAATTTCACAAAGCCGCTCCTCGAAACCATAGTTCACGCGATTCCATTGCAATTTGAAAAGTATCAAATCTTGATATTTTAAAAGATTTTAAATATCAAACAAAATACAAGATTGCACCAAATATTCTCTTGTTGGCTCTAACTTTCAATTGGCAAAGACGATGTCCTATAATTGTTACTTGATTAGAAAGAAATCCAACTTTCGGCGGAATCATTGTATAAATTGGTAATGCCAAATGAAGTTCGTCTTTATACCCTTCGAATATGTTTTACCCTCTTCACACATAGCCCTCCTTGTTTAATACACCTCTTAAAATATCTATAATATCAATAAATCTGAAGGAAATGAGAATGAGGTAAAATGATAGTTACGGAATAAATGTGTTGCAATTGACTTTTAGAATACTCAATTAAAACGTATGTGGGCACGAGATTTCTGGGTGCATGGAGTCCAGGCGTCATATTTCGTTGCTAGAAGAATATGTTTTATTTCTTTTAAATTGAATTTGAGCAAGTGTTATATGAAAATAGTAATAAAGAAAATTAAAAAGGACCGCACGCAATTATAACCGGAAATCTATTTGGAAGTAATTGAAAAGCAGTTAACATAATCGACACGAGCTTTGTTATCCAGGCATGCTCGCAGGCGGCCAGGCAGGCAGGCAGGCAGGCAGGCAGGCAAGCTGAATGTTAAAGGTTGACGGTTCAGATGCACAGCGCAGCGAAAGTTGAAAATTGTGTACAAAAATCATTTTGGGCAACGAAAAGCGCTACTCAATCATCGCAGATGATACCTCTGAATCCTAAGCAACAAAAAGTAGCCGAAGTATAAACTTTCTATTTCGAATTGTTTCTTTTAGTTGAAAAACTTTTGATTACATTTTTACTTATTTCCTTTGAAAAAAAAAAAAATTAAAATAAATACAAAGTAGCAAAAATTATCTATGAAAACCTTTTACAAAATTATTTTTTATTTTTTTTGATTGTGAGATACCCTTCACAAATAGAGAACAAGTTATTATAACATTGGTCGGAAGGTTGCAACTTCAAAGTCAAAGTCGCACATTAAAAACAAATGTGTAAACAGGGGGTTTTTAGTCGTAATGTTGAGATTTTATAAAAACAAAAGCTAATGAAAGTGTTTGAAATGAACTGGAATTTGTTAAAATCTCAGCATATTGTCTAAGTCACTGTTTTTTTACATTTTTACAAACACAATTTATCCTTATAAATTAGTGTGAGCTGATTTTTATAGCGAGCGGAATCCATTCGAATATGATTGGGATGCATTGAGACAGACGGACGGACGTGTTTTGAGAGGTGTCCACTGTCTCTTTTAATGCTTTGTGAACAAAAAATAAGAATACAAAAAAGGATCTCTATCTCTATAGGTAAGTATAGGTAAGTGATAATAATATATATACAAGTACATAAGAATGCTTGATTGATTCATTATTCATTAAGGCACAGCCGAAATCGCTAATAGTTTGGGGTTCATTTAAAAATGTATTTATTCTGTAGGTATATTTTGTACACAAGTACTGCGTTATTTATATTTTATAAGTTTAATTGTTTGCAAAATACATATAGATACAATTGCCACTGTGTCAAAAGTAGGAGGGAAGTGGTACATATTGCAATAAGAGATTTAAGTATAAATGTAGTATCATATAAATTATTTAACTTAAAACAAAAGCATTTCGAATTAATTTCAACTTTATTACAAATTAAAAACTTTGGTAATGTCTTCAGTCGGAGCAAGGCGAAACACGCCAAGTCCGGCAAATGGAGAAGAAAGCTACTATTTTTTTTTTTTTTTACTAAAGTGCCTGCTACTTATCTCCTTTTTGTTCAGTGTGGTCTGGGGGATTCTGAGTCTAGGACATGCACACAGGACATTGTTTAAACGCCTTTTAAAAATTTAATGTATTTACTTATTGTCAGGTCAGCGTTTACCGTTGCTTACCGTTCCGTCCGGTTCGCCATCCGGTATTCCATCCGTCTATTTGCCCATTCGCCTGTTCTGTTCGCCATTTATAGGACAGTTTGCGTTGATGGTGGTGGTGTGCGTGCGTCTGCCGTACCTTTTATTTATTCTTGCAGCCTTCCTCCCTCTGTTTGTCATTGTGTATTCAATTTAATCCATTTTCTTTTTGGTTGTTTTTAGCCTTTTTTATCGCTCAGTTTTCGTACCTATTTTTTTTTTTTTTTTTTTAAAGAATTCTCACCACTATTTGCCTTTAATAAAATTTAGCCCTGCCTTGATGACGGTGTAACGCACACACCCTACGTAGGGCATTGGTTGAGCAGAAGTGAATAGCAAACAAAAAACAAAAAAAATACTTCCACGGATAATGAAAAAATGTGCTCTTGCTTTGTGTGTGTACATTTGTGATATGTGCTAGTTGAAAATAAAGAAGCCACCACTTTTTTTGCTCATTTTATTCTTTTCTATTTTCTCATATTTTTATAGTCTTCGTGTGTATTGCTATACAAGCACATAAATATACACTCGTATATATGTACGTATGTAGTATAAACGATACATAGAATTGAACATACACACACACACAATTATAATTCATATGACTTTTCATATTTGCAACTATTTTACAGCGTTACAGAAAAGAAAACAAAATTTCATATGAAATGGTCTTCAAATCAGAATGTTTTCGTATTAAAAATAACTAGAGATCTCCAATTGGATATGTTTCAAATTATCAAATTATTATTTTCGAAGATATCACAAAGGTATTCTAATTACTTACAAAGTATTTGGGCATCTTCGAAGAATTCTGATGTCAGCTCTGGTTTCCATGACATCGTCACTAGTGAGGAGTAAGAGAGACTGCTTCAATCAGAAGAGGAAGCGGACGAAATTCTCAAAGAGTAAAGAAAAATAAAATGATGCAGGCATTACAAATAAACCTGCATCACAGTAAGGTAAGGGGCATCAGCTGCTCTCCTGTACCAACTGCAAAAAAGAGGTGCGGATATAAGGACGCCTCTGTATAAAGTCTTTAGCTCCGGCGAAGGTAAGCTACGAACGTGAATATTAATAAAATCATACGATCTGACGACTATCAGTCTAGAGATGAGCGGAGCTCAATTTATTTAGCATTTATGTACATCGCACATGAAAAGGCTATACCACCGGGAACCCTTAAGAAGCTGAGAGAAGAAGCTACACAAACAAGACGACCCATTATTGACGGTGACGCAAACGCGCATCATACTCAATGGGGTAGTTTGGATATCAACAAACGAGGTAAGTTACTACTTGACTTTCTACTAGGCACTAACCTTGACATCCTAAATAGAGTTAATGACTCTATCTTTATAATAAAATTGTGAATTTGGAAAAAAAAACACAATTGGGTTTATTTTAATCAGATATTTAAGAGAACACTGCCTGAGGAGCCGCCTATAGTGCCACAGACCACCGAAGAGCTGGACAATGTGGTAGAGAATCTGACTGCAATATTTTCCATGGCTTTAAAGAAAGAAAGTCCGAAAAGACAATTCAATGGGAAACAAAACCTACCCTGGTGGTCCCCTGAAATAGACAGGGTACGCAAGAGTTGTAGGAGGCTTTTTAATAAAGCTAAATATAGCAATTCAGAAAACGAATGAAAATATAAAAATGAACTGAAAATATACAAAAAATTCCTCAGGAAAGCCAAAAGAGGCTCCTGGGAGAAGTTCTGTAGTAACATAGAAGCTGAATCTGAAGCATCTAGACTCACTAGCATTTAGTGATGAATCATTGAATCTTCTAGAATCCCACTTTCTTGGATGCTAGGGGGATGGGGTCCTTTGCAGAAGTGGAAAGTTCTTTGGCCGTTTCTCTTGGGAGCGGTCAAATTACGACTTGTCACTAGTTTCATACCTGTGGACGAGTGCCTGGCCGCGTTACTAATAAAGGGTAAGTACTTCAACATTAGCTTGATGAATTTTACGAACGTCTCGAACGTCTCTACGAGTGCTGCCCAATCACGATGTAAAAATCGTGCTTGACGATTTCAACGCCACAATTGAGAAGGTAGGAATCTTTGGCCCCACAGTCGGAAAATTTAGCCTTCACGACGCTACCTCCAGCAATGGAGAGAGGCTAATCGATTTCACCGCAGGTCGGAACATGGTAATCAGTAGCACCAGATTTCCACACCGAGACATACACAAGGCTACTTGGCGCAATCCCGCAATCATGTTGTGATCGACGTAAGGCACGCATGCTGGACGTGCGAACGGTACGAGGTCCCAACATCGACCCGGACCACTACCTTATGGCAGCCAAGGTAAGCACCAGGCTCAGCATGGTGCATTCCGCACGTTTTAACACTCAACGAAAGCTAGTCGTCGGTAAGCTGCAATCACATCAGACCGCCGAAGCCTTTTTAGCCAGACTCTCACAACTCCGGGAGTCCTCTCCGGCTTCTGAAGATATAGGTGAGCAGTGGAGCCATATCTCCCACTCCATGAATACGGCAGCCAAGGAGGTCATTGGGTACACCAGACCTGTGACGAATCCTTGGTATGACGTGGAGTGTCGCCAAGCTACTGCAGAGAAAGACGCCGCTTACAAACGAACTCTGAAGTCGGGACCAACGCGAGATATCGTGAGAAACGGACAGAGGAGAAACGCCTTTTCAGACGCAAAAAAAAAAAAAAAGGAACAAGAAAGGCGTAAGCTTGTGGGTGTTGAGGTGTTATGTCAAAAAAATGAATCTCGAAAGTTTTATCAAAAGGTCAAGCGTCTGACCGAAGGTTTCAAGCCCAGAGTTTCTTTCTGCAAGGACAATAATGGAAGTCTGGTTACAGTTGCACAGGAATCACTGAGACTATGGAGAAGTCACTTCTCTAATCTACTTGGGGGCGTTGAAGAGAATAATACCGCCGATAGAGAAGCGTACATAGAACCACCAATCGATGATGGCCGGATTACGAGGTCGACTCAGTAATTAAAAAGCTGAAGAATAACAAATCAGCAGGCTCCGACGAGTTGCCAGCTGAGTTATTCAAGACCGGTGGCGAAGAGTTGGTAAGGCGTATGCACCAACTCTTATGCAAAATATGGTCCGAAGAACGCATGCCGAACGATTGGAATCTCAGTGTTCTTTGTCCTATCTTCAGTTAGTGAGTTTAAATCAGTCTGCAATAAGCTGTGTTGGGAACCTCAGAATATGACAAGCATAATTTAATATCATCTGCATACATTAGTGTATGCAGATGATCAATAGACAAAGGAAGATCATTAATAAAAATGTTGAACAATATTGCACCTAGGTGACTCCCTTGGGGAACACCAGAAGAAATAAAATTAGTTTTAAACAAACAATTGTTAAATACAACTTAAATACAAGTAAAAAGAGACGTAGGAAACCCTATTGCTTTTAATTTGAATAAAATCTGATTATGGCACACACTATCAAAAGCTTTACTGAAGTCTATAAATGACATCATTTTGGCAACCCGACTCAAAACCATTATTTACAACAGTGGAAAATTGATTAGTTCTTTTGGATTTGCCTCAAACGGAACCATGTTGGATAACAAAAGACTTCTTCCAAAGAGACGAAAATTTCCACAACTTTGTGGATAGATTGAAAATAATTGATAATGGAAATCAAATGGAGCTGGAAATATTATCAGGGCCAGGTAGGAAAGAAAATTTAATTGATAAAAGACTTTTTGTATGGAGAAAGCAAGAGTCATATGATGTGATGCTGTAAGGATATGAGAAACTAGGATTAACAGAGCTACTAGAATAAGTATATTGGAAAAAGTAGGCAAACAAATATGATATATGCGAATCAGAACATGCAACTGTACCATCAAGGAATAATTGCGAAGGATACGCTGAAGTACTACGTTTCGCATTAACGAAATTGAAAAACGATTTTTGTTTCCGACGCATGTTTCGTTTAACTTTTATTAAATAGTCAGCATAACACCTTTTATTTAATGTGTTAAAATCAGAACGCGCGACACAATATTTACTAAAATCTGAGTTTGAGCCACTACGTTTATATTTTTTAAATAAACGCGACTTAATATTTTTTAATCGGTAAATGCTACGTGAAAGCCAAGGCTGTCTTTTTTCTGAAATAGGGAGAGCAGTGAATGGAATGCATCTGTCAATATAACTGAGAATGATGGAATAAAAATCAATAAGTACATCAAAACCAACATCAACAAAAACAAATTCAAGAAGTTTTCCAGAGCTGTTTCGAACATTACTACATTGTTGCATGGACAATTCAAAAAGACTATCAAGAAAGTCATTCTTTACAGCTGGAATCAGCATAGAGGTATCAATCAAACTTGACCATCTTATATTATGTAGATTAAAATCACCTAAAGCAATTAGATGATCTTTTTCATGTAAAAGACTAGTGATGTATGAAATCGCAGGAAGGAATGAGCAAATATTGTATATGCCACGATTTTTTCTAAACGACACAAAATTTTCATTAAATAACTCAGTATTGAGTATGTGTGGTTGAAGCCAAGTTTCTCTAAAGACAATGATATCAGCAATAAAAGAAAAACTATTAAGATAAACATTACTAAGCTTCGTTCTTAACCCTCTTACATTTCGATAATGAATTAGGAAAGAAGTAGAACTTAGTTTTTTGGCACAGAAGTTGAAACAGATGGCAACTCAACAGGATTCTGTACAGGGTTGATGATGGGCCAGCAGAAGCGCTACTCATAGTTTCTACAACAGAATCATTTGCCAAGGAATTATTATGAGGCACAACAGTGCAGTCTTCAACCACTACCAGTGGAATGGAGGAAGCACTAGTTGACGCTTCGAAGTTGAGATCAGGCATTATTTTATTTGTGCCAATTTCCATTGGCACCAAGGTTGACTTCGCAGAAGGTGCTAGAAACCGTAGAATCTTCTGCTTTTTCATCGAAAATTAAGAGTTACAGGTTCATCCTGTGAAATAACAACGGGCGAATGCTTTAAATTCGTACAGTTTCTTTTCTTACGTTTAGGAGAAGCATTTAGACACTTAAAATCTTTGAATGATTTTTCAAGTTTCTGAAATTAGTCGTTCATGTCACTCATTTTTAAACAGCGATTAAATTCAGAGAAACCAGACCTAGTCTTGATAATCTAAATCTCCTTTTCGTTCATTCATGGCGTCAAGAACACGCCCGTTAAAAGCAGCACAATACAAGTGCGAAACTTTATCGCATGACCAATAAGCGAGGTATTGGCCCATAAAAAAGCCCATAAAAAAGCCCATAAAAAAAATTTTTTTAAAAATAAATAAACAAATAAATAAAAAATAAATAATTAAATGGAGCGGTTGTAGAAAGGGTGGAAGGGTCAGGAGAAGAGTGGTAGGAGAATTGGAGCGATCTTTATATTACAAATCAAAAAGAAAAACTTTAAACAATATTGTAAAATACATTTTAAGAAATTTAAATTTTTTAAGATTTTAAATCAACTTTAAATGAGCGCACACGTATAAATAGACCGCACTGAGAGAGTGTTTAGTGAGAACTTCCCATAAGTCAATCATCCTTCCTCCTAAAAATGATAGAAAGACTTCTAGATATCCATATTAGAAGTCAGATTAGCCAACAACACGTATATTGCAAATGCCTTGCATACCCTTGTAACACAAATAGAAGACTCCCCACATAAGAAGGAATATACGTTAGTAGATTTCAACAACGTCAACCCGGAGGCTATAACGGAAGCTATGACAGATCTGGGAGTAAATGGCTTACTAAAAGGCTTAATCAGGCAACTGTTATGCTGCAGAGCTATGAATGCCGAAATGGGAGAGTCACTCGCTCGCAGATATGTCAAAAAAGGCACTTCCCAAGGGAGAGTCCTTTCCCCACTTCTATGGGTCATATCAATCAATCAGATGCTTAGGCGCATGGAAGAGTGTTGCTCTCGTATTATAGCTTATGCCGATGACGTTGCAGTGGCAATTAGTGGCAGATTCCCACAAACAATATGTGTCAGACTCTTCAGGGTTAGTAGTAAATCCCACTAAGACTTATTACTTTTCTTCTTATTCCTATTACATACTTATACTTTTTTCAAGAAGGTACAAGATACCCAATTTAATCGCTCCGAAACTTAATGGAGTACATCTCAAATTCGGAAGTCAAATTCCTGGGTATAATACTGGATAGGAAGCTCCTGTAGAATGATAATATAACAGAAAGAGTAAACAAGCAGAAACGTTAATTTCGGTTGAACCGGAGCACGAAGCTCCAATACCATTCACACGAAATTATAAATCATATTTTAGAACATAAACGTGAGGGGGGTGGGGGGCGGTTGTGTGGTTGTGAACATCTTAAAGATGCAACCATATACAGTTTCAAGTCGATATTGACGTTTTCCATACAAATGCATAATGAGCTGTGGGTTTGTACGGTGCTCGCTTGATACACATCTACTAGTGTATTACCCCCCCCCCCACCCACTTTCATGCATTTGTATGAAAAACATCAATATCAACTTGAAATTCGATATTGTGGCATCTTATAGACGGTCGCTTCATACACATTGACTATTGGGCATGAACCGCCAACTTTTTTTTGGATAGTCCCTACTTAAACCCTTGTGAATGATATTAGAGCTTCGGTTCATCCGAATTTAACGTTTTTTTTTTTCTTTTATTTTCTAATATTTTAATATATTGTTAGGAGTTTGAAACCATCTAGCGCAGTTATACTCATACTTCATATCGCCCAACGAAAAATAATTATATAGAAATTATTTAGCTTAATGTTAATACGTAACTCGCATTTCCCTTCATCTTTTGCTGCTTTTAATACACTAATTTAATAGATGGATGCATTTTTGGAATGTTCTAATTTTCAGAGTATTCTACCACACGGAAAAAAAAATTTGTATGAACAATTTCACAATTTTTCGTACCAATTTCCATCCGATCTGAAATAGTATGAAATAGTATAGAATTGATATGCTCGATAAGTTTAAATTGATATTTATGAATATATCAAATTGATATTCCGACAGATCAATTTGTTAAAAAACTCCTATCATTTACAGCATACCATTTCGATATTTGTAAGAACCAAATGATATTTTTAAATATCAATTTTAAAGATCAAATTCATCTTTCTCAAATTAAACTTAAGATTATTTTTGTAATATTATTTTTATCTTTCGATTTTTATAATATCGATTGCAAATATAATTATCATTCTTAATTTACCTGTTACCTGTTTCAAATAAAAAAATAAGAAGTATTAAACATTTTTATTTATTTCATATGCTTGTTTTTTTACAATTAATAAATCCAATGCCTTAAATTAAAACAATTTCATTCTAATTAATTTTATATTTCTCTTATATCTGTTACAAATAGTTGGTTATTCTCTTCCCAACTTTGATGCTTCGAATTTTCTTTTTTCAGCGTACGCCCAATTTGCGCGTGTGTGGATGTACATATGTAATATACGGACGCCTGACACTAGAAAAATGTTCAACATGCCTTGAATGTATTAATAATATGTACTTAGGTATACGCATATTAATGTATATAATCATATATATGCAATATGTATATAGGGCTATAGTGACGAAAGCCAACCTGCAATTCACAAACCTTCTGATACCAATTTCGTGACGAAAGATTTGTTTTTTTTCATTTGTATTGTTGGGATTGATTGTAAAATGTAACTGAGCGTTTGTCAAGTATGTTAATTTTTTATAATATTGATCTTCACAATCAGCAATACACGGCTGTCATTTTACAGGTACCATAAAAAGATAGGCCGTCACTTAAGGAATAAACGACCCATACTCGTAGAATTCCCTCAGTCTAGAGTCCGCAGTTTAGAGTCCGCAATTGATACAGTACAGGTTCAGCCTTTCTGAAGGACTTTTTGTCTGACGCTAAACAAGGCACATATTTCCATTGAACAATTTTGTCTTTAAAACTTCATATGGGATACTTATACATTATTTCAGCAGTGTTATTTGATGATTTGGCTTTTAGGTTTCCATCTAAGCAATCACATAACTGAAGTATATCGATTCAATATAAAACCACTAGTATGTCGCTTAAAGTAAAAAAAATCGAATAAATATTTATGTCTTTATTAATAATTAATTAGGAAAGCAATTTTTATTTAGCGAATCTAATAATTTGCATATTTTCACTCACTCTGATTGGTTTGGCCTCCGTACGCATTTTAATAAAATAGTTCAGCACCTAATGTCGAGTTCCCACCGCGCAGTACCTACGATTCGTATTTTCATATGCATACTCGCTCCATTTATACTCGTAGTTCATCAGAAACTTGCAATTATATCCGGAACCGCTGGCTAATAGAAAATTCTAAAGCAATTGGAATACGAGAACATATTACGTGCATTTAAAGCCGTTGCATTTAAAGCATAATCACATACTTTGATCGGAAAGAATACAACCGCAGCAAATATAATTATACAATAATTAAGTAAATATCTACAATTGAATTGAAATACAAAAGAGACAAGTTAAAGACCATGAGTAGTCTGACCCACTCTTTAAAACCATATTTAGGCAGTGGGCCCACACCATGATTCTTTCAACTACTCCCTTGTTTTTGTTGCTTGTTCATAACCATAGTTCTATTTATTTGTACAAAGTTAGTAGATAAAGTCGACTATCGAATAATCGATTGTTAGTTTCAAATTTTTGCAATTTGGATTATTTAAAAAAAATTCGAACTAGTATAATAATCTAACCATAATGCACTATCGCGAGGACAAATTTGTACGTCCATGAGTATTGGACTGAATCTGAATGACATAAAAAAAACAAAATCTATAAAAGTCGAAGTCTTGT
Organism: Leucophenga montana; assembly: GCA_035044765.1. Lineage (NCBI taxonomy): Eukaryota > Metazoa > Arthropoda > Insecta > Diptera > Drosophilidae > Leucophenga > Leucophenga montana. Next base: position 56,577 of record JAWNNQ010001895.1, on the reverse strand, counting down.
TCGAATTTTGTTATCCCCACCGGTGGAGGGTGATTTATTTAGGGGGTTCACAACCATTGTGAAGGGGCGGATGCTAGGAAATGTATAAGTTGTGTGATATAGACAGCAATAAAAAAACTTTTTCATACAAAAAAACAGAACACTCTTTGTTTTCATTTAATGATTTATCGTTATCGTCCTTATTTTTATTTTTATCTTTTCATTCTATTTTTATTTTTGAAGTGAACATTTTCCCAAAAAATAAATATGTCTCAAAATTCTATTTGTGTAAAGTGTAAAAAAAAAATGTTTGCATTGGGCCAATTTTTACAATAAGATGCTACGATATTTCATCTTTAAAATATGTTCTTGGTTGTTTCGATCCGACTTTTTTTTTTTGCTGAATTTTGATTTGTCACCAAGCAAGCTAAAATATAACACATAGTAAATAACATGAAATTGTGTAAGCTTGCAGAATAACATAACGATGTGTTTATTTTTAACAGGCTTTGAAATTAAAAAATCACGCGAAATTTCACTCAAAAGAATTTTTTTCTCGAAGCACTTCTTATATGCGATTTTTGGTATGGCATCGAGCTAGTCCAGCGATGCGAAGTTAACGTTTTTTCTTGTTTTTACTGTAAAAACAGAATATAAAAATTAAACAATATTTTAGCAATGAATCCGATTGCCATATAAATATATGAAAAGTGCACTTTTTGCTTATTATTTAAATTCTTCTCATCGGAATATGTCAACAATTTTCTTATTGCAGACTTAATGACTATTTCTGTTTTGTTTTTATCTTTCTATTTTTATCAATAACATAAAAATTATTATTTGAAAGTTCAAAACATGTAACACGTAACGGTTAAGTGCAAGAAAAGATGCAGCAGTTGCGAGGAAAGTTCAATCGAACAGTTTTTTATTAAATCGATGTTCGATCGTGTTGACTTTCAATATTTTCAATAATTTAAAGCTTCAAAGTATAGTATACTTTTAGGCTGTAGCTGTAAAACAGCTAAGATAACGAGCAAATGACCACGAAAAAAAACCGAAGGGATTTAAAGCGCCCTCTGGTGTGTCTGTCAACCCGATGTCATGCGCTAGAGATGTCATGTGGAAGAGAAAGGAATGAAAATCTGTGAAAATTACTCAGATAAGTTACAAGTTTATTTAATAATTTCATAACTACTCGCAATCGTTTTACTGCAGTGGTGAAAGCTTGCATCTCACTTCGCTTTTGTATACGATACGCTGTACAAAAAATGTTTGCAACAGTATATGTTGACTTTCATTGGCATGTAGAAGACTTTTCGGAGATTAGTTTTATAATTGCTTAAACTGGGAATTTGATTCAATTACCCAGTACCCATAAGGAAACTGGGTATATTACGTTTGTGCAAATGTATGTAAGAGCCAAATTGAAGCGTGGTAGACCCGAAAAAGTGTTTTAAATATGCATCATCACCACAAATCGGGTCCGTTGGTCTTCTGTTTGAACAACGAGATCTTGGAAATTATAAAAGAGATAGGTCCTTTAAGTTTTGTTATTTGGACTTTCTTATTACATATTTCCTATTTGGATAAAGTGTATAAATTTAACGTCCCAACCGTACTATAAGGGACAGCCCCATTACAAACCCCATTGGCCACTTCTGAAAACCATAACCAATGCAACAACGGATCAAGAACGCTCTCTTGGTAGAATTCCCTTTAAAAAAAAAATATATATATGTTTTTTTTTTTTGGCTATTATATTATGAAAAATAATATATGCTATAATATGCTGTTGGGAACGGGGGACGAACGTTCTGCAGTTCCCTCCCCTGGATCCGCCAATGGTATAATGGTATCCGCAAATTATCACGAAAACTCTTCATGAATTTCTTTGTATTTCATGATATTCTCTCGTCGTTACCACCATGTTGTGAAATGAAATGTCAGTCTGTTAGCGCCAAAGTTGAATTCGAGCATGATTTCATTCGTTTACAGTTTCCAAGTTCGGAAGTGCCCCATTTATGCTTATTCTGCGTTTCATATTAATATTTTTAAATTTTAGTTTTTACATTTTTGATTGTACTTTTGCTGATATGTGTTGCCACCTCGCTTCACAGCTTTCACCTGATTTCATGATATTGTAAATATCGCATAATCAGGGGCTTTATGTTTTAATGATTGTCAAATGTGTCGTATAAACTAGATAATAGTCAATATCAACTTGAAATATGACATGATTGTTTTTTATTCACATATACTTATTAAAGGACGTTTTCCCCCGAGTTTTAGGGAGAGCCCATATAGAAACCCACCATCCACTTTATAGCTGCCATACGATTTTAAATTGTGTGTGAATGGTATTCAAACTTCGGTTCCTCCGAGGTTCACGTTTTTACCTGGGTCGATGGGTACAAAAAGTTTATTAGATTCCGCTAAAGATGTAAAACCGCAAAACAAAGCAATCATTTTAATTTTACCTTGATTTATTACAACCAAACAAACAAACAAAAAAAAAAGAGAACAATAAAAACAATTAAATCCGATTTGCAACAAATGAAAATTAAGTGAGAAATAAAAAGAAAACAGAAAAGTGCAAAAAAAAAAATAAAAAAAAAAATTAAAAAACGAAATGCAAACGAGCGAAAATTCCCATAGGATCAAATCGCATAATTGCCGCGATTTGCCGCCTTTTAAATTTATTTTTATACGTACTCGCATGTTTTCATTTTATTTTATTATTTCCTTTAATTTTTTTTTTTTTTGGTTTATCTGCGCTCCTTTGAATCCTTCATTTGGGAGATTTTTTTTCGTTTCTTTCTTTTGGCTTTTAAATAAACACATTATGTTGTTGTACAAATACGATGTCGACGATGACAACAACAACAACAACCACAACAACAAAAACAACAACAAGAAAAACTTCAACACTTCACTTGACCACAAAGTCATGTTAATTAACATGCGGCCAAAAGCGTTTTACAAAACACTGTGCCGTGCCGTGCCATGCCCAGCGAACCATCGACCGCTTGTTGTCCTGTCCTGTCCTGTCCTGATGCTCCTGTTGCTTTTGCTTGGATGCCACCATCCTATCTCCTCTCCACACTCCTCTGAATGTTGCAGGCGTTAAAAATACATTAAAAAAAAAAACAGATATAAAAAACACGGAGAAAAAAGCATGTGAAACATGTTTCAGTGATTTTTTCATCATTTCCTCATTTGCATGAACCTCAACCAACCAACCCCACCGAACAACACTACACCCCACCTCTGCAAAATCAAATTTGCAACCAAATCGTTTTCGTTTATTCTTTTTTTTCGCTTTGATATTCGCGGTTTTCGACTACATACACGCATAAACACAGCTAGGAAAAAAATATTCCCAAATCCAAAAAGGAAAAAACGACCAAAATAAATACTCAAAAATGGGTAATGAAAAAAGTTTTCATGAACGGACGAACAACAAAAGTAAAAGGAAAATTAAAACAAATACTGCTAAAAGGTAAAAAATTGCGTGGAATTAGCTTAAAGAGTAAGTAGGTTATACGAGTATTGAGCTGCCTGCCAGCGCGCGAAAAAAAATAAATATTTTGACATGGGGGATTAACACGATGTGCGCAACATATCGATTAAATTCGACGCTCGCTTAAAAGGACGAAGAGCGTTCCAAAATGTTGTCAATTGAAGTCACTTTATATCAATTAGCAATTAACCCAAAGTACTTGCACAGAGACAGTGATTTTGTTATTGTAAATTATAGAACGAGTGTGCAACAATACAATCAAACTGACCGAATATGAGATACTCTACGGATTGGAAGAGGGATGCTTTAGTTCAATTAGGCATATCATAACAAACTAGTAAGACTACTAAAATTTTATATACCTAAATTTTCACTAAGCGAAATCACTAGTTTTATAGCTGATGGACTTAATAAGCCGAGGCCATGCGAACGTACAGTGATGGTGGCTCTAGACTTGAACAAGGCATTTGACACAGTTGATCATGCAATCATGTTTCAAGACCTGGACTCCACCTCACTACCCGATAAAACGAAACGCTGGCTATTGAACTATCTTAATGGTAGAAGGGCATACGTTGAGTTTAGGGGTGTGAGATCGGGTTATCGTAAGTTAAAGATAGGTGTTCCACAGGGTGGGGTTCTCTCTCCTCTTCTGTTCAACCTTTATTTAGCAAATATGCCCCTTCCCCTCCCCATATAAAACTAGTGACCTATGCAGATGATTGTTCTGTTTTATCATCGGGCGTGAATGTAAATGATATCTGTGCGAGAATTAATATTTATTTGGATAATTTATTAAATTTTTTCAATGCTCGCAACCTTAGGCTTTCAACTCATAAGTCATCTGCTTCCATTTTCACTTCCTGGACTAAGGAGGTGAGAATGGAACTAGTACCCGATGATATTGGAAACTACATTTGAACCATTGCTTAGATTCTCGGCTCATGCCACCAAGACAAATAACCATCTTAAGTCGAGAAACAAAGTGTTGAAAGCGCTTGCCGGATCTTCTTGGGGTAAGGTCAAGGAGACTATAATATCAACTTGTAAAGCTATTGGACGTTCTGTCCTAAATTATGCTGCTCCTGTATGGACCCCTTTCCTAAGTAAGACTCAATGGCAAAGCCTGCAAAGAAGTCAGAATAGTGCGCTGAGGACTGCCACTGGTTGTCTGCAATGCAGACGATGATACTTCCTGTTCATCAACATAATGAGTTGCTTTCGAAGCAGTTCTTGTTGGGTGCGTACAGAAGTGACCATCCGAACCATGGCACCCTCACTACATCAGCGCCTACCCGAATAAGATCGGATATCAGGATATATAAGTCGAGCATAAATCGCTTTATCACTGATAGCAATATAGAGGAGTATGAGTATACTTGTGGAAGGACCCAATTGCATAAAGATGTAACTGAACATGCCATACGCTCTTATAGGGACAATATTATATTAGGTGGAAGACCTCCGCCTATTAATGAGAGCGAAAAACATCTCCCTCGTAGCACCAGGACGAAACTTGCACAGTTAAGATCCGGATGGAGCGTTATGCTCGAGTGCTACAGGGAAAGAATTGGGATAAGCAATACTAATTGCTGCCCTGAATGCGGTCAAACACGTGCCCGTCCCATCCGACTCAATTGAGCCCTTTAGACATATGGTTACGACCAGAGGATGTTGCTTTTTTCCTAGACCTTGACGCCTGAGGTTGCATTTCGGTCTGTCTTTCTGTTACATTCACAAATTGCTTTGCACTACTACATTCATTTCATATATAATAAATTGTCTATATATAATTTCCTGATACAGCTCACACGAAGCTGTTACAACAACAACAACAACTAAAATTTTGTAAGAAAGTGCATGATTAAAACCAAAAATAAAACGTTCTGTTACACGCATCCATTCTAATCTGTTAAGTCTTTTAATGCTACAGTGATTATTTGAAGCCTACACTTCTTTTTTAGCGGTTAGATAGAAACAAAAGATTTTTTCACCGAAACCGAAAAATGGGCGGTGTATATGTATGGGGTTAACTATTTCAGTGGGCGTGACATGGACATTTTTAGGAGTATAAGAAGTCTCCATACCAAATTTCAGATCGATATCTGAGGGACTAGTTTTCATACACACAGAAAGACGGACAATCAGGCAGACATAGCTAGTTCGATTCGATTGGGCGGATCTAGAATTCATGAAGAAGAATATATATACTTTATGTAACAAATTCCGTGGCATAAATATAATACTATTCGCACTACATGTAAAGAGTATATGCATTGAAAGCCCAAAAAAAATATATTCTTTACCAGGACTTTAGAGCTAAGTATACAATACCGCTCCGTTTTTAACTTGATATAAAGTTTTACAATATTTTTATTCCCTGCACAATAATATATGTAAGTAGTAGCTGTATATTGAGCTTGTTGACAGGTCGAAATGTCAAACTTACATAGAGAAGTTGAAGACTATCGATCAAGCCACTTTCGCCCCTCCATCACTCCGGATTTACTGTACAGTTAATATTTCTAAATAAACTATGTATATGTATTTCAGACACCAAACTCATCGTGCTCCCTTGCTGAGTGTTCTCTAGCTCCCACAATAATAAAGATTCCCATGTGCAGCTTTATTAACAAACAAAAACAACAACAACAACAAAAACAAGAATATGTATTGGTTAGCTAAGTAGCTGCAGTTATATAATCAGGTGTCTGTTTCCACTAAAGCTCTCACTTGTTTAAGAGTTCAAGTGAGAGACTAGGAATGGACTATCTAAAGTGGTTGGTTTTAAAAGTTGATTCATTGTGCGGCTGGTCTTTCAGTCTTTTTGTGATTCTCTAGCCTTTTCAGGTATATCTTTTGATTTGCACTTGATGTATCGCAAGTAATAGCTTTAAATTAAAAAAAAAAAAATTTGTTTACCACAATAATTCAGAAATAGCAGTATTCTTGTACAGAAGCAATATTTTAGTGTGGGCGAAGTACGATAATTATCGTGTAAATTGCAGACATAGCAAAAAGATGTATTCCTACCAATTTTAGGTCATTATATTAAAAATGGTGTCTAGCTTATATACAAGTATGTGGGCAGACAGATGGACATAGATTGGTTGATTACTTTCGTTAGATCAATAATATTGTAAATACAAAAATGAACTTTATGTGATCACCATTATCTTCATAAAAACCTTATACCTACTATTCATTTACTTTGTGTGAAGAGTATAGAACAATTGACACGCTGAGAGCAAAAATGTCACTCAGAATATTGAAAAGTCTGATAATTGTGTCAATTATCATAAAAAACATTTATTCAGAGCTCCCAAATAATTTGATCATTCGATCAGTTTGTATGTGAGCTCCTTGAGTTATTACTGGATTTGAGTAAACTTGTGATACTCTATATAACTTACTATCAATTATTTTAAGCAGATCTGGCTTGGAATATTACGTTGTGTGATTTGTTGTGAAATGTACAGCAGAGTGCTTTGCGCTCCTTATAACTTATCTTCTGCAAATATGAATGTGTCAATATGACAATTTTCAATTTAAAATGTGCTCTTCTATATTATAAAAATAATTTAATTATTGTGTAAAAATAAATTCTCCGTATAATTATTAGTTGTCATATAGAGGATTACCATCTCTAACCATTTCTAACGCTTCATTGTGCGTTACACTTAACACAAGATATATATATATATATATATATATATATATATATATATATATATATATATATATATATATATATATATATATATATATATATATATATATATATATATATATATATATATATATATATATATATATATATATATATATATATATATATATATATATATATATATATATATATATTCTCTTACCAAAATGTTTTGCACTACCCTCACTTGATTCTTACAAGCCCGTCGTTTTCAATCCTTCTTCCTATTCTTGTCCAGACGGTTCGTTTTTTTTTTTTTTATATAAGCCTTCAGTCTGTGAAAAATTCTTAAGGAAACGTCTGGCGTATACTGATAATCCAAAGATGCAGTACGCCTGAACATAATTTGTTATAAAGGAAATGATAAAATAAAAATAAAATAAAATAAACACAACGGATAATAATAAATGAACTTCTTAATCTGCAACTTGGCTTCTTGCAACCTGAGAGAGAGAGATAATAATAAAAGATAGAGAGAGAGAGAGAGAGAGAGATAATCAAGGAGCCACGAAAATTTCGCAGACTCGTTTTGCCAGCCCCACTACTCGCTGCCTTACCTTAGCCCATGTAGTTGGGCATCTGTCCAGAGTATTTTTGCTGAACATAGTTTGGTGCATAGAGCGCACTCACCACCGCCAGACGGGCCAGGACGGCCAATGATATTTGCATTTTTGTTGGGTGCTCTCTATCTTCGCTGCTCGCCCGTCTGGTCTGTACCATATCATACCATCCGAATGTAATTTCTTTTTCTGCCGCGTTTCTCTGCGAAAACAATGGATGCAGCAACTTACTACGACGAGACGATAATATTAGCTGAGGTGAATTTTTTCGTCATTTTGCTGCCACGCCCGCCAGCCATGACACCCGTACAAGAAACCATGAAGTGCTAGTGGGAGTAAAACAACATCTCATTAAGAAATTTAAGTCTAAGTTTAAAGTACACATTGGAATTGATGAAATTTCAATTGTTGTATGGGAATTTGTGCATTTTGCTTATTAAGCTTCTAATTTCAATATTTTGGTCCGCATCAAGCAGGTTAAATCTACACACTGCATTTTATTTTCTTCAGTTCTACCTACAAATGAAGATGTATAACAAAAATATGTAGATGATTGCTAAAACGAAAACAAATTTACATAAACAAAAGAGGCTGCACTGGCAAGGATTCAATATATGTCCTTTACGACGCAGAAAACGGTATAATTAGACTAACCGACGGCTTATCACATATGTACATATATAGATGTACACAGAAACACACTCACACACAATTACAAATTACTTCCAAACTTTAAATTTGAATAAGAAACGAAAAATATAAATAAATTCAATAGGAAATTAGTAATTAGAACCAGGGGCAAATTAATTAACCAACAGATTTTATTGATTTTTATTTAAATGTACGATATTTATGTAAGTTTTTTTTTTTTTAATGTTATTTTGCACACTTAGTTTATTTTAATTTTATATGTATACAGATTAATAAACAATATATTTTTTTTCATATTAAGCGGATTCTTCCGACGTTTAGAATGCAGAACGAAGTTGTCTAGACACTCACAAAAACAGACACATACAGAAAACAAATTCTGGCCAACCTAGCAAATTTTGGCCATCATATCCGTTCGACGAGTGGCGCTCGGAAGCCGAAAGAAGCCAGCAGAGCCCACTCTATATGCATTCATTCATCCTTTACGTCGAAGATGCTCCCCAGCATAAAAGTTACTTCAGTACTTTCGGTCTTTTTACGCCAAGCAATGAAACAAATGTAAAGGGATGCGATTGTTTGTGTGTCTTCACTCCACATATTCATTCAGCATGTGTGTGCAATTATATTTTCCTCATTCTCAGTTGGTTTAATGCCCCTTATTGCAATGTTCTGTGGATTTAAAAATCAAGAAAAACTCGTTCCCAATTTTGAAGCGAACGTTGAGAGATTTGTGAAGAGAAGTCCACATGTGGATGTAAATTGGGACATTATTCAGAATACTCATAAGAGTGCAGTGAGAGCACATGTGCCGTGTGCCAGGAGTGTGTAGGTGGGATTATGTGAGAGGACGAACTAAAGTTTTGATTCTCTGAGGGAACTGTGCTCTTCCTTTTTCGAAACTAAGAGTAAATTGCAGCCGTAGTCACGAAGTGCTTATCCAAATAAATATCTAAAGGTAAGAAAACATTTTATAACATTTTTAATACTTACTAACAAAAATGTATATCGTAAATATAAAAATAAATTTTAGTCTTTATAATGATTCGTTTCGCCGAGGTGATGTATTAAAAAAAATTTATTTTGTTTGATTTGATATTATTATTTGTTATTATTGAATAATTTTCCATAAGTATGTGCAGAAAAAAGAGCTAAAAGGAGGATTTTGCACATAGAAAGTAGGGTATTCTCAAACAAATCTAGAAATGAAATAAAAATTCTTGATATCAAAGACAAAACTTAAAAGTCTTGAATTAAAATAAAAAAAATTTATAAAGACAAAAAATCATATTTTTAACTTAAGATGACCCCGATAATGTGGAATCAAGATCAAAAATCTTAGTTTTAAGATGACATTCTTGAATCAAGACAAAATAAATCTTCTTTTTAAGATGACCTTGACAATCTTTAAAAATTTTGTAGCGATCTTCTTTTTAACATGTTAAAATAAGCTCCTAATATTCTTGTTTTGAAGAATATTCTTCAATTAATGAAACAGTTATACATATTTAACTCTAAAATAAGTTGTCCCGTTTTTCATTGGGTATAAATGTAATGGTAGACTTACAAAATGTTCGATAGGTTTTAACAATAAAATATTATTTATTAAACCAACTTTATATTTAAACCAACGATATTTCACATTTGGTTACATTGATGACATTTGCGTTTTGTATCTTAAAAAAATAGTATTCCTTAGTCAGATCGATGCTTTTATGAGATTTAAATGTAAACAATGGATCAAATACGGAGGGTTTTCTCCGAAACTTGAATTGTTGAAATATGTTTTTGATTCTTTATGGTTTGCTTCAAAACACATGGTCCACAGTGGTCCGCACTATTTAATTGCATTTGTAATAAGACTTGCAGCACTTTCCATTATGTAAATTATGTAAAGGAAAAAGATATCATATCAATAAAAATTAAAAAAAAATAAAAATCTGAGAAACATCCGTCTTCAGAGGCTGTCATCTTTATGATAAATTTTTTCAATATTTAAATATCGACAACTATGGATGCATTACCTATTCCTATTTCACCAAACTGAAACCTGTTTTTTTTTCTTTGAATTTGTATTTGTATTTCCAAAATGTACATCCTTTATTAAAGCAGGAAAAACATTTCAAACGTCATATGTACATATCCCGCATATATCGTGCATTAGATCAAAGCAAAAGTTTTGTGTGAGATGAAGGAAATTTAATTCATGAAAAACTCAAGGATTTGTTGACTCATGAAATTTATTATCAATTAAGTCAATTTTGTAATTGTCGTTAGTTCTTAAGATTTATCTTTCTGGTTCATTTCTATCTTTGTTCCAACACGACAATATACTTTAGCATTAAATGATTGAACGTATCCTAATATACTATTTACAGCCAAATTATCTCCAACTACTAAACCCAAAACAAAACTAACATTCTCCATTTAGTCCAGAAAAATTAGGGTTTCATCTCGGAATTAGAGATTGTCAGCTATAAAAATTGTAGAGGATTAAATTGTCTACAACTTTTGTTTAAACATTTTTTTTATATCTTGAACCATTTTCAAGATAGAGGGCAGAGCGCGAGCATTGTTTAACTATTTAGAGTATCATTCGAGGTCAATCTGTAGTCCCGATTAAAAATATGCCGTATAAAGTTTATAAATTATTGATAAATATATAATTCTAAATAATTTGAATTTTTTATTAAAATACCATTTCATACATTTATGAACGTTGAAATTTAAAAAATTGAATAATAATAAGAACGACAAGTTCTAATTTCAAATTTCTTCTTCATCATCATCTTCCAGTCGCTGTAAAATTTCAAATTCCTCTGTGTTCTCGTCTTCAACGTCATTTGTCTGATCTTCCAGGTTTTCGGGATCAAAAGTGCCGTCTTCATTTGTATCACTCTGATATGGTGAAGCATTAAGACAAGCTTTCCCATTACACTGGTCGCAAGCTAAAGAGCACTGCAACCCTGCTTTCCTGCATCCACATCGCGAACCACAACCATTCTTGCAGTTGCAGAAAATTGTGTTAAGCAATTCCTCCGGAGCTGGTAATTTCATTGTCATAACAGGTTCCAGGAATTCATCACGCATTATCCAACACCAATTCTGGGGTTCTAAATCATGCCCTAACCAAGTTTGAACTTGATAATAAACACGGTTGAAATGTTGGTGAGCTGTTGCACTCGTTGGTGGAAGATTTGATAACTGCACAGGTTTATTCAGTTTTGTTAACTTGATGAACTGTGCATAGCGAAGACAGTCCTCAGATTTTGGAGCACTATAGATTGCCAACAAGGTTCGCACTCCATTCTCAAATAATTATTAAAGCGGGCCGTTTTCTTCTTCAAATTGCTGCACCATTTGAAGAAGAAAACGGCCCATAGCATAAAACCCATAGGAAACGAGAAATTTGCAATAAATGTGTAAAAAATCGATTTTTTGACCTTTGACCTTGAAATATCTGTAGTCGCGGACACCCTACGATAAGTAGGTTCTGATACAAGTTTTAGGGTGCCAAAACAAAGGTTTATACATGTTTATAGCTGACTATCTCTCACCTGGACTAACTCTCTATTACAATTCACACACCATCTAAGCCCTTCAATTAGATAACTACATGTCTTTTCAATTGCATTGATTTTTTATTTTTCTGTTGAAATAAAATCAATGGAAAAAATTTATTTCAATTTTGACAGAAGCTACTTCGGTATAAGTATATATTTACTATATACATATATACTTATGGAACATTGATCAATAATAACTAATAACAATGTTAAATCGAACAACGAGTAAGAAGAACCAGACAGGTGGATAGACAGATGGACAGACAGACGGGCATAGCTAGATCAAATCATATCGTCGTGCTGATGAAGAAGATATGTATATAAGTGATTAAATTTTTAAAGGGAAACAATAAACAAATTTGAAACTATTTTTCAAAATTCGAATGCCTATATCGCAGCGTTCGAATACTCTGAGTAAAAGCTTTCTAATATATCAGGTTTGAAGACCGTTATTTAATATTGTGGTAACTTTGAAATAAACTTATAGCTCGGTTAACTTTGGGGTTTCTAATTCTTATAGTTTCAAAACACAAATGTCTTTATGGTCTCCTCTTTCTTCGTCCGAAACATTTTAATAAACCGCACTAAAAAATAATTTTGATAAAAATAAAGAAACTTTTACTGGATACAATGCTAAATAGACTCAGACATATCGTATCATGTTCATTTCACAACTGTTTTTTTTTTTCGATAATGTGTATAGATAGGTAAATACTGCACAAAGGGCACAAGTTTTATACGTGGGTTTTCTGATGACAGATTGATATTGCAGAAAGGCATGCGTTCGAAAACCATGAATTTTGGACATGTCCTTTGAGCATATGCCCTTCTTTTACCAGAACTTTGGTAACAAGACGTCCACTAGCACTAGAAGTATGATACTAATAATGACCTGCCTCACTCTACGCGGTGTAGAAGTTATTTTCAACACAAATTTTTAAGGTATTTTTCCTTAATTGGTTAGGTCTTGAAAATGTTTTAGTTTGAGCAACAACGCAAAAGTTTACTGTTCTTAAATTCTTTAAGTAGTTTTTTTTTTTTTGTTGAATATCGTACACAAATGTCCGGTTTTGTTTAAAACATATTTTTCAAATTTACTTTCTGCTGCCGCGCATATGTGTGTGTGCTAGTTGGATAGTGTGTGCGTTCAGGCAGATGTCCGGTCAAATGTCCTTGGCGTCACTTCATGTTAAAAAAAAAAAACAAAAAAAAAAACAATGAAATAAAAAAAAACAATTTATGCAAATCATGACAAAATAAAATCACTGAAAATAGTACAAAATACGATATATGAGGTGGGCAAAAAGGGTTGGTTAACTTTAAAAAAAAAATGCAATGAAAAGTGCATAAAAAACCCTTTTTTCATGCGGCAGGAACAGAATAAGTGGCAGGAAAATCGGCAAAATATGCTTGACCGTGCGTAAAGGTGTCCTGTGTCTATCCAGTCTTTTCAATTATATGTATATATGTAGATACTAAATAGGTTTTGTTGTTGTCCAGACTGCCGTTGATCTTGTTGTTGGATTTGTATTTATGAACACACTGTCCAGTCCTGTCCGAGTGAATGTAACGGCCAAACGAGTTTACTTTCCCAGAACTTGGAGATTGTGTTTTTTTTTTTATTTTTTATTATTTAATATTAAATTTAATTTGCGCTGCAAAAAGGAATAAGAAAATAAAACAAAAAACCAGTTGTCCACTCAGCATTTGTTCAAACTGAATGCGACTTGAATACGAGCGTCCAGGATATCTCATCCTTTTCTTATACTGCTGGATGATCCAATCCAGTTATGCATTCCGTAAGACGGTGTAGAACTTAGGAAATGAAAATGAGAAGGGTGATAAAAACGCACACAGCGGGTAGGCGGAATGCTGTGAAACTAGACAGGGCTGAACTGACCGCTGGTCAGTATGTTGGACGGCAAGAACTGCCGCATTAATTAATAAAAACACTTCAACCCCTTTTTTGTGTATGAACATAATATTTTACGATACCTTTTCGAAGAAATTTTAGTTAAAGAAATACTTCAATAGTTCTTCAAATGAATTCTTACCAAAAGATTTGAAGATTCTGGTTCAGATAATCATGTACAGATATTTATAACCAAGAAGAAATATTCTTTCTTCGCCTAGTTAATAGTGAATATGTTTGGAATATTTATATAATTGGGAAAATATAGAAGTTGGAGTGCAACTATTGCCGTGTCCGACAGATATGATACCCTACGAAATACATGTATGCAGAGTAAAAAATATACAAAATCAAAATATTTTTTTTTTTTTTTATTATTATTAATTTACAATCTATCAATAAGACAATAAGTAAATTAGTTGAAAGTTCATAATATAACAGAAATAGATGTACTCCAGTGAGAACAGCTATTATATTCAAAATTCTATAATTAAGAGTTTATTTACAATATATACAAAATTTAATCTCTAAATCTTTTAAGTCTTCGAGTTGTATCGCTATTATCTAGTAGGCCTATTGCCAAAACATTTAACATCTCTCAACATACCTTGTGCTTATTCTACGTATTTCATCTTTAATGTATGGAATATTTAAATCTTTGTGAATTTGGTCATTAGCCACAAACCAGGGGGCGTCAACAATAAGTCTAAGCGTTTTTGACTGATATCGTTGAAGAATTTCAATATTTGATTGGCTTGCAGTTCCCCATAATTGGATAGCAACCGAATTTTTTTCTAAAAACTAAGCTGCGATTTTCTCCCAAGCAGCCAATACATTTTTTTTTGTTTTTATGTTGAGTTTCTTTGTCTTGCCTTTAATATGACTTTTCCAAGTTACTCTCCGATTTATATCGAGTCCAAGATAATTTGCGGAGTCACTATGAGGAATATGTGAATTATTTAAAAATACTGACGGACAATCTCCTCTTCTCAGAGCAAATGTGACATGTTTCGACTTCTCAGTATTAACCTTTATTTTCCATTTCTTAAGCCATCGCTCTATTTCAACTATTTCATTTTGAATATCTTGAGATACTTCTGCCGCAGTGTCTTTAGATGCAATTATAGTTGTATCATCAGCATAAGTGGCTACTTGTACATCACTGACAACAGGAAGATCGGCAGTGAATATTGTGTAAAGGACAGGTCCCAGAACACTGCCCTGTGGGACACCAGCATGGATACTATATAGTTTCGATGTTTTTCCTTCCATTTGAACATAAAAGTGTCGATTGCTCAGATACGATTTCAATAAGAGGAAAAATGGAGCAGGAAGCAGTTTTTTCATTTTATATAACATGCCTGGATGCCACACTCGGTCAAATGCTTGTTGTATATAAAGAAATACTGCCGCAGAATACAGTTTCTTCTCGAATCCACTTGTAATTATATCCACTATACGATGACATTGGTCTGGAGTCCCATGACCTCTCCTAAACCCAAACTGATGTTCCGGTATTATATTGTATTCATCCAAAATTGGTAACAATCTACTCATAAGTATTCTTTCGAATATTTTGGGGAATGTCACCAGCAAGCTAATAGGACGGTAGGACGAGAGAATATTTTCAGGCTTGTTTGGTTTTGGAATCATTATCTCCTCCGCACATTTCCATTGTGTAGGAAAGTGATCCAGCCTCAAAATCGCATTGTAAATTAGTGCTAAAAATTGAATACACTTTTGAGAGAGCATTTTCGTAACTCTTCCGTCTATTTTATCATAGCCTGGTGACCTTTTTTGATTCAGTTTTGCGAATTCTTCTTTGATTTCAGACACTGTAATTCTACGAATTGGCATGCACATTTGACAAGGTACATCCAGAAACTCTATCATTTCAGTATCTTCAGGCGCAAGATTTGAATTTGGTTGAAATGTTGAGTGTAAATGTTGTGCAAATGCCTCAACCTTAGCTTTGGCGGTTTTACACCATTCTCCATTATGATTACGTATAGCAACATTTCGTTTTGCAGGTCGTATTAAATATTTGGTAGCTCTCCAAAGGCTGTATTCATAGTCTTTCGTGTTAGGATCCAGACTTTTGAAAAACTCAGCAGTTGCTTCATTTCTTACTTCGTGCAAGCGTTTTTTAAGTTGGAATGATGCTGTATTGTACCTAGTTTTTTCTGCTGGACATCTACTGGTTTGCCAATTTTTTTACTTGATTGTGCTGGAAGAGCAGTGCCATATGTAATTATAATTGGCGAATGGTCTGAACTTAGATCATAGTTGTCCGAAATTTCGAGATGATGCCGTGGTATTCCAAAATAAACTGCAAAATCCAAAAGATCCGGTATTTTGCGGGGGTCTGATGGCCAATACGTTGGTTTTCCCGTAGACAGTGTTGAAAAATGATTGGTATTTATGCATTTATATAGCTCCTTTCCTTTGGGATTTGCTAACCTTGATCCCCACCAAGGGTGTTTGGCATTATAATCTCCACCAACAATAAATTTACAACCAAGTTTTTTGAAAAAGTTACAGTAATCTTGTTCTTTAAAACAAAATCGTGGTGGAAAATACACTGCACAAACTGTAATATCAAATGACATGCATTCAACATTAATCCAAGCAGCCTGTATAGCATTTTCTTTAACTATTTCCATGATATTATATTTAAGCCCTCTTTTAATTAATTTTGCAGAGCCGCCATGAGCTCTATTATCTGGATGATTTGCAACTATTAGATCATATCCATGAATTTTAAAGTGTGTCCTGTTAGTAAAATGAGTTTCTGATACCAAGAGGATATCAATGTAATTAGATTTAAGGAAAAGTTTTACTTCTTCTGTGTGGTTGGAAAGCCCAGTTGCATTCCATATAGCAATTTGAAGACCTACTTGCATATTTTTGATATTAACAGAGATATCATGTTGAGGAGGTTGTTTGTTAATTCAAACTGTTTGGCTAATACACCTTCGATTCTTTGGAAAGGGTCTTCGTCATTTGAACTTCTGTTTTCTCGTAGTACTTGCGCATAAGATGTGCGGTTTCCGCTAGTATTAAACTCATTTGGTCTGTGCGAAGATGAAAAGCTATGCTCCTGAGTTGGTTTGCTTGAATGCTGACGAGAAGAATGGCTATTAGGCTTCTGCTTTGCAACTAATTCTTGATAAATTTTGCATCCCTTGTAGCTGGCAGCGTGATCTTGTAAGCAGTTAACACATTTGGCAGGCAAATCCTTGTCTTTCTGACACTCTGAAGTAGGATGGCACATTGAAAACTTAACGCATCTAAATGTTTTTGTACAATACGTCTTGGTATGTCCAAACTCTTGGCATCGAAAGCATTGTACAATGTCAGTTACTTTCCTGGGAGGCTCTACTTTAATTACTGCATTGCTTAGGTATTTCAGGTAATAAAGAATATGTTCAATGGATGCTTGGCAATACGACTCCTAACATTGCTTATATTCCTTACGCAATGCCCTAACTCTTCAATTTCATTTTTAATTGAGTCAATTGGTGTAGAAAAATGTAGATTTTTAACTACAACTCTAAAAGAACGCTCTTGTTTTAACTGGTAACTGTGAAACAAAAACTTATCTCTCTTAAGTGTTGTTATAAACTTTCTATAACTATCCACAAATTTAACCATAACGCGTATTTGACCGTTTCGTCGGGACTTATAGGTAAAATCTTCTTTCGAAAGAGTTTTGGTAATATAATTTATCATACCATTTATGTCATTAACATTAGCCAGTATTATTGGCGGAGGCTTCGGAGTAGTATTTCGCTCAGTTGATTTCTCTTTGTTTTTTTCCTATTTTCGCTTCAGCATTTCCAATTTCCTCTTTATCCTCCTCAGTCTCCTCACTTCTATCAAGAATCTCGAGTTCAGCAAAACGATTTGTACTTTTAGATGTACTATGTGTTGGGTCTAACAGCAGTTTTTTCTTCGAAACGTTTGGCGAGCTGCAGATTGACCGTTTGTTTGTTTTTGTTGTCTCAATTGTTGTCTTTGCCAATCCATAGCTGCTTCAATACCGCCGCCGCTACTCATGATGCTATTTTTAGCACAGATGCAGCAGGTGCAGGCGAACTGATAACGGAAGTTTGGTTTTATTTATGTTTTTTTTTTTTTTTTTTTGCAAAAGAAGTATTAATGTGTCGTTTGATCGCAATGAATACGCCTTTACACTTTCACAGTCCGATTGTAACTATAAATCAAAATATGAATGTAAAAATAAAATATATATTGTAAGTTCAACCACTTACAAATTCGATACAAATATATTTTTCTTTATTATTTTGGCTATTTTGCATAGTACTTCGTTTTATCTTCATTAAATAAATGGCTGGTGTTTCCCATAAACACCAAAGTTTAGCCACAAATTTCACATGATTACTTGCTGTCTGAGCAGTTATGGAGACAGTATTCGCCACTTCGGTAATGGACCAGATTTAAGCTTAATTTATGTTCATGGTTAACTCGGTGGCTACTTCGGACGTAAGAGACGAGCGGTGTTGTTTCGTTGTTACCATTTCAAAGGTTACAATCTCAATTGTAAAAAAAACACTGACAAAACCGAGAAAAAAAGAAAAGAAGATGGGGCCAACCAACAACTGAATGAACGTAATCGTCAACAAAAAAAAAATGCTTTTCAAAAAAATGCGGAAAAAAGCGCATAAATGTCCGTAATGGACCACACCATACGACCAAACAGTCAAGCTACAAGGCAGCTAGCCCCAAGGGTCAGAGAAAATGTAAAAGCAACAGGCTGAACTGGTGGATGGATGGCGCTTGCATTTTTTCATTTTGGCGATTTTGCAGTTCCTGTTTCCGTTTAACAGAATTCACACATCACAATTTGAACGCCAATTTGTGAGGCCTCCTTCCATTATTCCCATTCTCCAATTGCATCCCTGTTACAAGTAACTTCGCGTCGAATACGTGGCGCGTGTATTCCATATTATTATTCTTCTTTTTTATAATATTTTTTCACCAACTTTCCGAAAAAAAAGGTTTCAACTGGCACGGCACATCTTGTCATCAATTATCTAATAAAACAAGCCACTCATGGGTTTCGTCAGTGAAGGTCAACCGTATACGCGGAAAACTTAGTCGGTTTACCGTTGCAATCGCCGACTGATGGATTAAATGATTGGGTTGACACAAGGTTGGAGATAGGGTTTTAGCGACTTGGTTTTTAAACGGACATTTCGGGCATGTTGATTGCGGTTATAATGATTGTTTTTTTTTTTTTGTGCTGTTAATTAAATTTATTAGCTTGGTGATATTTTGTTTTCAGAAATCGGAAAAGTGCGCACCAATACAAAGGAGAACAAGTCGAATGTATTAAACTTCGAGATACCCTGTACCTAGTAGAAGCGTTTTTATTTGAACCATAGATGTTAGTCTGATCTTAAACTATGCGGAATATTTTATTACGATTAGCGAAAGATCCATCTATATCAAAATTGGTGTTTCAATAAAAAACAAGCAAATAAAGGTTTTCTTATTGCATAAAAACTCTGAAATATAGGATAAGTTTGTAGTGAAATTTTCACGTTCCAGTAAATTCTTTGTTTCACATGAGCTTCAGTTGAATATGTATTTTCTTTAATGAATAATATTTTGTTGTAAAAAATAAGTTTAAAATACAGAGCATAAGAGCTATACGGATGGTGTAAAAAAAAGGTGACTTTTCAAATTTCGCGGGCTACGTACATTTGATTTTCGATTTTTTTATAATATTTACAGATAGTGTTCAATGGAAAGTTTGTAACGCATTAAAGGAGACATCGTAGACCCCATAAAGTATATATATTCTTGATCAGCTCTATGAGACGAGACGAGTCGATCTAGCTGTGTCTGTCTCTCTGTCTGTCCATCTGGTAATTGTAGCGTATTCTTTAAATATTAATTTTTAATATATCCAGATATAACCCGGCACCTAGACTAATTTTATTGCAGTCGAATAGAGTATCAATATTAACATGCCACGCCCATTTAGTGTAGCCCCTATTCAGACCACCCGCCCACTTTTTGTTTTTTATATGAGAAACGTTCTTATTGCAGTCAATTGTTTCTAATGGCCATAAATGAGTGTGATCACTGAATTTTTGGGTATACCCTTGCAAACCAACCTCCCATTTTTTACTTTATCTATGAAAAACTTCTTGAAATTTGATATGGTAGTTTCATATGCACTCCCATTTCACATAAATATATTAATGGGCGTGTCCCGCATATTTTTGTGGAGTAAGTAGTTCCGATACAAACTTACCGCACACTTTTGTGCTTTGAATGAAAAACTTCTTTAGTTAAGTCAATATTAGATTGACATTCGATACGGTGGCTTTTATGGATGACCGATTCATATATTGGAAATATACTCATGACATGATCAGCCATTTTGCATTTTTAATTTGTTTTTGACAGATATTAAGGTTAGACGTGTAATGCAAATCACAGAAGTAAGAAGACTGATCGATTTGTATCTTCGTCCTGGTGAGACGTTTTTTGGTGCGCTTGGCGATTTTTTTACGTCACCAACCGATGAAATCGGTGCAACTGTATTGGAGAATCGTGGAATTACTTTACTTTACTATATTTTTGTATGTGGTTGACCAATTTTTGTTGTTGTTGCGCTGCATGGTACACAAATAAAAAATAACAAACGTAGAAATTGTAGATTTTATTACAACATTTTGATCAAAACTGTTACATATATACATAGTATATATTGTAAGTAGCTCAAACAGCATAATTTATCTTCCAAATAATTTCAGGTTACAAAAAGGGGAATAATTATTTTCGGTGTAATTAGAGTTTAAATATTTCATATAGTTTTTAAAACAGTTCGTCTATAGTTGAATATGCGATAAATAAGATATGTATATGCTTCACTTCCGATGATATTTTGCGAAAGCAAATTAGTTACAATGGTAAATTTTTAACGATTGTGATGTGAATACTTTCACTGCAAATATGTGTAGGTATATACTGCTATATTCCGACTATCACAATTTATATTTTAATATCGTTGTTTAATACAAGGAACTTCAAGAAGATTGTAGTCATTGTAGAGTTCCTTTAAGTTCTAGTCGTCACATCACTGTCATTTTTACTGGTATGTTGATTCTGGTTAAAAAAAACTCTCTATTCAAACCAATATATAAAAAATAAAGAAATAAAGCGCAACATTTTAGACATCCGACAGATGCGTACGCTTCGTTGAGCATAACTAAAGTATAAATTACTTAACAGGGCCTCCGACGTTTCTTTTAAGATGTGACAAAATTATAACATTATTCACATTAATTGTCGTATTGCCGCTTTCGATGCTGATCAAGAATATATATACGTTATGCATTGTGAAAATGTCACATATTACTCTTACGAGAGAACTATCCAAAATTTAAAAATGTGGTATCTGCTATCTCTAGTAGTCTGCTTCGCGATTAATAGAAAAATAGAGTATGACGCGTATACGTATACGAAACATATTCATAAAGGCTATGCAAGTGAAGACAGCTGTAATTGTAAAGACACCTGATGAATTAGTTGAGAACTTTGAGTGCCCTTATAACGAACATTCTGATGTGCAAGTTTATTTAAAAAAAAATTTTGGTTGCGTAAAAAAAAAAGAAAAGAAAACAACACTTAGTGCAATATTTTATTTCAAAATTGCAGACTCATCTTTTTTAAATTTATATACTAGTTTTTAGAGACAATAAGCACTTAAATAATTTTCACAGTTTTTTCAACAAGAGAAAAAATATTTATCTCTTTTGAATCTCCTAATGAAGAACTGATATTTTTCTTAATAGTTAAAAGTTGTGGAAAGTCACGCATTTCAAAAGAATGGATATATTGACTGTTAAATACAAACAACACCCCACCTCGCCCCGCCGTCCTAATATAGTCCTTAGGGCCACTTTCACACCGCCGAGTTATTTTCGACATTTGAACTTAAATGCTTTATTTATTGTAATTAATACTGCCTACAAAATAAAATTTCATTAGGAATCATAGAATTATTTTCGTTGATTTGAAAATTTGGTTTACTAACTTATTTTCATTTGTACTTATCACGATTAACATAGAATTTTATCATTAACTCGAGTTTAAGTTACCTTGTAGTTAACACGGCACCGTGAAACTGCGCCTAATGAGGTCAAATCGTGAGAACTTGGTATGGCTCAGTTGAGTGCATTTGTTTTTGCACGAAAAAAATGTATATGAAAAGTATATCGGCAAAATGATACATTTTGTGTCTTACAATTGCAATGGAGACTTATCAATTTTATTCGCCGATACACTCTAGATACAAAGGAATAATGAGTTTGTCCAGCCAATCGTGCTCTGATGATCAATCATGCTTGATTTGAGCTTTTCAATTTGATTTTAATATGTTATGCAATATGGGGCCGATAATTGATGACCTGAAAAATCGTTTAATCGTGTCTCTGGTCGAAATACGATCGTTTTTCTCCAATGCTAGACTCAAACGCATCAATAGTTATCAGTAGCGATACCTCGTCATGGTTTCATGGAGTTTGAGCATTTGACATTTTCAATTTGTTCGCTATGACACCCCAAATTTAGTAAATATTTTGACACTCTTCAAGAAATGCATATTAATGTGCATATTAATGTGACATGGACTTAAACTTAAAAAAAAAATGTATAATTTCTATCGTACGAGTATCAAAATAGATACGATATAGTATTTTTGTCTTATTCAACTTGTAACTGCTAATGCTGGCTGGCTGCTTCAGCCACTGGAAGACTTGAAACATTGTCTTTCTCATTGAATTTATGAGGTTAACCAACTAAAGTCTTTCATTAATTTAAAATAGCACTTTTTGAAGATGAAACGTTATCAAACTTTTTCAGCATATACACACTTTGCTTATTTTCAGCCGGTTATTTCACGATTTCAACTTAGCTGGTCTTTAAAAAGGCATGAAAACAGGCATCTTTTCAATACAAGATTCTATTCTCCAACACGCTTATGCACTATTCATTCTAGAGTTCCATATTTGATAAATACGCCCAAAACGTAGCTGTTATAAAAAATTAACCTTTGAAAAAAAAAGCAGTTCTTTTGAAAAATTGCGTCCGCAATCCATCTATACCATCGAGGTTAAACGTTTCGAACGTATTAATTACCTTTCTAATAAATATGAATTAAGTGGATCAAAATTACCGCAACCATCTATTCTATTTACAACCGCCAATAATATGCAGCTCGGGCCGAACACATAAATTAATATCTTATTTTATGTGTAAATCTAAGTAAACTTTCTAATATTGCAAAACTGAAGCAAATTCCAGTGTTGTCGAATAAATGGAAAGTGTGAAAAGTACTTAAGCTTCGCTTACATCGTAGTTAACGTTTTTTTTTTTTTTTTTTAATTTGGCTCACATTTAAACCGAAGTCATTTTAGGATGTTAATCTGCCCTTTTCCTTTGAATTGAATCAATTAAACTTATTATTTTAATGAGCACTTCTCATTTGCGGAAAGTCCAATTGTTTCTTTTACCATTTTAATCCAATGCTGCGAGCTTATGTCTTCACATGAAAAGCGTACTGTGAGATACTCATCAGTTGCCAGCAATACACAATTCACTATGAGCTTCTCAAGAGCTGATCAGAGTTGCTCACGTGGTCGAAATTAGCTATAGTAATCATTTTTTCCGAAGTTTGGATGCAAATGAAACTTGCCAGAAAAAATAAGCATTTTATTAAAATCTAACAGTTGTTTTTCACGCTCGTCTAAAAATAGCACACGCTTTCATCATTGTTTTTTTTTTCTTTTTTATTTGTTTCCGAATGTAAGCAGGATATTTCTACCAAGTGAAAAAAGTATATTTTTTAAAGTATCTAATATTTTTAATAAGCATTTTGTAAATAATCCGGCTTATCGATGCTATGAAATTTAAATGCTTTATGAGCAACTCTCGAGTGGAATCAGAATGAATCCAATGAATCCATTTGGATGCAAATAACTTTAAATAGTTACATAATACTAAAGTTAAAAAATTTACTAAAATATATGTACACATTTTACAGAACATACATATATAGTATACAGAATATACAGTATAAAAAACACAAAGCAATTTTTCCATATCTGTCGGCAGAGGAGTCAATGGGTGGTTGGCATTGGGTTATGGTTTTGGTTGGGTTTTGCTGAGCTGGCAGCCATCGTAAAAGTTTTCTTAAATTTTATATTTGCTTTTTTTTCTGCGAAGGAGTGACGGAAACAAAAATGCGCATGGGATGAAAGAAAATAAGAATGCCATGGTAGGACGGGGAGGTGAGGTGAATAAGAAAGGTATAAAATAATATAATTTCATTTCAGCGACAAAGCGAACGCCACGAGCACTCGAGAAACTCTTTGCTCCAACACCATCGACGACGATGCTATCCGGGGGTGGAATTTTAATGCGCTGCGCCGAACACGAGAGCTTTTTTCAAGGCTTTTTAAGACAAGCGAGGGAGAAGTTAAAGAAGGAGACGACATTTCAAAGTGAAGGGTTGCTCGTTGGCTAGTAGTATGGGACTCATTGTATGCTGTGAGGGTATTCTTTTATTTCTGTATTTTATGCCCTATTATGCTGAAATTTAAATTTCGTTCAAATAATTAAAGAATCTGGTATGAAGACGAGCACAAAGAAATCGTTGCGACGAATAAACAAGGCGTAAAGCTTGCTGCAAAGTATAAGTCGAACCGGAGAACGTCTCCGTCGCCGTCCATCCATCTTTGCTTTGCTACACCCACCACACCCCGTCGGTGTGATGCGGCTCACCCACCCTCCCATCTCATACTTTCGCGACACTTGAAGCCAACGAAACCGCCATGTTTTTTTGCCTGCATCCCCTGCTATCCGTTGTCGCCCTTGTGTTCGTATATACTAGTTACAAGTTTTACTCAACTCGCTCTTGCCTGCCCCTTTTTTTCATACATTTTGCGCATAATTTGTAGAGAAAAATAGCATGAAATGAAATTACAGCTATGAAAAAATGAGAAAAACAACAGAAAAGCACAACTACCCATTGCGTTACGTTATGTTACGTTACTATTTTCGAGAGGTACAGTTGCTACAGAATTTCAACGTTTTACGTTTCAGCGAAATAATCCGATCTCATTTGTATTTGCGTATTTGTTTGCACCCGAAATTGAACATAAATACATATAAATATATATATATATATATATATATATATATATATATATATATATATATATATATATATATATATATATATATATAAATATATATATATATATATATATATATATATATATATATATATATATATATATATATATATATATATATATATATATATATATATATATATATATATATATATATATATATAAATATATATATATATATATATATATATATATATATATATATATATATATATATATATATATATATATATATATATATATATATATATATATATATATATATATATATATATATATATATATATAACGTGTTTTCGTTTTTGCATAAGTTTCCTAAGAAAATTAATGTACCTCAGGGTAACCATCTCGGATCTTTACTTCTTGTCTTATTTATAAATGATCTTCCTGAGGTTTTATCTCATTATCATGTATGTATGCAGATGGTGTAAAATTATGTTTGTCATATACATAGTCTATGGGTTATGATTAATTAAGGGCATAACTCAATGAGCTGCACAGTTGGTGTCAACATAATTGCTTCATTTTGAACACCGGAAAATGCAAGGTAATAACATTTTCTCGTAGAAATCCTTTAAATACTGTATACTTTATTCACAGCTCTGCGCTAGAGCCAGTTTCATTGTTCATTGTTCAGTGGTCTGGTTGTTCTTTTTGACCCTGAACTTGCTTTCATTGCTTACATAGACTATATATCGAGCAAAGATATGGATTTGTTGGGATTTATTAAACGAAGGGCAAAAGAATTTGATGATCCTGATATAACCAAGAGTTCAGTTCTTTGCTTGACCATATTCTTGAGTCTTGTGTATGTATGGAGCCCACAATATAGTGTCCATACGGCTCATATAGAATCTGTTCAGAAACAATTATTTTTATTTGCCTTGCTTAACTTAGGATAGAACCCTTATGTTAATTTACCTCTTTTATAAATCTACCAAATCTTGAAGAGCGCAGATTTATGCTGGCCGTACTATTTATTCAAAAAGTGAAATCTATTCTACGTAAATTTATCTGTGCCTCGCAGAAGAACTGGAAACTATACTTTGACTTCGTCAATACATTTACTACAAATTATGCATGCAATGATCCTTTTCGAGTTCTTTGTTCTATATAAAATAAGCTTTACAGTTTTAATTCCATCTCTCCAGCACTCTTCTTAACTTCGATTACTAAAACAATTCTATATTCTAATCTGTAACAGATTTCGTTTTCATTTTATCTTTGTTTCTTATTAATATTATTATAATTTTTTTGTATTATTAACTTTAAGCAACTACTTA
Organism: Leucophenga montana; assembly: GCA_035044765.1. Classification (NCBI taxonomy): domain Eukaryota; kingdom Metazoa; phylum Arthropoda; class Insecta; order Diptera; family Drosophilidae; genus Leucophenga; species Leucophenga montana. The sequence continues at coordinate 30,166 of JAWNNQ010001895.1, read as the reverse complement.
AGAATTCTAAATAAAAAAAAAATAAAATTTGATAAAATAAAATAAATAAAAAGAGATTAATTCATCTCGTCGAGCAGATATATTACGTAACACTCTAATAATAAGTTAGAGTGTTATATGGATAGAATGATCTGTTAGACATATGTACATATGTAAAAGGGTATATTAGTTTATTTGAACTTCCAGCGTTAATTCCCGTCTGTCTGATGTATGTAATATCGCAAACTAGTCCTCAATACCGCTTTGAAACTTGGAAAAAAAATATTTATTTGTGAAAAATACTAGTGAACACGTTCCATTTTTAGCTTCGCTCCACTGCGTGCATTTAAAAATTGTTTCAAGGTTACCAAATAAAGCGTAAATGAAGATCAGAATTACTTTTGATGGCAGCTTTTAGAGAAGTGACCAGAGAATACTGAATGAAACTAAATTCACAACATAAACACTACTACAAGAATAACTTGAAACTCCTCTATAGAAAAATGTCCAGTATGCAAACTTCGAAACTACTTGGAAACAGTTTTAAGAGATGCTGCATTTGTTTCATATGCAGTTTGGTATTCATTGAACATTTGTGATCAGGGTGATTCTTTAACGTGCGACTTTTTTAATCTCTTGATATGTCATGCGACTCGCGTATGCTGATGACATTGACATCATCGGCATGAACGAACGGAGATTTGGCAGGGCGTTCTTGGAGATTGAGCGGCAGTCACTTCTCATGATTCTAGCGGTGAAAGAGGAGAAGCCGAAGTATTTGGTGTCCACTAATTGTGAGTCATTACATTTTCTTTTTATGAAAATTAGTGTGTAAACTTCAATCCAACGTCTTTTTCTCTGCGTTACAATATTCCCAGTACACTGAATATACTCCTTTATATAAACAGTGGAGTGTATAAAAAATGAAGGCATTGCAGAAAAAATAAATATAAAAAAAACCGAAGACGATGCTGAAAAGCATCGTCCACCGGGGTCCACCGGTTGGCAATTTTTGCATCACCAGCTCGTGTGTCGCTATGTGTACTCCCTTATACAGTAAATATATATATATATATATATATATATATATATATATATATATATATATATATATATATATATATATATATATATATATATATATATATATATATATATATATATATATATATATATATATATATATATATATATATATATATATAGAGAGAGAGAGAGAGAGAGAGAGAGAGAGAGAGAGAGAGAGAGAGAGTGAGTGAGTGATATATATATATATATATATATATAGAGAGAGAGAGAGAGAGAGAGAGAGAGAGAGAGAGAGAGAGAGAGAGAGAGAGAGAGAGAGAGAGAGAGAGAGAGAGAGAGAGAGAGAGAGAGAGAGAGAGAGAGAGAGAGAGAGAGAGAGAGAGAGAGAGAGAGAGAGAGAGAGAGAGAGAGAGAGAGAGAGAGAGAGAGAGAGAGAGAGAGAGAGAGAGAGAGAGAGAGAGAGAGAGAGATATATATATATATATATATATATATATATATATATATATATATATATATATATATATATATATATATATATATATATATATATATATATATATATATATATATATATATATATATATATATATATATATATATATATATATATATATATATATATATAAATATATCTATATACGTTTATCTATAAATATATAAATACATATCGCGCTGTATTTCTGTAGAAAACTTTTAATCAAACGCGTTATATACATATATAAATAAACATATATTTGTATATGTATTTACATCGCAATATATATGCACAAATTGCAAGTAAACAGTTCTTAACTATCAAAAAAAGCAAGTCTACTGAAACAAAGTAGGATCCTTTATTTTATGCTTTTAATCCAGCCACATGTATTTGCGGATATATTTTAGCCTGTACCTTAAATCCCTATTGGATAAAGTTTGGTCGAATTTATCTGTAGATCTAGCTGTAGGATCGATATTTATACCTTCCACATTAGATCTTCTTAAGGAATAAAAAAGTATCTGTATAGCAGTATTGTTTTGTATTAATTCATTTTTGTTTTCTAGTCTTTTTGTTTTATTCCTTGTGATACTTAAAATGTATGGCTATAAAAGTATAGAGTATAGCCCTTAGTTGGAACGTAGGACGAAATCCGAGTGAGTACACTCGGTTCACTAGTATAACGGAGCCTTTTTACATATTCAATTTTATTTAAGAAAGTTTATTCTTTTCGCTTTACTACATATTAGCCAGCACTTTTAGGGAGTAAATTAACTTTACAAAATCCTGTTTCTAGCAGCCCCCGCAAAGGCGATATAGTCGCACTGCCATTGGTGAAGTGTAACATATTGGTTCCCCTGTGTACCTAATCGGACTACTGCGAGTAATACCTGCAGATTCATCTATAGCACAGTGCTACAAAATAAAAATTGCATTTGCGTTTTTCAAAAATATCTTATACTGGTAAATTTTAAAGTTATTCGTAAAAACCTTACGTAAGATCTCTTGTCGGTCGAAGATTTTAGCCTACACTCTCGGGGTTGGTCCTCTACCGATGTCCTCTACCGAAGTCCTGTCTGCTTTAAGAGATGGTGCATTTGTTTCATATGCAGTTTAGGATTCATTGAAGATTGGCACTGGTTTGAGTTGACAACGAAAGCCATACAGAATCGTATAACGAATATCTTGCTGTGTTGGTGGTGGCACTTCTTCTGACCATACATTAGTAATTTTACGTTTTCTCGTCTCATTACCGATCGACCTTCCGGAAATAAAACTAGAAGCAAGACAAAACGTTAGCTTCGGTTGTACCGATGCTTTAATACCATTCACATGATGTTTGAAGCTGTGAAGTTATAGCCGCATGTTACGAATAATATGAGCATAAACTATTTTCCCCTTACATCAGAAAATAGACAAAGCAAAAATTCTGCAAGTGCAACAGGTTGAAATATAGTTTCATCAAAAAGTGAAAAGGCAAAAAAGAGGAAAATACCATATAATATGAGATAAGGAAACGCTGCACTCAAAAATGAAAAATTACCAAATTCGACAAAAATAGTATATTTATCTATATTTTTACGGTGTTTTGAATTATTTGTTCATTCGGTGAAACTAGAACAAGAAAAACGTAACTTCGGTTGAACGGAAGCTCTAACACCATTCACACGAAACTTTAAATAGTATTGTAATACATAAAAGAGGGGGTTTATATAGGGGCTACCCCAAAAAGTGGGTAGTAGATGTAGTAGATGTGTAAGATGCGGCCATATCGAATTTCAAGTTGATATTGACGTTTTCCATAAAAATGCATAAAAGTGAACTGTGGGTTTATATGGGACTACCTCAAAAAGTGGGCGGGACACTCCCATTTGTATATGTATATGTATATATACACAAAATCAAATTTCAAGCTAATATTGATCTAAATTAAGGATTTTTTCATAAAAAACATAAATTTGCACGGTGGGTTTGTATGGGGGCTACCTCAAAAAGTGGGCGGGCCACGCCCAATTGTCTATGTATGTTTAGCGGCAGTCTCTTAAAAAGCACCATATCACATTTCAACCTAATATTGGCTTTAATAAAAAGTTTTCAAAGTCAAAAGGTGACCATAGGTTTGTATGGGAGCTACCCCAAATAGTGGGCGTGGCGGGTCAATCTTGACACTCTATTAAACTGGAATAAAAAGAAGTATACGTGCAACATTTCAACTGGATAGCATAAAAATTGGTCCCCAAAAAATGCGCAACAATATACAGACGGACAGACAGACAGACAAGCAGACGGACATGGCTAGATCGATTCGTCTCGTCGAGCTGATCAAGAATATATATACTTTATGGGAACTACGATGGCTCCTTTAATGCGTTACAAACTTTCAGACAAACTGATAATACCATTTCACACTATGTGTGAATGGTATTAAAACGAACACTAATGAAGACAATTGCTTTGGCATGTTATGCGGAAATGGTGAATATACTCAATGCATGCATTTTTAAAATGGTTTTTTATATTGATTCTGTATATTTTAATAAAAACATAAACAAAATTCACGACTCGACTTGAAAAATGATGCTGTATGTACATATATATATATATATAGCCCTCTCGCACACTCTGTCGTTTTTACAATCTCAAAAAAAAAACTTTCAGACAAACTGATAATACCATTTCACAATATGTGCGAATAGTAAAAAAATGAAATGTCGTAAAAAAATTGTGGAGCGTCTACTAGTCTAAGGCTTTTTAAAAACAAACAAAATATCAGCAACTAACCGGACCTTTGTTACTCCCCCGTATGTGAAAATCGTTTTTTCCGCTAAGCAAGCTTTTTTTAATGTGATCATTATATATCGTAATACATATAAGAATTTCTCTATATCAATTCCGAGATCAGAGAGATCAGAGATATAGAGAATTTACCCTACCATCCTCATTGTAACACTTTCCACAAATTGAGTACCCTCTCCCACCCATTTTGCGTTACATAATACTTGAACGGCCCCTAATACAACAATTTCTAATGAAAGATCAGTTATTTTATTAGAAATTGTAGTATTAGGGGCCGTTCAAGTATTATGTAACGCACAATGGGTGGGAGAGGGTACTCAATTTGTGGAAAGTGTTACAATGAGGATGGTAGGGTAATTTAGTTTGTTACGTAACATTTCTCAAGTTATTGTGATTAGAATTCCTGGTTTATCTGCCATAGAAAATATAATATGAATAAGTACTCATGCAATTGATTCTCAAACAAATTTTGATTTTATTGGAACAGTAACCCTGTTCATATCAGAACTTCATATAAAACAAAAATTTGTCAAATTAAAACAAAAAAAATCTACTATTTCAGATATTTATATATTTTATAATTTCTGATTTAACGTTTAGTTGATTTCTGTCATTCGACTTCGATGATTGCAAGAGATTGACACATAGCCAGCATTGCTACAATTTGTTATTTGTTATTGTATTATTTGTATTCTATTTACATTTTTGCTTATTTATAGCGGACTTTAGTTTCAAAAAATCGTCTTCAAATGTTTTCAGCGTACGAACTGAATGCAGTTTAGCAAATTATTTCAGTATTTTTTCACTGAGCTGCGCTGCAATCGTATGTTTTTGTTTAATAAATTTTGCTCATCCTTGCTGTCGCTCTAAACAGAAATATGTCGAAATTTAAGCCACAGAATAGTCATTTGCAGGATGTCGTTTAGTGCGAAGAAAATTTTGGCTGAAAAGTGCCGAATGCTTCTAGAAAAACTGTGTCGCGACTGGTTACAACTGTTTAAAAGTGGTGATTTTGCCATGGAAGCCAATGAACCTTCAGGCCAGCCGAAAAATGTTTGAAGATGAATTATTGGAGGCTTTACTCGACATTACCATCGACAGCAAAGTCTAATATTCATGGTTCTAAGCTCATATTCTGTATTTGACGGGATCAGCTGGGTGGTGTGCACTATGACCTTTTCAAACCGAATGAAAACATCACGGGGATCGCTACCCACACACCAATTGTTGCGTTTGATTCGAGTATTGAAGAAAAAATAGTGATAATCGAAAGGAAAAATGTCTGGTGAATACAGCTGGTGGGGTAGATGAAAATGTTCAAATGGAAAGTCCTATCCTAACTGATTTATTCACCAGATATTTCTCCTTTCCGACGAAGAATCACTTCATAATACAGCCTCAATTTTGTAATGGATTAACAGGAGTGCCTCAGAAAGTGGGAGGGAAACGCCCATTTGTATATATATTGTATATGAGGGGGCAGTTCACTAAATCGCATTTCAACCTAATATTGACTTCAATAAAGAAGTTTTTCGTTTGCATGGGGCTACCCCAAAAAAGTGGGTGTGGCGGGTCAATCTTGATACTCTATTAAACTGCAATAAAAACAAGTGTATGTGTAAATTTTTAACTGGATAGCAAAAAAATTTGTCCAGAATACATATACTTTTTGGGGTCTACGATGCCTCCTTTAATGCGTTACAGACTTTCAGACAAATTGATAATATTGATATTGATACTATTCAAACTCTGTGTGAATAGTATAACAAAATATTTAGTAGTGTGTTTAGCCACCTTTCTACTTCTTTTTAATTATTTCTGATAATATCGTGCGAAACAAAATTATCCCATCTACAACCATCAAAAAGGCGAAATTCATGCAAAAATGTATTTGTACTTATGAATAGAATTTAATATAGTATTAAACAGATCTAATAATTTAACCTTAAAAATTAAAAAAAAATGAAGTAAAACAAAAAGAAATTCCGTTTTTTCGTGTTTATGAATAATTTAGTGCTCTATTTAAAAGCTTTTAGTTCGATTTGGTCACTTTTTTTTTATATTGATATTTCTTATTTATAGTTTAAGTCATATATAAAATAATATTGTTATAGTTTTAATTATTTCAATATTTCATTTGCGGAACCAATCTAGTGTTGGTTTTAAGTTTAGTTGCAGTGTAGCTGCTACAATGGTTTTGTGGGTGCTTTAGAATAATAAACAGTCTTCGACAGGAATTGGTATATCTGATATGAGAGTGTACAGAAGAGGACCTAAAACACAGCCTTACGGTATGCCGCCTTTAGCTCAGGAAGAATGTATCATCGTAGTATAGCTTTCAATAATAAATATAATAAATAATTAAATACCTTTTTTATATCTAAGAACACTTCTATTCAAATTTTTGAAATCATTGAGATCGAATAAAATTCGTTACTTGATGGATTTGTCGATGTAATCGAGGGATTTCGGCGGAAGCCAAACTATTACTACCTTTGTCATGAAGAAGTCTTTCGAAAAGAAAATTACGGACAACACGGGAAGTCAGCTAACTGGTCTGTATGAAGATACTATTGATGCATCCTTGTCTGGTTTTGGAATATATATATATTTTTTTTTTTGTTACTTTCCAACCTTTTTTACTAAAACAGTGTAAAAAATTATAGTGTCACTCACGCTACATGGAAAGTTTACATGGTTCGGTGAACGATAGAAAGATTTTGGGATGGGACTCTGCTTGATGTCAAATATCAACACACGTGCCATTTTATGCAAGACGTATTTTCGTTGCTTTTTAGCGCAGCTTATCGAAATTCACACAGAACTCTATTTGTATTCTCATGCATAAAAAACAGAAACGAGGAGAATGCCAGTTCCGTGACTTAGAAATTTGATTCGCCCCAAGACATTCCATTCCAATTCACTGCGCCCCTTTCATAATCGTTACTCTACTCTACCTCATAGCATTTAAAACAACAAAAGCAAGAAAAATATAATAAGTTCCGTTCTTTCGCTTTTTATACCCTTTACACATAGTGTGAAAATAATATTATCAATTTGTTTGATGGTTTGTGACGCATTGAATAAGCCATCGGTGTCCCGATAAGGTACTTGTATATACTCTTGATCAGCCTTTCGAGTCGCATACAACTAACCGTGCTCGTCAGTCTGTATATCTGCTCCGTGTCAGTATGAATTTAAAAAAATCCGGTAGTTTCTAAGATATCGATCTAAAATTTGGTAAAATTATGTACCTATTATGTATGGTACATAATAGGTATGGTGTCCCCAGCAACCACATTTCGGCGCGCGCAAAAACTTACACGTTTCCATTTTCTATGAAAACATATTTATTATAGTCAATAAATTTGTGCTTCTTTTGGACGGGCTCTTTACATATAAACTATATTAATGGTCGTGTCTCGCTTACTTTTAGGATACAGACCGATCGTTAAGTTTCTGGATTTTGCAGGTAAAACTTGCATTGATTTTCAACTAACCGCTTAAAACAAGGAATGAACGCTCCAAATAATAGGTACCAAATATTAAACTATTTAACAGTAAATTTTCAGATATATAGAATGTAAAGAATATTAAAGCTAACGATTTCTTTTGTTTTTGTATATATGGTTAAAACCACGGTGGCGTATTTTAGACCTACCCACGTAGCTCATCCATATCAATCTGCCACACCCACTTTTATGAGGTAGCTTTGAAACAAGCCCCAATTTAAATTCGATATGGCAGCTTTTAATGATCGGTTGCTTCACATATACTTATATTAATGAGCATGCCTCGCACGCTATTGCGGCTAGCTTCCACACAAACCCACCAACCACTTTAATGTATCGAGTGAAGGGTATTAAAGCTTCCGTTCCCTCGAACATGACGTTTTATCTTGTTTTTTCTTTCTACGATAGTTTCTTTCTCTTTTGCATTCTTTCCTCTATTTTCATTCATCTTTTTTCTTGGCAAGGGAATAGAAAATGTTCGTAAACAGGAATAAAATAACCAAATGAAAAAACAAAAAAATATCTACAAGGATCTGAGTTAAAGCTGTGTAAGAAATGCTTGGTTTGTGAGTTTATATATATGTATATGTATGTAAGTATGTATTAAGTAGGTATGTATTCATAAGCATGTGTAGAATAAATACACAAACTCCCACAGAAAATTACATATACACAAACTCGCAGTCCGCGTAGTCACGTCGGCTGCGACCCGGTTGGAAAGCTACTCCGTGCCGTGCATCTTCGGCGTCACAGTTGTATTCTGGTGTCCTGGAGTCCTGGTGTCCCCAGCAACCACATTTCGGCGCGCGCAAAAACTTACACACACAAACCGACGCACACATACACACAATATCGTAAATCCACACACATGCCTGCAAATACATGCATAAAAGAAAGGCATACACACACAAACAGACACACACAACCAACTAACGAAAGAACAAAATGGCAGAATTTTTTTTTTTTTTTGGTGTTTTGCGGAACATTTTTCCTGCTGTCGCTTCTCCTTCACTCATTTCTTTATATATGTATGTACACTTTATTTTTTTTTATTTCCTCGTTGCTTTCTTTCATTCTTTGCCAACTCAAGTGGCTGGATGAGCGTTGCCGCTAACTCGGGTTACGTTACGTTACCAATGCAAAGAGAATAAGCAGCGCTCTCGCTCACTTACGACGCTTATGCGACTGAATACGTGGGAGGAAAAGAGAGCGTCGACGAGTCGACTACTTGAAAAAGGCTCAAAAAAGGCGATAGAAGAACTTTTGAAAAATTAACGTAAGGATTGCGGATAAGAAAAAGGGTAATGTCATGGCAAGTGGTTCCCTCCCACTCGACGTTTCACATACTCACACATGCACGCACATTAACGCCAATACACAGAGGCATATTCATATATACATACATATATATACATATATATGTATGCACCTCGGAATGTTGGTTGTTGAAGTTAGGGTTGGTAGTTGAAAAAGAAATTCGTTGCTGTCGTGACGTCCTAATACATTTTTTAATGCATTTGCTTTGCTTTTAAGTCTCATAAAAACCAACAGAAGTCACATAACCTCTTTTATTAATCCACCAACCTTCCACTCCACTCCGTCCTATACATCCAAAGTCCATCTTTTCTTATTGGATTTCAATATTCTATCAATATTCTATGCTATTCTCTAAGAATTATGAATGATTTAGCATCGGACCTCTGCATAATATTCACATACCAATTCTATTATTTGTTATATATCTTAACTTAAACAGAGCTTAAATTCTAAACTCTTCCCAATAAAACATAGTCTATAGTATTAAATTACCTTTAAATGTACATACAATTTAACCCAGGGACAGAAAATAATGATAAATATGCAATATTAAGTTAATAATATTATTATTATTAAAAAAACATGATAGAAGTAGGTATGTACGAGTATGTATGTAACTTTAGGTACACCAAACGGTTTATTTACCTTTCTACCTTTTTTTCCACTATTTGTAATCATTAAAATAAAAATTGAACAATAATAATTACACTAGCCTGCAAAATTGTATGACTTTTAAATTCCTTTTAAATAATAATGAATTTTTCGGTAGATAATAAATACTAATTCGATCGCTGCAAAACAAAATGTCACGCTAAATATAAGCCATTGAGAAGTGTTTTGGGTTAACATACCCCAACAGTCTGTCCAGCCCCCGAAGAATGTACAATGTATCTGGATGTTAAATCTTATATCTGTCTGAAAACATTCAAAACCAATCGATGTCTTCTCAACTGAATTTCTAATCCCCTCAATTAATTTTTTCACTTGCATGATTAGCACGTAAACACGCATTGATCCTTTCACTTGACCCAGAAAAGTTAATATTTGACTATTCGATTGTTTTCAGGTAAATAAGTACCCAAGGAAATACTTTTGGAGAGCAATGCTCTAGCGCCTTCGTATTCGCCAATACCAAACCATAAAGGGTGGGTGTTCTAAATATATCCAAATTTAATAATAATATGAACTTTGAGAACAAAATCTTAAAGAAATGATCAAAATTAAATAGGAAATGCTAGCTCCCAACAATCAGATAGATTACTGCAGTCCTGAAGTTACGACGTCGAAATACCCTATAGCATTTCGTACTCTAACAATTTTTTAACATAAAAAAAAAAATAATTTTTTTATATAAACATTTTAGCAAACAATTTGTTTTAAATTTATAAATAAAGCACAAATCTAAAAAAAATAAGATTCACTTAATAACTAAACTGAGTTTAATAAGCTGAGATGAGTTACCGGGCCTAAAAGTTTTTAGTTTGAATCCAATACTAGTAGTATACTTTAACTAAGTGCGGAGGGATTCTATGAGGTTTATCGGTCCTTGAATACTCTATTACTTCTTAATAGAACCAGAATATTAATTTTTATACACTTCACACAGAGTGTGAATAGTATTTTAATTAAGTTACAATGTTAGCAACCAATTAAAAGAATCATCGATGAACGCATAAAATATATATTAGTGATAAACATGACAATACGAGTCGATCTAGCCATGTTTGTCTTTCTGCGTTTATCTCCGTCATCGTCATCGTCTCCGACTATCCATAAAAAGGCACCACATTGCATTTTTACATAATATTGACTTTTATAAAGAAGTTTCTCATACAAAAACACAAAATTAGGCAGTAGGTTTGTATGGGGCTACCCCAAAAAGTGGGCGGGTCCCACCCATTAATGTATATGTGAAGTGTCCGTTCACAAGAAGCTATCATATATTGACTACAATAAAAAAAGTTTTTCATACAAAAAGTCAAAAGTGGGCTGTGGGTTTGTATGGGGGCTACCCCAAAGATTTGGCGTGGCATGTAAATTTTGATACTCTATTCAACTGCAATAATTAGAAGTGTGTGTGCAAATTTTCAACCGGATACCTTAAAAATTGGTGCCCAAAAAAATGCGCAGCAACATACAGACAGACAGACGGACATGGCTAGATTGACTCGTATCGTCGATCTGATCAAGAATATATATATACTTTATGCGGTCTACGATGCCTCCTTTAATGCGTTACAAACTTTAAAGTTAATTATCACAAGAAAGCACATTTGTATTTGCTGAAAGTTAAAAAGATTCAAAATAATTAGGTGACAAAGTAACAAAAATAAAGTGACATTAATAAGTTGAAATAACTTCTCCTTGTAGAAAATAACGTCACATATAAATGATAGCAAAGGTAAAAGAGAAGAAACTATCGCCTAACTACTTGTAAATAATTACTGTAAAATCTTTTAAGACGCCTTGTTATAGTTCCAATAGCAAGCGCTAATGATTTATTACGAATAAGAAGAAGATCATTGTATCTTGAACTATGACGATTAATTTCATCAAAAACAGTTGACTAAATCGCGACTAATAACCGTAATACGAACCAAACACTAGGCATTGCAGATGAATCGTAAAGATTTATTTTGCATACTTTGTAAACGATTAATATTATATTTTGAAGCAGTACCCCAAAGTACGGATGGCTTAATAACCATTTTATAGATTAAAAGTTTATTTCTTAAACGTGGTTTAGTTGAAGGACGTAATATTTTTAAAATTATAGATTTATTTAATTGCAAACATAACAGCTTTTTTACAACCCAGTACCCATTGGGTTTGTGCCGTGCCTAAGGGTTGGTTTATTATATAGAAGCTAATAAACCAACCCTTAGCCAGAACACAAACCTTTTGATGCATGTTGCGCAACATAGTTGCGCAACTTATGGTTGAAGGTAGATTAAAAAGTTTTCACCATTTGTTTACCACAGGGTACATTAAGTTTGTCCAAAGTTTAAGCTTGTCGCAGATCCCGTTAAATATATATTTGTAGTATATTCTTGATCAGAATCAGATTTGAATTTTTCTATGCATTTTTTGTTTGCTTTTATAATAAAGCTAGAAACGCCTTAGGCGTATATCTGTCTGTCTGTATATCTGTCTGTCTCTCTGCTTGACCGTCTGTCCCCTATCTGTATGTATCAAAACTAGTCTCTCAGTTGTTAAGATATCGATCTGAAACTGGGTCCATACCCAATTCTTCTAATGTTAAGCACAGGAACCGTCCACTTTCCGGCTTTTGTATGAACAACTTTTTTATTACAGTCAGTATCACCTTGAACTTCGATATGGTGGCTTCTTATGGACGGAAACTTCACATATACATAAATGCATCCTGCCCACTTTTAGGGTAGTCCACATTCGAAATCACTACCCACTTTTACAGGTAGTCCCCTTAAAGACCAACACCCACTTTGTGGTTTTTAGGTCGATCTAACCACCTTAAACCACTTTTTGTGACGGCTTCATCCATTGGTGGATGAAGCATATTCAATCAATACAAAATATTTTTTTGGCGGTTCAAAAAAAAAATATATATACTATATAACTACTATATAAGAATGTACTATCCTACTAATATTGTAAACGCGAAAGTTTGTATGAATGTGTGGATGTGTAGACGTGTGGATGTTTGTTACTTTGTCACGCAAAAACTACTGAATGGATTTTGATGAAACTTTACAATAATAAAGCTCATATATCAGAGTAAAAAAAACAAACACAGCCCAAAAACTTATCACGTCTACTTACTTTCGTAGACTATAAAAAGCTGATAGCTACAAAATCGCCTAGCGATCATGTGTTTGCCTTAAGTGGTCATGTGTGCGGGATGATATTAGAGAGGAAGAGAATGAAAGAAAACCGTTAGATTTTTGAAAGTTAGAATTTTAATTAATCAAACTTTTATTAATAGAATTTGGGTTTCAATGTAATTCAAAAAGTTTAAAAAAGTATGCATGTATATGCCGCTTATCTGAATAAGTATATAAAATGCAAAAAAAAAAAAAAATTATATATATATAAAAAATATATAAATATGCATATATATATATATATATATATATATACTCTCTCTCTCTCTCTCTCTCTCTCTCTCTCTCTCTCTCTCTCTCTCTCTCTCTCTCTCTCTCTCTCTCTCTCTCTCTCTCTCTCTCTCTCTCTCTCTCTCTCTCTCTCTCTCTCTCTCTCTATATATATATATATATATATATATATATATATATATATATATATATATATATATATATATATATATATATATATATATATATATATATATATATATATATATATATATATATATATATATATATATATATATATATATATATATATATCGATAGCTCGATATATATATATATATATATATATATATATATATATATATATATATATATATATATATATATATATATATATATATATATATATATATATATATATATATATATATATATATATATATATATATATATATATATATATATATATATATATATATATATATATATATATATATATATATATATATATATATATATATATATATATATATATATATATATATATATATATGAGAAGTATTTTTCACCCGCCCACCCACACCCCCTATTTTTTTAATCGCGATTTTAGTATTTTTGTATGAACAATTTTATTACCCGAGGGGTCATGAAGAAGGCCAAAGTAGAGAATTGGGGCAGGGAGAAGGGCAGCAACGCGCCATGTACTAACTAGTATACATATATATATAAGTTAAGGTTTTCATTTTTACAACAACGTAATCAATATTTTTTGACACAATTTATTTGTTCAAAACGGCGATGGGTTCAAGTGCCCACCGTGACAAAAAACTCCTCGGGTACTCACGTGTATATGAATTTCTGCTTGCCGAAGTTGTGTCAAGGGAAAGAGGAGGCAGAAAAATTTAAATTAGTCTGCTGAATACTTTCAATGAAGTAGAATCGCGTCTCTTTGTTTTTACAAAAGAATTGTTAATATGTCGGTATATATGAAATATCGATTAATCGATTAATCGTTTGCAGTCGTTTCTGGAACGATTTCAAGATTAATCCAGAAAAAGTCAATAACTGTGTCTTTTCGCTTAAGCGTGACAGTAGTCAACCTATTCGTTAAAATAGGTGACTTGTGGAGTGCCGCTTTTTTAACTTGGTACTCGACGAATGACTCACATGGCCAGTGTTTTACGAACATGTTATGGATAGCTGAAACGGCTTAATTGGCTGTTACGCAGCGATAGTAAACTCTCTTTGCCAACTAAGGGACTAGTTCATCGTCAAATTTTTCTTCCTTCATGGAGATATAACATTGAAATCTAAAACACAACTGCTAAATCCATTTTAAACAATGTACAAGCGATGCAGTCTAAAACCCTTCGAAGAATCTGTTGTTGTTGTTGTGAGCTGTATCAGGAAATCATATGTACACAATTTATTATATATAAAGAATCTGTGGAGCCGATTGGTTTGTGCGAAATAATATTATACATAGAGATCTTGATCAACGCACAGTGATACAGGAGATCATTTTTACATATCTTGTATATACAATATAAATTAGTACATAATTTTTTATTTTTCTCCTTGATAAATTTACTACTATTTTTCATATGGGTTTTTCGCCAATTTCATTATCAATGATCATATATACAATAGAAAACGAGTTATCGTTGTTTTGTAAATAAATATATCAATTTATATAAAAATAAAATAAAAATTTCGAATCGAAAATTAAAAATATTGATCCTGGCACGCATACAAGCTAAGATCACACATGCGCTGACAATTTGGTTGCTCTATGCATTTACAGTTATTTTACTCTTCACACAGAGTATTATAATTTAATCACAACCTCTTAACGAGGTAAAAACTTTTGATATCAATTTTGAGTCGAAATATTTTTTTTTTCAGTTTTTTTCCTAGGACATCAATTTATTTCTCTACTTAAGCATATTCTTGACAATTCACAACTACATCGCAACATGACGAACACTTTACTATATATTACAATCGATTCCTACCAGACAAATGAAAAATATACAAAATTTCGTCACAATACTGATATTAGAAGTTTTACGAGTTGCAAGTAGTTCCGTCACTTTGTTTTTATCTCATTAAGAAGTTTTTTTTTTAATTTGATATCAGTCATTTTATATACTCGTGCATACATATTTTGCATACATATATTTTATTTCTTACATGCATATTTCCATACAAACGATATATTTAAAGTATAAACACATACGAAAAAAAATCGAAAAAACAAAAGTGTATAAGACTTTACGTCAACGCTGTATATAACAGATGTAACAGCCATTAGTACTACGCATTAGGACAAATAGTTAATTTTGCACATTCCGATACCTCACCAGCTTAGCATTATTTGGAAGGTATTCAAAGATCTTTCCAACGAGCTACCTCCTATATCCTAACACCGTGGTTTGCAAAATGTGTGAACATTTGGCACAACGATTCTTTGAAAAAGTTAATAATTTCGTTTGTAGTTCAAATGGTGCTTTGGATTTCGGGGACGGCTTTCAAATTATTTAAGTCCAAATTAAGACTGTGACTTGAGTAGTGAGAAAATAAACTTTTTACAATGGATTTTAAGATTTAAGATTTTCGGCACACCGAACATTTTTTCAGTCATTATAGCACATCATTTAAAACCTACTCCCACACAATTGTCAGGATCAAGGTTCATTTTTGAAAAAACGCAAAACAAAAACTATTTCATTAAATCGTCGACGATATCAAAAAAGTTTAACTTTTGAATAAGTGCTCCGATTTTCTTCATCGTTGGTGTCTATTAAAAACTAGTAAAAATGGAGCAGTCACGTATTTACAACTAAGAAATTCGCTGCACCCGTGCTAATGTAGATGTTGAAATTTAAATCCTAAAAAAAAACAAATTTTTATAAAAAAAAAAATTTTAATGCATGTTTTTTAATTAAAAAAAAATTTATTTAACAAAAAAAAAAAAAATGAAAAAAAACTTAATTAAATGAAAAGAAAAACAAAGCAAAAAAAGAGATGATACAAACTTTTTCCGGCTATACGGCCTTGAAAACTGTGCATACAAGTCTACAGGTCAAATGACCGTATTGTGGGGGTTGCAGACGCGATATCCACAAAATTTTAATAAAATATAAGATATCTGCGTACAGTCAAGAAAAATCGAATTGTATAAGTTCTAAGGCCCTAACTCTTATAGTACTTGAGATCTGTTAAAGCTACAGGCATCTAATTTTTTGTTTTTCTCCTTTTTTTATACAGGGTGGCATAAAAAGGACGTTCTGGTTTAAAATCGTTTTAACTTTTTTATTTTAGATTAAATTATATTTAATTTTTTTTTGTTTAATACACAAAAGGGGAATTTTCTTAAGTTAATAGTTAGCATCTCAAATAATGTCCATTTTGTGCTTCCCAAAATCGTGCTATATTTTCCATGACATTTCGAAAAATTTCAGGCGTTTGATGTCTTATTAATGTACCCTCTTTCTTTCAAATAAACCTAAAGAAAAAAGGTCAGGAGCGATTAAATCTGGTGAACGCGGCGAAACAGAACCATTGTGTCGCTTGTAGTATGCACTGTGTAGTATGTTATTGGAACCACAGATGTGGATAGTATTGCGCATTGTTCTAGTTTAATTCCTTAAGACCTGATTAAAGAATTATATTTAACAATAAATAATCGCGAATGCAGTGTTGTAGAAACTAAAGAGTAGATGTGCAAAAAAATTTAAAAAAAAGCAAAATTTTCGAGTATTTTGGTTAAAACTTAATAGCACTTATATTTCACAAATAGTTTTTACATATTCTATGTTAAGTGAGCGACACAATTTTATTGCTCTTACTTCCCTTTCTTTCGTTCTTCGTTTGTCATTTGTTTGAACATTTACTGGCAAGAAACCACAAAAACATAAAGGTTGGAAACAAACAAAAATAAATTGGCACTCATACGTAACAGATTTTCCCTACTAAGCGACGATGTGGCGAAGGGCCTTCGTGAGGGAAGTTCTTTTTAACAAAGTTCAAATTAACTCAAATTAATGGCGAGAACAGCTTCCATATAATACCGCTCATAATAAGTACCATTCACTAAGCTAAAGTTCAAATATACTCTGTACAAAATTACCGTATAGTTTCAAACCAACTAAGTTACTCGAAAAAATATGTTTACACGTATCAGCTAAAAAGTTGTCCCAACCCAGCCGACACAGAAACGATAGTTCGCTAAAGCAACAACTATTCCAATAATTTTCGAATCAATATAATTCGCAAAAAAATCCTAAATTTGTAAAATCTAAAACTAGTCCACTGACAAAATGCTGGAGCTATATTTAACATTATTTATTTTACGAAAAGGTAATTTAGTATTAGTTGGTTAAATATGTGAATTAATATTTGTTTTTATATTGTATTATACAGTTTATTAAAAAAAGAAAACCAAATTGTATGCCTGGAACAAAATGGAAATGACACACAAAATACTATCACAAAATATATCATTATAGACATCTTTATCGAACTATCGAGAACTAAGTTAGACTCCCACAAACTGACGGACTAGTCGTGTGAAATGGGGCGGGGTGGATGTGTTGTTAACAATTTATAATAAATTTTCTTTGATTACATTTAAAGATGTGGCCATTTTGATTTGCCGCTATTTTATGGCAAATTTGCATAACAATAGACATATCGAATTTCTGCAGTATGAAAACTATATAACTATATAATAAAACAAATTTAGAACCATAGGAAGGATATAAAATTAAAGTGTTATGTAATTTTAATACTGCTATGTATTGATAAAAATGTAATCTTTTAATGTACTGATAAATTCCTGAATTTTTCATTCATTTGAAGTGCATTAAAGAAATAAGCTTCGACTTGAACTTCTACGTTTTTTTTTATATTTATATTTATATTTCAAATTATATGTTATGCTACTGAACTTCAATTGGCCATTTTCATCCGATCGATCCGTTAAACTTCCAGTCAAGGTTCTTTTCCTTCACATAGTTAAAGATATTTAGGAGTAAATTAATATACAAGTCTTTTCTTCTTTCTATCATAGCATTTTCATTTGTTATCCGATCTTAGTCTACTATGGCGTGAAATTTGGATAACCTATCGTTAAAAATTACTTTGAATTTTATCTTTCCTCAACCGTAACTCAGCAATTTTCCATGCGTGCGAAACGAATTAGATACCGCCCGACGCCCAAATTAATCACATTTCTAATGATATATCTCGATCTCCACTCCACTTAAAACTTAAGAACACTTATAATTCACAAATAGTTTTTATATATTCTTTGTTAAGTGTGCAGCACAATTTTATCGTTGTTTATTATTTGTTTGAAAATGATATAGCAAATAAATGAGCAGTTTAATTGTGCTTTAGTAACGAAGTGAAAAGTCCGGTAGAAGCAAAATGAGCTACAATTCAAGCCCTTCAAAATACAAAAAGTGCAAGACTGAACACCTGCACAAAAGGCAGTTCGCATAGCAAGAGCAAATGTGTTAAAACACTTGCACATTAGCGGCGAGCTTGAAAATGTGGTCTTCTCAGATGAAAAAATTATTACGGTTCAGCTATATGTAAGCACCGTACCAGCCGCAGAAACCGAACGTTTTTTACAAGATAACGTTCCCATCTTAATTTCTGCAAAACAATTGCCACCATATACCCCAGTCTTAAACCCAATGGAATTTTCCAAATGGTCCCTTCTGGAGGCCAAACTATAAACTAAAAAATATGAGACGGTCAAAGCCTTACAGATTGATCTTTGCCGAGATTGGAACAAAATACCATCGTACCACATTCGTACAGCGAGCATGTGAAGCCTACCCGAAGAAACTCGGGAGTTCTAGCATTTTTAATTGGTAACACTTCGAGCGCCGACCCTTCTATACCGTTATCTAAGTGAATAAAATTAAAACAATAAAAAAAGTTAACTTCGTTGGAACCAAAGCTTTAATACTTACTAGAGATAGGCGTGTTCCTGATTTTTTTAGCGCTGCCCAACACAATAACGAAGTTAGTGACTACGAACACGAAAGCTCAGGAACTCGCAGGCACGAAAAACGGTCTAACCTGAAAACATAAAAAAACAATAATTTATAAAATGTAATGTATAAAAAAGGTGGCTACCCCGAAGAATGGGCATGGCATGCCAATTCTACCATTGGAGGATACCCCCAAGAGTAGTAGAGTTCCCCCCAAGAGAGCGTTTTAGATCCGTCCATAATTTTACTATGATCAGCAAAATATAACATAACAAAATTATTGAAATCATGGCCAAAATAATTTTCTGAAAAATTATTGACAGAGGTTAATTTTGATGAAGCGACTGATGCCATCGGAAAAGGTCAAAAGAGTTAAAAACTTTTTTTGTAGTACGGTTTTCGTGATATCACAGAATTCAAATAAAATGTTGTGTTTCGCGAACATTTCAAGCCTCATTTGAACAAAATTTTATTTGAGTTTCAATTATATTTTTTTTCATGGCATCGAAATTATGTTAGAAATGTTAAATGCGACTCGCGAAACCGGAAATTTTTTGAATTGATTCCGCGAAAACCGCGCTAGTAAAAAATTTGTTGCCGTATTTGGATTTTGCGACACACAATACACAATTATTAAATACATTTTTTATACCATTCACACATAATGTGAAATGGTATTATCAGTTTGCCAGAAAGTTTGTAACGCATTAAAGGAGGCATCGTAGCCCCATAAGTATATGGGTATAAAGTGTATATTCTTGATCAGCTCGACGATACGAGTCGATCTAGCTATGTCCGTCTCTCTGTCGGTCTGTATGTTGTTGCGGAATTTGTTGGGGACCAATTTTTATGCTATCCTGTTGAAAATTGGCACATACTCGTACACGTACACTTATTTTTATTGCAGTTTAATTGAGTATTTTTGGGGTAGTCCACTGTGTTTCTGTGTTTTTGTATGAAAAATATTAGCTCGAAATTCAATTTGGTGGATCTAAATGGACAACCGCTTCATATACATATATAAATGGGAGTGTCCTGCCCCCTTTTTAAGGTAGTTCCATACAAACCCACACTCACTTTTATGCCTTTATATGAAAAACGTCAATATCAACTTCCACTTTGTGAGGTAGCCCCATTTAATCCCCCCCCCCTTTTATGTTTTACAATACGAATTAAAATTGCGTGTGAATGGTATTAGAGCTTCGGTTCTACCTATGTTCATGTTTTTTCTTGTTTTATATAATTTTATATTTTAAATTTAATTCTGACGATGCCATACAATTTTTCTATTATCTATATAGACCATTTTGGAACTGTAGAACCCAAAATTCCGGGGAACGGCTGTTAAAATAATAATTGTTTTTAAATAACCTATAATATTGATATTGATATTGTATAAATTGTACATTTGTATCAGTAAATATTTGAGGATTCAACTGTCTAGACGACCTGGGTTCAACCCCAGCTCGATCTAAAATTTCTCTAATTTTTATTTAATTCATTCTAAAAACTTCATACGCAACAAAAAAGGACCTTGAATTAATAATGAGCGTTTTTTTTTTCGAAATTTACGGATTTATTGTGCAAAAATGGTTACAAATAAGAGGCACATCCATAAAGTAAGTGTACTGAGGCTGTCACGGCCGGAGGAATTTTGTTTTCGTCATGTTGGCAACACTGCAGTGAAGCCTGACCTCTCCCCTCTGCAACGAGACCGGTTCGAGGTCAGTACGATCAGAACTGTCGACGCGACAACACTTTTCGTAAACAATGTCAATCCAGTCTCCCTAAGTGCGAAATACGTGGCGTCATCCGTTATCTCGTTTGGAAGGGAAATCATCCGTTTGAGATTTATAATGAGGTAAAAAGTGCATGTGGTAATAAAGCTATGAATCGTACTAGTGTGTACAAGTGGTGTCGCGAGTTTAAAAACGCTCGTGCGTCTGTGCATGATGATCAGAGGAGCGGAAGACCTTCAATTGTGACTGACGAAATTGTGGAAAAAATCGAAAATGCGCTCCGTGACGATCGCAGATTGACTGTGGATGAACTTTCTGCGATGTTTCCGTAAATCTCCAGATCTCTACTACACGAAACAATCACAGAAACCCTCGGATATCGGAAACTGTCCGCGAGGTGGGTCCCAAATGGTTGGCGGGAAACTTGATACCCCGCTTCACCACCTCGTATATTATTCAAAGTATTGTCCACCGCTGGCCACAACTTTTTCCCATCTTTCTGGCAATTTTCGGATACAATCTCGGAAGAACGACTCGTCTTTTGAGGCCCTTTCTTATTTGGCGTTCGAGGAGCTGTTCACAAGCGAAAAATCGCCGTTCGACGTCACGCGGCTTCAACTCGTATGGCACCCAGTTTCCTTGCTTTTGAATCAATCCCGTGGCTTTTAGACGTTTGCAGACTGCCGATTTATCCACTCCCAATGATTCTGACAACTGAAGCTTTTGACATTGGTCTACATAGAGCAATGACTCAAATCTTTCGTCTTCAAACTTTTTGGGTTGACCCGGCCGTTCCTTATCTTCGAGCTTAAAATCACTACCATTAAAGCAACCAAACCACGTCCGACACGATTGTTCAGATAGAGCATGCTCGCCGCAAACTTCCACTAAGATTCCATGACCCTCGGCCGCACTTTTCTTTATATTAAAGTAATTAAGAAGAACTTCCCGCAAAAACACTTTATCTGGTACTAAATTCCACCAGACTTTTTTAAAAAGTAAATTTTATGCTAGCAAGCCTAAGACCATTGACGAACTCTAAGCTAATAATAGCTATAACGCACGAAATACTGGCTAAAGTTATGCAAAATGACCCAAAAAGAGCTGATTTTTGCGTATCGAATGGAGGCGGTTATCTAATAGATATTTTATTCAAAAACTGATTTGAAATAAATGGTAAAGAATATCCAATTAAAATTTAACAAAATCGGTGAAAAATGTCAGAGTTATTCAATGTTGAAATGCTGAAGATTTGTTTCTGTCGTCCGGATGTTGTTTCGCATTTTATAGGTACCAAGTTATAAGATATCCAGTTCTAAGTATAAATCTAAAATAAAACACCAGCCTAGCCGTGCAAAAACGGCCAGTGTGAAGAGTATTATTAAGTACTATTTATTACATTATTTTATTATTTTATTGCTATATTATTTTGTTGAATTTATGCCGAATTAGGAAAATTGTCCCTGGCATTCGAACCATGACCAGACAAGTCTTTTCTCATCGACTTTCTCCCCAAACAAAAACAATTTTGTATACCATTCACACATACTGCGGTGTCACAGAAATATCTTTCACTCCAATTCGGACCCAAATCAATTTCGTAGGTATCACAGAAATCTCTTTTAGACCGTTTGAAATCACCAGCCAGATAGGCGAAATTGTTGATTGTATATGTAAACTCATCAAATCACAAGGTAAAACCTTGTTTCTATGCAAGTTGAATGTATTTTCTTCGTAACTGCGTCTTAGGATTTTAACATTTACCACATTTTATTGTTTAATTCAAATTTATAAAAATGTGTATTTATTTGCTGAAAACCGACCAATACAAAATTAGTTTTTACTCGCAACATAAATCATAATTTAGTTTTTGGGTATTTTCTAAAATAATAATATAAGTATAAATAAATATAGAACGTCGCAATGTTCTCCAAATTACACGCCCACATTGTTTATATTATCTGCAAATTTGTTTTATTGCTCAATATCACCTAAGAAATTGTCCTGGCGGCTTCTTATGAAGGGACTCTGTACATATCAATGCGGGCGATATCCCCCACTTTTTGAGGTAGCCCCCATAGTATCCACACGCCCACTTTTCCCTTTTCATATGGAAAACATTTTAATTTCAGCCATTATCTACGTGAAATTTGATATGACGGCTTCCTATGGACGAATGCTTCATATAAATATAAAAGAGCGTCACCCCCATTTTTAGGAATAGCCCCCAAACAGACTCTTCACCCACTTTTTTGATTTTATATGAAAAACTTTCTTATTACAGTCAATATCACTTAAAATTTAATATAGTAGTAGCTTCTTCTATACACATATAGAAAAATAGGTGTAATTCCTCCTTTTTATTTTCTTTTCTATTTTTAGATTGATCATATGATATAAAAAAATTGATATTTGAAAATTGAGCAGATAATACCAAATTGATATTCATATTTTTTGTGTAGCAGTTGCATTACTCTTGATTTAGCGGATTTTACTGAATACGCCTAATGAGTTACTAATACATGAATCACCTTTTTGAAAGTGATAACCATCATATCTTGATTAGCGTCACAAAATCTAGTGAAATCTATTAAAGTGAACACAAGTTAACATACTCAAGTTGTTTACTACATTGCTAGTATACGAGTTCCTGTTAAATATACGTTAGCCTTAGATAATACAGATAGTACTTTTACAAAAAAAATATGCTATGTCTCTTTAATATTTATGAACAAATAACAAAGTTTGAAATGAGTGAATGCGCCCAAATATTAGTTTAATTATATTTTCTTACCATTTTCTAAACGATTTTAAATTATAATTTGTACCTTTTTATTGTACAGCCGTCTAACAATACGTTCCAGTGAATTTTGAAGATAAATATAAAAATCGGGCTAGCTGCAAATGCAACTGAATGGTGGCGAGGTTTTGATACGAATCTACATCAGATACATTAGAGCATGTAAGTCTTAACTAAAACTTAAGAAACTTGCTTAATATTAGAAATTGGGGTTTGTGCCGACATTTGAATTAGGCATGAGCAAAATTTGATATTTTTGAATCACACGTTAACAGCAATAGGAGCAATAGAACAGCAAATAAAAGTTATTTCGTAACACTTCTATTTCATATTCGATACCAGTCATCACTGTGATAGAAAAATATTAAATTTTGTTCAAGCCTAATTTGTATACCTTGAGACAAATATAAATAAAGATGCAAAACTCTCACTCACACACAATTTATCGCAATTTTTTAAACTAAAATAAGTAAATTATTCTAGCTTAGCAAAAATTGCCTACAGAATTTTCTACTTCTATCTACACAAAAATGATTAATTCTTTTTGAGTTTTCCTCAGTATCATCATACATGCAACTTCTGCCGCCATTAGAATTTTATATGTGACTATGTGTGTATCTGTGTGTGTGTGCGTTTGATTATATATGTACAATCATCGTCTTCGTCTTATGTTTTTCATGGAAATGTTCATGAAATGTTGTTGTTGATAGTGTCAGGCAGAGAAAACGTCGACGAAAACCCACCACCAAAAAGGACGAAGAGTCTTCATCGGTTTGTAAGGCGCTGTTTTTATATTCTTCCTTTCTCGGCCCGCCCCTGCTGCCCCTCTGCCAACCACCAAAACTCCTCGAGCACACTTTGCTGCTTAGCATAATGAGGTAGCTGCAGCAGCAACAACAAAAACAACGTGACAGCTTCGTTTGCTTGAATCTCGAACACTTTAGTGGTTGCTCCGACCCGACTGTGCTCCCCTACATTTAGCCAACATAGTCTTTCCGAACTGAAATTCATTGAACATTTTTATAGTTCAATTTGTTGCATTTGTACAATTAAGCAGCAAGCGTACAGCGTGACAGATAGTCTTTATGATCTGACTGGTAACTGCTTACTTGGGCAATTCTATACTTACTGCCGTTGTTGTTGTTGTTGCGCGTAAGGCAGACAAGACCCGTCCAACCAACACCCTTAAATCTTGTTTGTCTTGCCAATTGTGTAGGTATATACCCGCGCACGGATATATATATATATATATATATATATATATATATATA
The DNA here is from genome assembly GCA_035044765.1 of Leucophenga montana. Lineage (NCBI taxonomy): Eukaryota > Metazoa > Arthropoda > Insecta > Diptera > Drosophilidae > Leucophenga > Leucophenga montana. Next base: position 5,164 of record JAWNNQ010001895.1, on the reverse strand, counting down.
TATATGCATATGTGTGCTTAACTTACGCTTGTGTTTGTGTTTGTGTGAATTTGTGTGTGTGTTTCCGTGCACGGGGGCCAGACGAGACCACGCCCAGCGAGCGCGAGCAGCGAACGAGCGAGTTCTGCGAAAAAATTCACCAGGCAACGCCTTTTTCTTAGCAAAGCAAAGTTTCTTGAGCGTGAAAGCCTGCATGCGGCAAGCTGGATTCATTCTTGGGCGCCAAGATGTTCTGAAGGAGGCTTGGGGCATGAGTCTAAAGCTCTCACTCACTCCAAAAATCTGTTCGTCATTTTGTTTTAATTTGACAAAAAGCAAAGAAACGAACAAAGTTAATTAAATAAGTTGAAATATTTTAACCTTAGAGATACCTAAAAAACAAAAAAAGTCAACATGAGCAAAGAACTTGTTTGAGCTTCGAAGTACAGTCAGTAATGTAAAATTTAGTTTAAGAACGATGTTTCATTGGATAATTTGATGGCGAAAGTTATCAAATAAATAACCAAAATCTTTGCACTCCTTCGAGATATACGAGACGAACATAAGATGAGAAAAATTGGTTTTCCTTTGTATGTTTATTATTTGGTTATATTTGCATTAACTGAAAAAATTTCAGTAATTTTATTTTGATGCATTAAAGACCCCAGTAGGGTAAAGTAGGTTTTGTATACATACATATATGAACATACTATATACTTGGTTACCTCGATGTGACGATTCGATATAATTATTCCCCTCTTTTTGTATGGTATGTGTATCTATTATTCATTCAGTTCTTAGTGTATAGTATAAGTAGGAGTTTGCCAAATGACATGAAATTTGGAAAAGACAGAATATTTTTTGGAACAGTTCATTATATATTCACTTTTATAGATAGAAATAAAACTTGTTGACCTGTTGTTAAGATATTTCACGTCAAAAGCTGTAAAAAATAATAGCATGAAAATGTTCACGAGTTGATACCATTTATCGACCAAGATAATTTATCAAGTCAACACAAGTGATGACCATTATTGAAATAGTAAAGCCTACCTCCTCATACAAATATAAAATGAAGTAACCTGCTTTTCATGTCTGTAAGTTACCTCCAAATGGTTTTCACAAATAGACAGGCAGGTTCCCAAAGAAGTTTCAAAAACTATTTAACGCAGCTGGAAGAAACTTCGTTCATAAGCAAATGGCATCGGTAGATAGATGGGTGGTGCCTCACTTTCTTATAAGAGAAATACCAAAATTGTTACATCTCAGTAACTATGGTATATTATGGGACATATGTAAGTAAAGGTCACCGAGATAAATAAGAAGGACTCGTTAAATAGGTTGTGTACCCACCACAAATAAGATACTCGGAGAAAGTAGACGGTGGCATAGATTTGGATGGGAATTGGAACCGTTAAAAATAAAATTTACTGGAAAAATTGGCGGTACCATAAACTTCTCCCCTCCTCCTCTAATATTGTAGAAAAACAAAAATGTGAAATTATTGAACGTAGCTGGATTACTTTCGTTAAATCTATGAAGCAAATGGATTAGCTTTGGTACACAGTGAAAAATAAGACATGCTACAAAATTTGGTAGTGTAGTAAATCTAACTACCTCCGTTTGACTGGGTATGTGTGTGTGTGTGAATATGGAAAATAATCCATCACATTCACTAATCAACGATATTGTTTAACTTCAGATTTTAAATTTTTGAAGGAATGCTTTTTTTTATATAAAACTGCCCCTATGGGGGCAACCATTAAATTTTTTAACAGTCTTAACAATAAATAGAGACGCTAAGGTAATTCAGTATGATGAGATCATAAACATTACTAAGAAGTAAATATTAAGTTGGCCTAAATGGGAGATCTATGATTTGTATTATTTTTAGGCTCCTTACAGCTAAACTGTTATCAAGTAAGTTAACAGCCAGTTGATTGTCGTGATTAGTAGGCCTATTGATATGTTTTGAGCTAGCTTTAACAATTTTTTCATAAACCGAATTTATGCCAGATGCAGATCTAATATCGGAATTAGTAGCAAATAACGGTGCTTTCGTAATTTTATGAAGTACTTTAGCCTGGAACCTCTCAATTATTTCTACATTAGATTTTTTGGCTGTACCCCAATAAGAGCTTTATACAAAAGCAACTTATGATTTAATTTTAGTTTAGATCTCTTTCCCAAAAGCCATCCCATTTTAAAAAACTTAAATTACATGAGACGTCGTTTAGAAGACAGGTGAGGCTTCCATGTGAGTCGTCGATCCATTATTAGTCCTAAATATTTGACTTCAGTTGCGTGAGGAATGCGAGCCGTATAAGGTCACTTGAAGGCAGGTTCCAGGTTGCTGAGTATTGGTATATCAGCTCATCCTCATACGAACACGAAAAGACCTTTCAGAAAGGTATGACTTCAGAAATAAATAACAGCAGAAAAGGAGTGAAAGTATATCGCAGGTGATTGGCAAAAGCTGTTGCTTTTTCAATGTTTGAACGACACCAGGTACCATTAGCATTTTGTAATAGAGCCAGAGTCCTAATTGGTCTTTTTATATATTTTGTTGCTCTCCAAAGGTTGTGTGGCTCGCTGTTTGGTCCTACAGAGTTTAAAAATTCATCTAAAGAACGTGTACGCAAGACGTACAGCAGTTTTTTCAGTTTGAAGGGATGCTAGATTTAAAAACGTGTATTATATATTTGTATATTCCGCAGCGCACTTAACAAATATAATGTAAAAACTATTTCTATTTGTTAAGTCGCGGTCTTTTTGAGACTTGTTTTGCTTATAGTTAAAAAACCAACTATCAAACCAATATTTGAAAGATCGACGTGTCTTGCCATGCTGATCACGAATTTATTTACTACTTTACGGAGTCTCCAATGCTTTCTTTAAGGCATTGAAAACATTGTAATTAAATTATAATTCACATCCCTGCGAGTACAGATTTACTAAGCAGAGTAAGAGAAATATATAGTTTTGACACCTAAATGTACTGAAATTACAAAACAGAATACAATGACAAATTGAAATTTAAATACATGAATAGGGCAGTTAATCGATACATGCATATATACTTAACATGACTGTTTCACTAACGATATGACTGAAGGCAATAAAAATGATTTTTTACGAGTAGCTTAGTTTTATGACATGTATGGTATCCTTATGCAACTTAAAAATATTATTGACTGGAACTATGTTTTTATTCCTTACACATCAAAAACTCTTTCACCAATTTCGAAGATGTATGTTGAATCAGAATAAACAAGAAAAAATAACAAGATAACCATATTTCTGACATTATTTCGGTCCGAGCTTGATTATACGTCTACATACTTTTTTATTGAAATTAAAGGTTCAAAAGTGTATATTTCTTTCCATGGTTAATTTTTTTTTTAGCTAGTACTTGTAAAAGTACACAGAAATGTTTCTTACTTCCATCGTTAAGAAATTATTAATTGGTATTATTTAAATGAGTCAAATAGCGCTGTCTTCCTTCTGAACTATTAATTTTGTTCCTATCTGCTAGCAATTGACTAGCACTTTTGTATTAAAAACCAACTTAAACAAAGTATATTTCATGTTTAGGATTGGAAATTGCAAGTTTTAAATTTTGGAAAAAAAAAATAAACCATTGGGGGAATCTTTTCAGCACTGCCTCTCATCGATGCCTTTCACCTTTGAATACGAAACCAAAACCCAACGTCTTTCACTTAAAACCGAATGTTCTCAAACATTTCGCAAGAGTAATGTCTAATGCTTCTGGATTGTATAGCTCTTTAATTGTCAAATAAAAAGAGAGGAGCTGTTCAATGTGAAAGAGCGTCATATGGTCTGCAAACGCGTGCGCTTCTAACTGGCCACGTATTTGAACGGAAGCCGAATGACCAACGACCGACTGCCATTGCCGCCCAATTGTCCGTCGCCGAAAAAATTCAAGTGCAAATAAATTTCACAGCTTCAATATTATTTCATTAACTCCTGCTACAGTAGACACCTTCATACCCAACTTCGGTTTTTTTTTTCCATTTCGTACTGGTTGGGTCAATATATCAAACAGGACATTGTGTCTGACCTTGGCCTGCTCGTATTCCTCGAGAAATTTGGCCACAAAGCCAAAAATGCAAACAATTATTTTGTGCAAATTTTGTTGCCGATTGAATGCAGATCGTTGACTGCTGCCTAACTTGTTGATGCAGAGACACACTCGAACTTGTATACTTGTGACTACGATATTGTCTGTGTGTGTGCATGTTTGTGTGTCTATGATTTTCAAGGCGAAATAAACAAAATGTTGAATATGATTTCCAAACAGATACGTACGTGACTGTGTGAAAGCAAATTCTTGTATCAATAACTCGATTCGCAACAAAAAACGTGAAATTTTACAAAAAGAATAAACGAAAATGAGAAATAAAATAAAAAATTAAAGAAATAAAATAGAAATATTTATATGCATGGAAAAATTTCAAAAACTCAACTTCAGATTCATACTTATATGCAAATGTATCTAAAAGAATTTAACTACAGTCAGTTGATTTCTATTGTAAATACATTTAAAGCTGCTCTTGCCTCACCGTCTTATTATTGAGTTTGATAACAACAGTTTCCATAGCAGTTATATAATAAATAAAAGCTGAATTATTAAATTTTTTTATTATTTACGTTCATCTATAATACTATTTTGCTGCATTTCTATGGAAAACGCATTTATTTATAATATTTTTAAGCGTACTGCAGCTCCTTCGTTTGCTTTCTCGGCCGTCAGAGCAAATATGTAGCTCTTTATTTAGCTGTCGTGATGTATTACTACACACAGAAAAGAAACGTAGTTAAACCTAACCTAATATATAATTAAAATATGCTCCATTTCAATTTAAGTACTATTTACATTTAATTTAAATGATATTCATATTTAATTGAAATGTGTGTTACGTAGTAAAAACCAAATATTTGCATATTCAATTGAACTATTTTAAAATTTAATTTAAATATGATTCAATTCGTCATCGACGGCTTTATATTCGCTAATGGCGACTCGACACTTTGAGATTTCTCAAAAGGCAAACCAGACAAACAGGACACTAGCAGATTTTACCGTGCTGTCTATTTATACTTTTGACTTGTCTTAGTATTACGTTTCAGTATGAATAATCTGTGTATCAAAATCTCTCTTACT